>OZ019977.1:15312104-15808842 GCA_963970395.1 Ephialtes manifestator | reverse complement strand
GGTCACATTGAAGTAGGATATCCTTGTTGAGATCAACAGTGGTTATCGTGAAAGTAGATTTTTTTTCTAGGACATATACCACGTCGACAGTTCGCTTTCATTGTGTTTGTAAGAACGCACTTTACTTTGATGTACAAGACTCGTACCCGAAGTCGTTTATTCCTTTAGACTTTTTTCTACTTTTCATGTTTCGCACTTTGTTAACGAAATCTTTTTACTGGTTTCGCTTTCCATAAACAGGTCAGGGCTGTGGGTTGAATTGTCATGGCATAGACAAGATCAATGCCAGATCTGGAATTACTACGCACTTGAAGTGTGGTCCGTGAGAAGGTCACATTGAAGTAGGATATCCTTGTTGAGATCAACAGTGGTTATCGTGAAAGTAGATTTTTTTCTAGGACATATACAATGACGACATTTCGCTTTCTTTGTGTTTGTAAGAACGCACTTTACTTTGATGTACAAGACTCGTACCTGAAAACGTTTCTTTGTGGGTTCAATTGTCATGGCACAGACAAGATCAATGTCACATCTGGGATTACTATGCATATGTAGTATGGCCCGTGAGAAGGTCACATTGAAGTAGGATATTCTCGTTGAGATCAAACGTGTTTACCACGAAAGTAGATTTCAATCTAGAACATATACAATGACGACATTTCCCTTTCTTTGTGTTTGTAAGAACGCACTTTACTTTGATATACAAGACTCGTACTTGAAATCGTTTCTTTCTTTATACTTTTTTCTACTTTTCAAGTTTCGCACTTTTTCAATGAAATCTTTTCACTGCTTTCGCTTTTCATAAACAGGTCAGGGCTGTGGGTTGAATTGTCATGGCACAGACAAGATCAATGCCAGATTTGGGATTACTACGCACATGAAGTGTGGTTCGTGAGAAGGTCACATTGAAGTGGGATATTCTTGTTGAGAACAGTGGTTATCATGAACGTAGATTTTTTTTTCTAGGACAAATACAATGACGACAATTTGCTTTCTTTGTGTTTGTAAGAACGCACTTTACTTTGATGTACAAGACTCGTATCTGAAATCGTTTCTTTCTTTAGACTTTTTTCTATTTTTCATGTGTCGTACTTCTCCAATGACATCATTTCACTGCTTTCGCTTTTCATAAACACGTCAGGGTTGTCGCTTGAATTGTCATAGTACCGGCAAGATCTATGCCAGATTTGGAAAAACTACGAACATAAAGTACGATCCATGAGAAAGTCCCGAGTTAAAATTTAAACCCTTCCAACACCCTTCGTTGAATGAAAATGGGTAAAATATGCCACTTTTGGAGGTTAATACAAGGGTCTAAGAACCTCATCTCACTCTGTACAACCTAATTGTAGGTCCAAACATAAGAATTTTAGTCTACATTAGACTCCGTTTACTCCATGCGGGTAATATCTGCCATTTTTGGAGGTTTTGCCGAGTGTCAAATGAATGGAGGAACCTCCGTTTGCTCCGCGGGACTGCTACATTTACGTTTTGAAGAGGGTCTAAATTTCAAGTCGGGGTCGCATTAAAGTATGACGTACCCTGAGACGATTTTTTTCTGCGTCCTATACATTAGAGACCATTCGATTTCTTTGATGTGCAAGACTCATGTCCGGAGTCTGTTGTATTTGAACTTTTTTTTCTAATTTTCCTGCTTCGCATTTTTCCAATGATGTCTTTTCACCGTTTTTACCTTTCACAAAGAGGTCAAACCTTTAGGTTGAATTGCCATGGTACAGACAAGATCTGAACCAGATTTAGAAAACTATAAGCATAAAGTATAGTTCGTGAGAAGGTCACATTGAAGTGTGACGTTCCTGTTTAAGTCACACTTCAATGTGACACTTCCGCGTTTATTATACGAGACGATTTTTTATCTAGGACATACACATCGGCGTCCGTTCGCTTTGTTTGTGCTTATGACGTTTTTTTCTTTTCCTGCTTCACACTTTTTCCAATGAAATCTCTTCGTCGCTTTTACTTTTTAAAAACATGTCAAGCCTGTGAGTTCAATTGTCATGGTACAGGCGAAATCAATACCAGATTTGGGAAAACCACGAATATGAAGAATGGTCCGTGAGAAGGTCACATTGAAGTACGATATTCTAGTTGAGGTCAACCGTGGTCCAATCACAATTGATTTTTTTTTTTCTAGGACATACGCAATGACGACTATTCTCTTTCATTGTATTTGTAAGAACGTACTTTTACTTTGATGTACAAAAATCATACTGGGATTCTTTGCTTTTTTTGGACGTTTTTTCTTCTTGTCCTGATTCTCACTTCTCCAATGAAATCTTTTCACCGCTTTTACTTTTCACAAACAGGTCAAAGCTGTTTGTTGAATTGTCATAGCACGGAGAAAATCAATGTCAGATCTGGAAAAAAGAACCTACGAACATGAAGTACGGCCAGTAAGAAAGTCTCATTGAAGTAGAATATTTCTGCTGAGGGCAACTTTGTTTACTATGAGAGCCGTTTTTTTCTGGAATATACATTGGCGACTATTCGTTTTCTTTATTGTTCACGAGACTGTAATTTACTTTATTCGGATTCTTTGCTGCCTTTGCTCTTTTTTTCTTTCATTCCTGCTTCGCCTTTTTTTTCAACGAAATATTGCTAATTGCCTCCTCATAATTGTCTACTTTTCATAAAGCCGAGGCTATGAGAATGTTAGCTGATTAATTTTGGCTTCCTCATGGAAGGAGCTTTGTGAAAGGTGGAAAATAATTAGAAAGGAACGAAGCTACTTTACAAGCTTGGTTAATTACTACAGCTTACGTGCTCGAAATTTGCTTCCTATGTTTCCTGTTTAATAATTCTCGATGTCCATTGTAAATTCCAGAAAAAGATTAATTTTAACTAACATTTGTTACGACTTCATTTATGTATAATTATTCATTATGATAGCTTGACATTTCAACGAGTTAGGATTTTGTTTTGCATTTTTTTCAAATTCTTATACAATGTTGGATTTCCAATCAAATTTATTTTCTCTTACCTCGACAATCGAGCATTGCACTGCTTCACTTGTGTGGTAAACTTCAATACTTTAATACTTTAAGCTTTTCCGGAGATCAATACGACTTGAATCGAATGTAGTTATATCCTTTTAATGTCATAACTTTTGACCTCTTAAACTATTCTCATAAGCTGCAATATCAACCAACCTTGGTTATAATTTCATTCACGCAGAAACTTTAAATCAGATAGCTCAGCAATTTCCACGAGTTAGCAAGTTTAAGTCGTTTTGCATTTTTAATGGAAATTAAATCTAAGATAATATGGTAAGCAAACATTGTACATTTAGACGTTAAGGACTTCGGAAACACTGTGAAATGGGAAAAACGTTAAGCTCTAGGGTCAATAATAAAAAATATATTAAAATAAATAAAAAACAAAGTTATGCAAAAAGGAATTTAAAAAAAGGATGCAAAGTAGAACCTTACACATTGCTTCCTTATTCTTTTTCGCTTTTTACAAAGCCGCCTCTATAAAGAAGTTCCTTTATTTTATTTTTAGCTTCCTCATAGTTGATGATTTCTGACGTTTTACGAAATCCAGAGCGACAGCAATAAATTTTTTAAAAATTCAAAATCACGTAAAATCCAAACCGCTTTACCGATCATCACCAAATTTGGTACGTAGTAGGGCTGAATGTTATTTTTCCTGTGTAGAATTTTCTAGTCGATTTGATGAAATTTTACCTGAATTAGAGAAAAACGTAAATTTTTCGACAAATTCAAAATGTCATAAAAACCGCACTGCTTTACCGATTTGGCCCAAATTCAATACCAAAGGTCGTATCACTTTGTTCAATTTTAATACAAAGTTTCAGCCCAATAGCTAAAAATTCGTTCGAGCTAGAGCACTTACGTACTTTTTTCAAAATTCCAAAATTCTTATAAAAATGAAATGCGTTAAGCGATTTTTGTCAAATTTATACCAATTGAAGATTAGCTAGTACTGTACATGTTGTTTAAATTTTAGCTGATTCGGTCAAATACTTTATAAGTTATAGTTATATGAATTTTTGGCCTTTCATCACACACACACACACACACACACACACATACATACATTTATCCGGACATTTTTACTTTCTCATCACATACAAAGTATGTAAGAGAGAAAGTATTGCAATCCAAAAAAAATTCGACCTTCAGATTTTGATGGAAATACATGTTTTGAATGTCCTAGATTCCAAAAAACACATTTACGCATTTCTGTCTGTCTGTCTGTCCGGTGTCTGTATGTACCGTTCGAAACCACAATAACTTTTGAAAAAATCTATGGACTGAAATGAAATTTTTTGTGTGCCTTCTGCATTCAAATCCTGGTTTTCATATTGAAATCCAATCCAAAATCTTCACTGCTTCTGATACTTTGCCTGATATAGTGAAAAGAAAAAAATTTATGTATTTATTTTTGGATCGCAAGCTAATATAAAAGTTATTATGCTTCGGTATGATACATACAGACAGAATTACTAGCAAATGACCAATGAACAACAAGAGATTTAGTACAGAGAAGATTTAGTGGTCTTTTCAATCACTCACATAAGACTTCAGCAACTGTATGTTGTGAAAAATTTATATTGCCTGAAATATAGATTGTGTTACACATTCACTAAACAAAAGAACTACTATCAATGATCTTGAGCAGTTTTCAATGAGAAATATAATATGAATATTTACACCATATGTTAGATGAAAAGGAAAGTGAACATTGCAAGAAAAAAATATTTGAGGTTATTCACAGTCGTGATGTTAGACCAGAAACACTCATACACTCATCGTATCATAGTTTTGATCACTCGCATAGCATTTTATACGAATTCAAAATCCTGCGGAGATCTCATACACGCCATAAGATTCGAAATATTTGAAATATGAATAATTGAAATATAAATTCGACTTGTCAAACTATCGAAGTGCCGACAATAATACCACCAAACGAAAGAGAGATGTGAAGTGAGGCGCGAACATCGCACGCGCCGCCTTGCGAGTGCGGCTCGTAGCTTGAACTCAAATTTAAAAACGCGTTCTTGACAAATTATAGCGAGAAATGTAATAGATTACAATAAATGGACGAAATTCACAAATTTCTATTCCTGTAGTTAGTCACTATACCCCAATAAATTAACGATAAAAACTTAACCCCAGTAGCAATTGTGATGAGAAAGTCACGTGTTGCGAATACGCCAGTAGCAACTTTTTTTAAACGACTTATCTCGACGTTTCAGACCATTTTAAACGTTTTGACATGAAAATCTCGAAAAAATTTTTTTTCATGAAAACGAAGTTTCCTCTATGAGGAAGCAAAAGAATCTTTTATACAATATTATGGTCAGACCCAATATCTATAAAACTTTCTTGTTTCAAGACTGTTGGCGTATCCAGTGAAAATCTGAAGATTCATTTTTTCATGAAAACAAAGCATCTTCCAGAGGCAAAATGGTAAGAGTCGTTAAAAGCAAAGCTTGCATTATTCAAGGCTGCCCACATATACTTTAATTATAATACCATCACAAATTCCTCTCCAGGAATTTCTATACAAATCTGTATGTATAAAAACAGAATAGAAGGACATTTTTTAATGTTATTTCTGCCTTCTACGTGGGTAGCGAAACCCATTCATTGGAGATGCAAGCAGGTGCATCGGGTCTAAGTCATCATCGCCTTTCATGCGTCCATGTGCATGGGCGGAAAAGCCCCAGCAACCTCTCTAATAGAAGCTGCACTATGTCTCAACGGTTTTCGTACTCTGCCCCCTGTGAAATCCGCCATCTAGTCATCATCCGTACCACATTTCTCATCTGCTCACGCTCTTCCAACCCCACGTTTTCATCCACATAGTGTGGCTGCATTCGAGTTTCTTGGAAGAACATATATTTACTCCTATATTTACTTCTATTATTATTATTATTATTACTGAATATACTTATGTATGACACGTACATAACACCTTTAGATACATAACTGACCTCAGTTGGGAGGTGTAAATCGCATATAGTGGAACGTAACGTTGGTAGAAGTAAAATAGATGGTAAATACAAAACTATGTAGGTACTCCATCCTGCTTGTAAGTAAGTTCGTAAAATTCGATGTGCATACGTATTATATACGACACCCACAAGGTCCACGAACACGAAGCGCACAGCATTGTTGAAGTCTCTGGTGGGCGATTGGGTTTTTTTTTTAATATTCAAATTCATGATATTATATGAGATATCGAATTTTCATCTTCACTATCGTTTTTAATTGGCACCACAGAAAACACCCGTTTTGAACATTTTTACTGTGTTTTTGAAAAAAGTCACTTTTGGTCGGATTTGATATCAGAATACACAGATTCGACTTTGGTCGGACAGTCAGACTCGATTTTTTTTTCCTTCAAAATATCTAATTTTAGCCTTCACTATCGTTTTTAAGTCGCATATTGTACCTCAAAAAGTACTGGTTACATGCCTTTTTACGACCATTTAAAAAAAAAGTCATTTTTGGTCGGTTCTGATCCCAGAATTCGCAAATCCGATTACCGGTCCGAAAATCCAACCTAAAGAACCTACATTTTTTCTTCTTCAAGATATCGAATTTTAGCCTTCACTATCATTCTCAAGTCGCATATTGTACCTCAGAAAATACCGGGTACATGCCTTTTTACGACGATTTTTAAAAAAGTCATTTTTGGTCGGTTCTGATCCCACAATTTACAGATCCGACTTTTGGTCGGAAAATCCAACCTAAATTTATTTTCTTCAAGACATCGAATTTCGGCCTTCACTATCGTTCTCAAGTCGCATATTCTATCACAGAAAATACCGGTTTCATGCCTTTTTACCATTATTTTTAAAAAAAGTTACTTTTTGTTTCCTCATAGAGGAAGCTTTGTTTTCATGAAAATTTTTTTTTTCGAGATTTTCATGTCAGTACGCTCAGAATGGGCCAAAACGTCAAGAAAAGTGATTTAGACAAAATGTCTGTATGTGTGTGTGTGTGTGTGTATGTGTGTATGTTAGACGATCGAAAAATGTAAATCTTTATAACTCGGGAATGCCTTGAGATATCAAGCTGAAATTTGGACCATAGATAGAGGGATCAAGCCTCATCGTTCATACAGATTTGTGTTAAAATCCATTTCATCGTTAAATTATTACGCGTTTTTTAATTTTTTGAAAAATGTCTGTTTACGCGATAACTCTTTCAATTTTCGAGATATTGATCTTAAAATTGGTATGAATTTGAGCTTTCATACGCCGGTGATCGCTATTGAATTTGGTTAAGATCGGTTGAACCGTTCAAATTTTATGATGTTTTGAATTTTTCAAAAGTTGACATTATCGCTCTGTTGTAACTTTTCCAAAACGTAAGATAGCGAGCTCAAATTTTGTATATAAATGAAACAATATTCGGTCATTATATATGTATAATTTAGTGACGAACGGTATGAAATTTTTGATTTTATGGAATGTTGAATTATTTTTAAAAAGGTACATTCTCACATTCACTTTCGGAAACGCTCTAATAATCACGAAATAACGTAATAACGAAATAGAAAAAGCGAATCCACAACATGTATATTTATCTAATTAAAAAAAGGATGCATAGTAGAACCTTGCACATTGCTTCCTCATTATTTTTCGCGATTTACAAAGCTTCCTCTGCGAAGAAGCCAAAAATTGAATAACATACTTCCTCATAGAGGTAGCTTTATAAATCGCGAAAAATAATGAGGAAGCAATGTGCAAGGTTCTACTTTTTTCCGTTTATGATTCCAGAATTCACAGATCCGACTTTCAGTCGGGAAATCCAACCTAAATAACCTACATTTTTTTTTCTTCTAAATATCGAATTTTGATCTTCACTATCGTTTTTAAGTACATATTTTACCACAAAAATTATCCGTTTCAAACATTTTTACTGTAATTTGGAAAAAACTCACTTTTGTCAAAATCACAGTAAAAATGTTTGAAAGAATAAAGAAAAAATGTTTCTTAGAGGTAGAATAAATGTTAAATATAAAAAGCTATGTTCTTCACTCTGCTTGCAAGTCAGTTCTTCGTATAAGCAGATAATATATATGTACTTATATACAAAAGACGATATAGTGGCGTACAATAACGAGGGACAGAAAGATCTCGCCTCTCTTCTACTTCAAATTCAACGTTGTTCACTACCGCAGGGAGCAGGTAGGTGCTGCATAAAATCTGTCGCCGTGTTCTTGCTTCCTACCAATCTTAAATCTGGAGGTTTTCTAGCATGGAAGAGCATTAAAATTCTCTTTCCTCGTCTTCACTGTTACGAAATGAGAACCAAGAGATAGATAGAACAATGCACTTATGTAAAACTATTCCGAAGAACATCGTCTCAAAACCCAAATTACCAACCCAAACGATCCTCAAAATTATGATGACGCTAATAAACGAAAACTATTCTAACATTAAACTCTTGTTAAAATAAATTGTAGATCATTTTGCATAAACCTGGTAAATATAATTTAACATGCAATTATGATTGTAAAATAAATGCATTTTTACAATAATATTAAAGCAACTTTTCTATTTTTTATCGCACTTGTATATTAAATTTAGTTTAACAGTTTATTCATAAAGTCTTCCAGTATTACTGTATTTTATTTCGAGTTACTTTTTCCAACAATTTAGATTAAGATTTTATTTATTTAATTTATACCTGTACTTTGCATTTACAATTGTCGACCATGTGTGCGGTCAATTCCAATTGTGGTACAACGTTATATGTACGAGTTGATTTGGGATGGAAATACATGGGATTCTGGTGGTGTCCTGGAGGATCCCAGAGGGTTTGCTGAGTGGCATTCTATTCCTAACGGATACGATCCAACTATAGTCGACAGGGATTTATTGAAACCCAACTGAAATCTGTGTTGCCTACACTTTGGTATGCTTGGCACTTCGATATGACTTCGAAACTGTAATGGTTTTTATCTGAAAACATATTGTCCGTAAAAAGCTTTACAGCTCTCAAATTACTCTAATAACAAAGTTAGTAAATGCACTCAGTGCACTCAAAACTTCGGAATTTCACATTTAGGATCTCACATAAAAACTAACGAAGTTACTAATTCATTCTCGAAAGCACTGCATTCGTTTATTTATTGAATAATTTAAAATTTAATATTTTTCATCCTTAATGTTATAAGCAATTACCTAAAACGTATTAATATAAAGTTTGTGTTTTCCACGTGGATTCGGTGCACAAATTTTCGTCAACCATTGCACCGAGAGAAAAGATTTCATTGACGCCAAAGAAATGGGTGGATTGATTTTTTTTTCATTGATTTTAACGAAATATTTCTTTGATTTCAATGAAATAGTGCATTTGAATTTCAAAAAGAACATTTCATTGCCTGTAAATAAAGATTTGCTTAGTGAGCATATAATAAAGAAACAGTTTTATTGTTTTAAAGACGTTTTCATTGGTTCAAAGAAACGTTTTCATTGGTTCAAAGAAACGTTTTCATTGATCTCTCTCTCGCACCTAACCTCACTTTTTTGTTTTCCGGCTCTCCCGAACGAACGGCTTCGAGTTTCGAGGAGCCAGAAGCTTAGCTTATTTCTGCCGTACTTCCTTACATACTTACAAAATTTGAGCTTTATCTGCTGCGTACTTCATGAAAAAATAGGTTTCGAAATTTTGAGCTGGTAAGAAGAAGGTTTCATTGAATCTGGGACGATATCTTTGAAATCAATGAAAAAGGTTCATTGGTTTAAAGAAATGTTTCTTCGAAACAATGTCACTACTTTTCATTGAGTTGGAGATCATTCAAAGAAAAGATAGTATTGAAATTCAAGTATTTCATTTCATTGGCAAAGATTTCCGTGAATCAATGAAACTTTTTCTCTCGGTGTGCATTTCCCTCACTTTAAAAAATGAGCTATGACAATATAAAAGAATTGTTGTTTTGGAAAAATGAATGCGAATCTTCGCTAATTTAACTTTATTTAATTAAAGTAAACATAATTTTGTTTAACTTAACATATTACTCTATGGTTAAATCAATAATTTTAAAATGTGGCATTGATCCGGTCGAACTTTAGCATTTTAAACTCGACTTGTTGGTACAATAACACATATCGTAGCTATTTGTTCGCAGATTCGCGATCGTAAGCAGTTGATATTCACATGCACATAATGCTGGAGGTTATATATATACAATAACGAGGGTCGAAAAGACTCCCATTCCATCTCCATCACTTTAAAAAATGAGTCATTATAATATTGAAGGAATGATTGTTTGGATTCAAGGCAAATCTTTGCTAATTCAACTTAACTTAATCAAATTTAACTCAACATATTACATGGTTAAATCTGTAGTTTTAAAATGTGAGCAGTAAAAAATGAGTCGTTTTAATATGAAAGAATGATTGTTTAGATTTAAGGCGAATCTTCGGTAATTTAACTTAACTTAATTAAATTTAACTTAACATATTGTATGGTTAAATCTATAACTCTAAGATATGAGCTTTGAAAAAATGATCCATTTTAATATGAAAGATTGATTGTTAGAATTCAAAGCGAAACATCGCTAATTCAACTCAACTTAATTAAATTTAACTTTACATATTATATGGTTAAATCTGTAACTTTAAAATGTGAGCTTTAAAAAAATGATCCATTTTAATATGAAAGAATGATTGTTTGGATTCAAGGCGAAACATCGCTAATTTAACTCAACTTAATTAAATTAAATTCAACATATTATGTAGATAAATCTGTAATTTAAAAGCGTTAGATTTTAAAAAATGAGCCATTTGAATATGAAAGTTTGGAATCAAGGCGAATCTTAGCTAATTTAACTCACCTTAATTAAATTTAAAATGTGAGCTTAAAAAAATGAGCCATTTTAATATGAAATAATGATCGTTTGGATTCAAGCCCAACTTTCACTAATTTAGCTCAACTTAATTAAATTTAACTTAACATTTCACATGGTTAAATCTGTAACTTTGAAATGTGAGCTCTAAAAGATTATCCATTTTAATATGAAAGATTAATTGTTTGAATTCAAAGCGAAACATCGCTAATTCAACTCAACTTATTTAAATTTAACTTAACATATTATATCGTTAATTCTGTAACTTTATAATGTGAGCTAGGATGATCCATTTTAACATAAAAGAATGATTCTTTGGATTCAAGGCGAATCTTCGCCAATTCAACTCAACTTAAATAAATTTAACTTAACATATTACATGGCTAATCCTGTAACTTTAAAATGTGAGCTTAAAAAATGATCCATATTAACACTGTTCAAAAAATCTGTATATTAAAATTAATACAAAAGTGTTGGAAGTTTTTTTGCAGATACCGTATATGAAATTTTGTATACATATGTATATGAAAAATCATAACATTTAAAGGAATATTAACATTCGACGTTATTAAAATTTAATGTCCATATGACCATATGCATAAACTGTGCATTAAATTTCATAAACATGTATGATGAATTTTCATATCAGCGGTATCTGAAAACTCCAGTACATATGTATTGGAAAATTAAAGTGGACATAAAAATAATTTTAAAAAATAGAAATATTATTCGGACATTATTTTTTCAAACAAATGATGTCATCAGAAATTGTTGGGTATTGGTTTTCGCCACAGAAAATTATTCGCTTACACTGGGGTCTGAACCTACGACCTACCTACCTAAGTATCTAACAACGAACGCACGCTACCAACTACGCTATCAACGACTTAGTAATTTTGGATATCTAAATGGCATAAGAGTTGTATAACTATTATTCTCTTAAGCATACTTATAATTGACATAACAAAATATTCAATTGATTGCAATCAGAGTGCGAAGTCGGTTGAAAATATTTTCAAGTGAACATAATTTTTGGACGAACGGAATCTTTTTCTCACGAGGAAGCTCAGGTATCCGGATTTTCGAAAAAATTATATCCACAGACCTGTGAAGTTCTAGCAACAAACATAAATCAAACATAAATTTGCCGCAATAGCAGCGCGAGATGCTCCAGTGTTTAAAAAAAATCGATTTTGGAAATCTCGAGTAACTTATCAGAAGTCAATACTAAGTAATAAGTGTTAGCGATCCAGTGCGGGTTTTTTTTCGTTATTGGAAAATGTGTATTAAGTTTCAAATCAGTCACTAAAAATCCAAAAAATTCATGTTAATTTTCATGTACTAATATAGTAATCATTGATTTAATAACCATGTGTTATAATTTTATATTACTGGATTGGTAAAATCCATACACGCATATTAAATTTACTGTGCAACTATATTAATGTTTATTTTCTATACCGAGTTTTGTAAATTTCTCACACGTTTGTGTCGCAAAAACACAAATATTTTGCAAAAAGTAGTACACCTATGTGGACAAAACTGCAAATACTTTGACGGGTATTTTTCAACATTAGTAACTGAAATTTTGATAACTTTGATCTTAAATTTAATGCGACAATTTATATTAAATTTCAAATCGGGCACTCAAATTCCTAAAATGCATGTTGATTTTCATGTACTGATTTACTAATTATTGATTTAATAATCATGTATTGTAATTTTCTATCACGGGATTATCGAAATTCATTGATATGTATTAAATTTATTATGCAAACATATTAATTTCGATTTTCTATACCAAGTTTTACAAAATTCATACACGTTTGTATAGGAAAAACTCGAACATTTTTTACAGTGAATACAAAAGAATGATTCTTTCGATCCAAGCCGAATCGTCGCTAATTTAACTCAACTTAATTAAACTTAACTTAAGGGGAGGGAGTCAAGTCAATAAAATCGATTTTGGAAATTCAATATCATCCAAATCCTATTGCATATAAAAATGCCCAATGCACTATATTGTTGGTGCTCGATGAAAGAATTTTTTACAGTCGTCTGACTTGCATATGCTTTTCAATATTATCTTAAGCAAAGTTCTTAGGTTTTCCATTCTGCGCATGATTCAGATCAAACTACTAGGCAGATTAGAATCATTGATGTCTTATTTTCTTCTTCATGAAAAGATACACCGGCTAAATGGAGCAAACTATTTTTTTTTCATTCTGAAAGCAAAGTTAATCACTGATTTAGAAAATAGCATAAAATTTACTTACTAATAATTATGTTACTTAAAAAGTATTACATTTTTTTAACATTTGCTCCATTTAGCCGGTGTATCTGTTCATGAACAAGAAAATGAGACGTCAACCATTCCAATCTGCCTAGTAGTTTGATCTGAATCATGCGCAGAATGGAAAACCTAAGATCTTTGCTTAAGATAATATTTAAAAGCATATGCAAGTCAGACATCAGTAAAAAATCCTTTAATCGAGTACCAACAATATAGTGCGTTGGGCATTTTTATATGCAATAGGATTTGGATGATATTGAATTTCCAAAATCAATTTTTTTTACCTGACTCCCTCCCCTTAACATATAATATGTTTAAATCTGTAACTCAAAAATGTGCCATCAATTCGCTCGAATTTTCGCATTTTAAACTCGACTTGTTGGTACAAAAGCACAAGTCGAAGCTATTTGTTCGCCCAGTGATAATCACTTGGGTATTCACGTGTACATATGATGCTTGAGTTTGTATACAATAACGAGGGTCGAAAAGCCTCCCATTCCATTTCTCTCACTGTAAAAAATGAGCTATTTTAATATCGAAAGAATGGTTGTTTGGATTCAAGCCAAACCTTTGCTAATTTAACTCAACTTAATTAAATTTAACTTAACATATAACATGTTTAAATCTGTAACTCAAAAACGTGTCATCGATTCGCTCGAATTTTCGCATTTTAAACTCGACTTGTTGGTACAAAAGCACAAGTCGTAGCTATTTGTTCGCCCAGTGATAAGCACTTGGGTATTCACATGTACATATGATGCTTGAGTTTGTATACAATAACGAGGGACGGAAAGCCTACCCTTCCATTTCCCTCACTTGTGCCTTCTTTCACGCTCTCACTCGCAGTTATAATCATACACCTACGTCCTATATATATGTATATATATATGTATACATACACACATATATATATATATATATACACTACTGGTCGCGTCTTTTCGTGAGACTGTTTCACGCGAAGCGCTTGCGCTCGTTGATGCCGAGGGACGACGCCGGTGTCGCCACCCCCGCGTGCTTCCAACCCCCGCAAAGCAAAATGCCACCCCACCAACCTAAGCGCTCGAGGGGATATTGCGAGAGTCGAGAACGAGAGCCAGTCCGACGCCGGGGCCCGTAACGCCATGACGTCACCGTGTCCCGCCGCGTCCACTGCTACCAGAAATACCAGAAGCAACGCCAGCAACCACCATCTACGTCTACTGTCATAGCCGCGAGTTTGCGCGAATCTTGTACACGACGTTTTTACCGTCCTCGTCAACATTTTCTTCTCCTCTATCTGCTCAGCACGCGCATTAATACACCACGTGAATGAAAAGTAAATTTTTTCTCAAATACGTTTTTAATAATTACGTACTATTCGGATAATGGACTCAGTGATGATTTCAATGGTTTTTGCTAATTTTATTATTTTATATGCTGGTTGACAACTAAGACATTTTATTTCGTACTTATGTTAAAATACTGAGTTACCATTTTTTCGTCATTTCGTTATTTAATTTTTGTTGTTGTGTTCGCCGCTGAAAAATATTGCTTTTTTATTTTTATTTTGATCAAATCATTGGGGAATTGGGAATTTTGATTTTTGTTTTTGAACAATGTTAGCTGACTATCTTGAAAAATGGATCTTTTGATATATTGTGATAGATTCTGAAAAAATGGCTTTTTGTGAAGTTATGTGGTGTAAGTGCGAGTATTTTTCTCGTTATTGTTATTTCCTTCAGTGGTAACAATAATCGTTTTTATTTCATTTAATTGCCTAATGAAAAATATCTAGTTTAATTTTTTTTTAAATTTTGTGTGGCTAATTTTAAAAATAGTTATCCAATATTTTGTAATACACGCTGAAAAATGTAGGTGTGAAGTTATCTGGTGTACGTGCAATTGACATATGCGAGAATATTACTCGTGCTTGTTATTTTAATTTTCATGAATGAAAATTGTATGTTAGAAGAAAATGGATTTTTAATTTTTCAGTGACTAATTTTACCGGTGATCGTGAGAAAAATTCGCGTTTTCGATGTGCATAAATCATGCAATTTTTAATATGTATGGTACATTTTTTTTTTCGATAAAATTTCAACATTTTCATTGATAAATTGTCAGTTACTCCTTCAACGTACCACGTTTGTGAAGTTACCCGGTGTCAATGCATATGACCGTCGTAGAAATCAGGACTTGCGCGGATCTGCAACCATATCGTCGTACCTGCAGCACGCGTGCAAAACTGTATGTGACTGAAAGTTAAACGTAGGCAAACCAACCTGAAATTTAAAGCCGTAAACAAAAAAAGAAAAATTTGCACTGGAAAAAAAATCTACTAAAAACGATCATAAAATTGGTAAAAAAATATGCAAGAAAATCTGATGAAAATTACCATAAAAAATTCTATGTATACATATATGTAACTGAAAAATTAATCATAGATAAATCAACCTAAAATTGAAAGCCGTGAACAAAAAAAAAGAAATGTACACCGGAAAAAAATCTACTAAAAATGATCATAAAATTGGTAAAAAAATATGCAAGAAAATCTGATGAAAATTACAATAAAAAATTTTATGTATACATATATGTGACTGAAAAATTAATCATAGACAAATCAAAATAAAATTGAAAGCCGTAAATAAATAAAAAATTACACCGGAAAAAAAATCTGATAAATACGATCACAAAATTGGTAAAAAAAATATGCAAGAAAATCTGATGAAAATTACCATAAAAAATTGTATGTACACAAATATGTGACTGAAAATTTAATAATAGATAAATCAACCTAAAATTGAAAGCCGTAAACAAAAAAAGAAATTTACACCGGAAAAAAATCTACTAAAAACGATCATAAAATTGGTAAAAAAATATGCAAGAAAAATCTCATAAAAATTACCATAAAAAATGGTATGTATACATATATGTGACTGAAAAATTAATCGTAGGCAAACCAAACAAAATTTAAAGCCGTAAACAAAAAAAGAAATTTACACCGGAAAAAAAATCTACTAAAAACGATCATAAAATTGGTAAAAAAATATGCATGAAAAATCTCATAAAAATTACCATAAAAAATGGTATGTATACATATATGTGACTGAAAAATTAATCGTAGACAAACCAAACAAAATTTAAAGCCGTAAACAAAAAAAAAATTTACACCGGAAAAAAAGTCTGATAAAAACGATCATAAAATTGGTAAAAAAATCTGATAAAAATTACCATAAAAAATAGTATGTACACATAGATGTGACTGAAACGTTAATCGTAGACAAACCGACCTAAAATTTAAAGCCGTAAATTAAAAAAAAAAATGCACCGTAAAAAATGTCCGATAAAAACGATCATAAAATTGGTAAAAAAATATGCAAGACAAATCTGATAAAAATGACCATAAAAAATTGTATGTACACATGTATGTGACTGAAAAATTAATCGTAGATAAACCAACCTTAAATATAATGCCATTAAAAAAAATTTACACCGCAAACGAGATCTGGCAAAAATTATTATAAATTTGGTAAAAATGTATTCAAGAAAAATCTGGCAGAAATTACCATTAAAAATGTGATATATGTGACTGAAAAGTTAATCGTAGATAAACCAACTTCAAATTTAATGCCGTAAATAGCAAGAAAAAAATGTTAACGTCGGAAAAAAGTTCTGGTAAAAATGACTATAAATTTAGTGCAAATATTTTTTTTTTATTCTTATAAAAATTACCATAAAAATAGTATTGTACATACTATTTTTATTTACGAAATTTATGATAAGCACCAATTTAAATAAATAAAATAAAATGAAAATAGTATCTACATTGTTTACCAAATTTACGATAACCAAATCCACTTTTCTGCACTCGTGAATAAAAACTGAATTAATTATTATAAATTATAATGATTTAAATGGCACTTTCATTTTTAATGAAAAATTGTCTAGTAACTTCATTGTTTTGATAAATTGGATTTCACTAATAGGACTAATAAAGGTTTGGAAAAAACAGAAAATTGGAAAAGTGATCTTCTTAAATATTCTTTTATCTAATTGTAAAATCCACATTTTTTTTAGAAACATTTTTTACAAAATCATATAAATTTTTTTTTTATATATAAATCATACAGCATATGAATATATAAAAATCGGTATTTAATTAACTAATACAGTTAATTAACGTTGTGTTAATTGACGTGGCCATAAAGTTTATTTTAATTAAATCTTAATTTGTAATTTAAGTGTGTCGTAAAGTAATGATAGGTTATATACACTCACAGTAAATCTGTGCGAAGTTATTCTGAGCCTGGCGTCAAGTCGATACATTTTCGAGAGGGTGGAAGGAGATACAGAGTAGAAAAGAGTCGAACGGGTCTGGGTCACGAAGCTTATACTACCGGAGATTTTCCCTGTCAGCCGAAAACCCCAGAGGGCTTAATAGAAACGCACGTTTCCGTGCCAGTGTATTTTGTCAGAGATAGTGGGATAAAAGAGGATTTTCCCACGGTAGCATACTGTGTCGATTGAATTTTCACGTTTGTGTGATTTCAGTACCACTTAAACAGCAAAAGTGAATATGTAATACGATTTTTCCTTTATTATTATTTATAAACCGTCGAAGAAATAAACACTGCACATACTATCAGATTTTGTGATCTTTCAAGATTGGGGGGGGGGGGGGGGGGGCGTTAAAATAAAAATCCATGATATAGATTGATATGTGACTTGCTGATGTTATTATTTTTAAAATGTGCTCATTTGCCACCTTACGCAAAGAAATTATTGGTTAGATTGCAAAAGATTTAATTTATTTTGAATTACTTACATACATTTTTTTTTAGTTTTTACCTTTGGCCACTTCTTTTTTTTACCAGTAATTTAACTATTACTAAGTAATTGTCCGTCGTGTATAAGATGAAACTTTTCGGTATGGACTTGGTGATTTAATATCGAGTTAACATTGAGGAATTATTTTTATTAATTTTATTAATTAATTAAATTATAGGTTTGTAAATTACTGTAAGAAAAAAAATCTAAGGTCATGCTTTCCATCTTATGCGGAACTGAAAATTAATACAAAAGTATGCAGAGTGTGAAAACAAAGAAAACAAGGATGCAAAGTAGAACCTTGCACATTGCTTCCTCATTATTTTTCGCGTTTTACAAAGCTACCTCTATGAGGAAGTATGTTATTCAATTTTTGGCTTCCTCATAGAGGAAGCTTTGTAAAACGCGAAAAATAATGAGGAAGCAATGTGCAAGGTTCTACTTTGCATCCTTGTTTTAATTACATAAATATACATGTTGTGGATTCGCTTTTTCTATTTCGATTTTTCGTTATTTCGTGATTATTAGAGCATTTCCGAAAGTGAATGTGATAATGTATATTTTTAAAAATAATTCAACATTCCATAAAATCAAAAATTTCATACCATTCGTCACTATATTATACATATATAATGGCTGAATATTGTTTCATTTATATACAAAATTTGAGCTCGCTGTCTTAAATTTTGCAAAAGTTACAATAGAGCGATAATGTCAATTTTTTGAAAAATTCAAAACATCATAAAATTTTAACGGTTCAACCGATCTTAACCAAATTCAATAGTGATCACTGGCGTATGAAAGCTCACATTTATACCAATTTTAAGAGCAATACCTCGAAAATTGAAAGAGTTATCTCGTAAACAGACATTTTTCAAAAAATTTAAAAACGCGTAATAATTTAACGATGAAGTGGATTTTAACAAAAATCTGTGTGAACGATGAGGCTTGATCCCTCTATCTATAGTCCAAATTTCAGCTTGATATCTCAAGGCATTCCCGAGTTATAAAGGTTTACATTTTTCGATCGTGTAACATACACACATACACACACACACACATACAGACATTTTTTCTAAATCACTTTTCTCGACGTTTTGGCCCATTCTGAGTGTACTGACATGAAAAACTCGAAAAAAAAAATTTTCATGAAAACAAAGCTTCCTATATGAGGAAGCAAAAAGGATGCAAAGTAGAACCTTGCACTTTGCATCCTCATTATTTTTCGCTTTTTGCAAAGCTTCTTCTCTGAGGAAGCAAAAAAGTATGTTATTCAATTTTGGCTTCGTCATAGAGGAAGCTTTGTAAAAAGCGAAAAATAATGAGGAACCAATGTGCAAGGTTCTACTTTGCATCCTTGTTTAAATTAGATAAATAAACATGTTGTGAATTCCCTTTTTCTATTTCGTTATTCCGTTATTTCGTTATTATTAGAGCGTTTCCGAAAGTAAATGTGATAACGTATATTATTAAAAATAATTCAACATTCCATAAAATCACAAATTTCATACAATTTGTCACTAAATTATACATATATAATGGCTGAATATTGTTTCATTTATATACAAAATTCGAGCTCGCTATCTCAAGTTTTGCAAAAGTTACAATAGAGCGATAATGTCAATTTTTAAAAAATTCAAAATTCCATAAAATCTGAACCACTTTACAGATTCGAGCCAAATTCAATACCAAATAACATTGACTGCACCTACTCGTATAACTAACTATTTAGCAAAATAGACTAAATTTTACGAAAGTTAGAGCGACCACGTCCTTTTCTCAAAAAATTCAAAACGGCATAAAATTGAAATTTTCGCACAGATTTAGTCGAAAATTACTACAGTTGAATAGAGTCTGCTGCTACACTTGTGTGCCAAATTGGAGCGCGATAAACGAAACCGTTCTTGAATTATCGGCCTTCGAATTTTCGGAGTTGTATACATACACACACACACCCACACACACACACATACACACATACGGACATTTTTTCTGGATCACTTTTCTGGACGTTTTGGACAATTCTAAGTGTCCTGACATAAAAATCTAAAAAAAAAATTTTTCATGAAAACAAAGATTCCTCTATGAGGAAGCAAAATGTGCTTTTTTGCCACCTTAAGAAAAAAAATCATTGGCTAGATTGCAAAAGCTTTAATTTATTCTGAATCACCTACAATAATTTTTTTGTTTTTTAGTCTTTACATTTGGCCACTTCTTTTTTTAACCATTAATTTAACTATTATCATGTAATTGTCAGTTGCGTGTAAAAAGAATCTTTCCGGTATGGACTTGGTGATTTAATATCGAGTTACCGTTGAGGAATTATTTTTATTACTTTTAGTAATTAATTAAATTATAGGGTCGTAAATTACTTTAAGAAAAAAATCTAAAGTCATGCTATCCATCTTATGCGGAACTGAAAATTATTCGAGATTTTTTCACCTAGCAATTTATGCAAAAGTGTGCAGAGTGTGAAAACAAAGAAAAAAAAATTGTAGATGACGCAAAAAAGTCAAATGCTTTTCCCATCTACTAAAAAATTCCTTGTGTAGGGTTTAAATGGCACATATTACAAAATAAAATACCAATAGCAAAATACGTCAGATATTCATCAATGAATATCACTAATTTAAATATTGATTTTTTTAATTTGAGTTAAAATTATAATTAATTAGATAAAATTATAATTGATATAATTGATAAAATTATATCAATTATAATTTTATCAATTTAAAAAACTAAAGACTTACCGGAAAGATTACATGTATCTTGTACGTGAGTGGGAATTATTTGGGATTTTATTGCCTACTGGTTCTCTTATAAAAATGTGCAGAGTCTAAGAACAAAAAAAAATATTGTAGATGACCCGGAAAAGCCAGATGCTTTTCCAATTTAAGAAAAAATTCATTGTTTAGGGTTTCAATGGCACATATTTAAAAATAAAATACCAATAGCAAAATAAGTGAGATATGCATCAATGTATTTTTTTCTGACTGCCTTCGCTTCGATGGAAATATTTTTTATTTATATTGTTATAGTTGATAACGATCATTACGAATAAATCGACTTGGTTGGAACGTCAATGACTGTTCGGAAATTAATATCATAGATTGTAATCGATATATTGGTCTCAATATCGGACATATGTTCCATTTATTTATTTCAGTGTGACATTAAATTTACTTACGCTTAAAGTTCTCGATATTTTTCATTATTAAAAAATATTTAAGTCAAATATATTAATCCTAGATATGGTAATTTAGCAGATTTTACGTATGCTTCATTAAATTCTAAATTATTAAATTTAGCACGTAGATTTTCGTGTTGCACTCTCATTTATGTCAAATATTGATATTTAATTAAAAGTTTTTTCAATATGTGAAGCATTTAACAGGTACTAACGTATTAATTTACTCAGTACTGGAGTAAACCAATTTTCTAATAATTATTCAAGTGAAATTATTTATGCACGATTCATCAATAAATTTCACAATTAAGCATTTTAACGGTTAAACGAGTCGTATTCATTCCATGCAAGAGTATTTTCAACGCTAGCTAATATGGTACATGAATTTATAATGCTAAATTATTCTACCTTTCTGCTTTTATTACTTTATTTATGCTTTATTTATAACTTATTTTGAGATGCACAGTAAATAATGAAGCCAATACTTTTAATATTCGAATACATTCATTTCAATTATGTTGTTATATATATGCCTAAATAAAATAAAAATATAAACATATGAGTAATAAAATATCTTTAATAAATTTATAGAAGGATCCAATGTAAAATAAAAATAAAAATAAAATAAAATAAAATAAAATAAATAAAAATAAAAATAAAAAATGATTTGATTTCAATTACAACCTTGCAATTCTGTTTTTAAACAATTTTGAATATGCTAAGATAGAAATCGCAAAAAAATACAAATTAAAAAACATCGTAGCTTTCTTGAAATGAACTAAAATCAATTTGCTTAAATCAAATAAATATATTTGTCCAGATCATTAATAAAAATATTTATTATTTTATTTTACTTATCATTTTACCACAAATCCGAGTTTGTTATATAATGTTAGCCTGAAGTAAAAAGAAAATTAAAATTTTCAGAAAAAAGGAAATATCAATTTACTTGAATAAATTCTTCTTAAATAAAATATAAATATATTCATTTAGTACATTGATTGAAATGTTTATTTATTTCACGTGTTCAGCTTCACAAATCCGCGTAATAAGTGTTGTACATCTATTATATAATGGTATCCACGTCTTGTATGCACACATCTCAAGTACAAACCACGAGTTTGTGCCAAAAGCATGGATTTCGATGCACAACTCGTTCGGGCAATAAAGCTTCGGGCTACTTTACAAAAACTCCTCGTGAACTTCCCTCGGCCTTCTCAGTCACTTTCTCGTTACGGAGATTTATCACGTTCAATGCAACGGCAGTTGTGGCTTACCCGCGGCTTTGAATTCCTACAGGATAAAGGCTCAGAGTGAGATAACTGAACAAGTCGAAGGCGAGAACCGTGGACGCGGCGAGCTTTACTTTTCATACCCGGGAGTGCGTAAAATTAAGATTTTAAAGTCCGATCACAATGTGTTTTTTTTTTTTTTGTAAATTCAACACTCTGAAAAAAGATTTCGTAATATTAACTAAAATGATAATTTTAGTTAATATTACGAAATCTTTTTTCGAGTGTTTACGAGTTAATATTCAACATTTAATTATTTCAATCGACGAAAATTTACTTTCCCTCCAACAAATATGTATTTCATTCAATTTTTCAGTTTTGCTTCCTCATAGAGGAAGCTTTTCATGAAAATTTTTTTTTTCGAGATTTTCATGTCAGTACACTAAGAATGGGACAAAACATCGAGAAAAGTGATTTAGAAAAAATGTCTGTATGTGTGTGTGTGTGTGTGTATGTGTGTATGCTACACGATCGAGAAATGTAAACCTTTATAACTCGGGAATGCCTTGAGATATCAAGCTGGAATTTGGAACATAGATAGAGGGCTCAAGCCTCATCGTTCATACAGATTTTTGTTAAAATCCACTTCATCGTTCAATTCTTCGCGTTTTTTAATTTTTTGAAAAATGTCTGTTTACGCGATAACTCTTTCGATTTTCGAGATATTGATCTTAAAATTGGTATGAATGTGAGCTTTCATACGCCGGTCATCGCTATTGAATTTGGTTAAGATCGGTCGAACCGTTAAAATTTTATGATGTTTTAAATTTTTCAAAAAATTGACATTATCGCTCTATTGTAACTTTTGCAAAACTTAAGATAGCGAGATCAAATTTTGTATATAAATGAAAAAATATTTAGCCATTATATATGTAAAATTTAGTGACGAACGAAATGAAATTTTTGATTTTATGGAATGTTGAATTATTTTTAAGAATATACATTATCACATTGACTTTCGGAAACGCTCTAATAATCACGAAATAACGTAATAACGAAATAGAAAAAGCGAATCCACAACATGTATATTTATCTAATTAAAAAAAGGATGCAAAGTGGAACCTTGCACATTGCTTCCTCATTATTTTTCGCGTTTTACAAAGCTTCCTCTATGAGGAAGCCAAAAATTGAAGAAGCGAAAAATAATGAGGAAGCAATGTGCAAGGTTCTACTTTGCATCCTTTTTTTAATTTCTATTAAATTTCTATTAAAAATCTTTTTTTTTCATAAACATTTATATAACTGCCGACCCAAATAAATATTTCTTAGATTTGAATATATTTACTATTCAATAAGTATATTAATTACAAATAAAAGAATTTACTTGAAGTGAATAGAAATCTAGTAGGTCGGCATCCAAATAAGAAATTTTATTTCCGATGCGTAGATTCTAGTCCCGTTAACAAGATCTTTTTTCTGGGTGAACCAAATCACACAATTCTTGCATCACTTTACTAATTGAACGTACTGATATATATTACTGTGATATAATTTTGTATTTATTTTCGCATTAATAATGAACACAACAAAATGTACTCGCAAATTTGTCGATTTGATTTTACACATAAATTTTTTACTGTGTAAGGCTAAAAATTAAACAGATCTCTCTTAAATCAAAGAGTATTCAAATTATGTTTTCTGGATTTCCCTCATAATTAAAACATAATCTTTTCAAATTTGAGTTTTATTTTTATTGAAAAATATTGACAAACAATGAAGTTGTTGTTATGCAATAAAGTGATGCAAAATAATCTACCGAAAATTAAGATTTTCGTTGTTGTAAATTTGACATATTTACACTATTTTATTGTCACTTTTAATTTAACATATTAAGATTATAATATGTAAATTTGAAAAAAGTTTGTGTTACTTTCCAAATTTAATATTAAAAATTCGTAAAATACACAAAATTTGTATAAAATTAAAACATCAAAATTAGTAGATGCAAGAATTAAAAATGTCTCCCTTATGAACATAAACGTGAGGCTCAATAAAAGAGTATTAAAATTATGAGGTCGAAATTTTACTCACAATTAAAACATAGACTTACCAATTTTTTTCCATTGTAAAATATTAATAAACAATGAAGATATTATTATTTTATTAAGTGACACAAAAAAAAAGTATTTTTCTGATTCGCTTCACATTCGGACAGAGCTTAATTTATTACTATGCCTTATAGGGGTTAAATTCCAACAGGATAAAGGCACGAAGTGCGAAAACTAAAGCGGTCGAAGGCGAGAACCGTGAACGCACTCTTCGTATCCGGGAAAGTGGAAAATGAAGATTTAAAAGATGAGGCGGGTCGACAATCTCACGGTTTCTAGCTTGGAAACGATAATCTCTCTCATTGGTGGAGATTTATTTTACATAATTGATGAATCTGTCTAATAAATCAACTAATATCATTCATTTTCAAACTCTTTGTATAATTTGCTAATTCTCATATGCTCAAATTTATTTAAGCCACTTTTCATTCGAATCAAAATGTATCTTTAAAAACGTTCTGAATTATTATTATTTATGGTGCTAACAAAATATTCCGATTAATTGTAAATCAATAGATTCTCCAGCTTATAAATAATTATTATAAAAATGTCAAAGTTTTTATTTCACCATAAAAATTAATCATAATTAATAACGTCTTTAAATATTAAAAAGAAAAATTTCATAATTATTATTCATTATGATGGCCACGAAATTAATAAATAATGTCGAAGTTTTTGTTTCTGTGCAAAATTTAATTATACGTACGATAATAAAAAAATAAACATTGCAAAGATTGTTAAGTTTTAACTTCTTCATAAAAATTAATCATAATTATTAATGTTTCAAAATATTTCAAATATTTTATATTTCAAAAATCGCTTAACGCATATAATTTTTATAAGAATTTTAAAATTTTGAAAAAGTACGTAAATGCTCTAGCTCGAACGAATTTTTAGCTATCGGGTTGAAACTTCGTATTAAAATTGAACAAAGTGATACGATCTTTGATATTGAATTTGGGCCAAATCGGTAAAGCGGTTCGGTTGTTATGAGATTTTGAACTTTTCGAAAAATTTTCGTTTGGCTCTAATTCAGGTAAAATTTCAACTAATGGACTGAAATTTTCTACACAGGAAAAATAACATTCAGCCCTGCTACGTACCAAATTTGATGATGATCGGTAAAGCGGATCGAATTTTACGTGATTTTGAATTTTTTACAAATTTATTGGTGTCGCTCTGGATTTCGTAAAACGTCAGAAATCATTAAGTTCGTCAATAATTTTCATCTTTCGCATAGCTTCCTCTATGAGGAAGCCAAAAATAAAATAAAGAAACTTCCTCATAGAGGCGGCTTTGTAAAAAGCGAAAAAGAATGAGGAAGCAATGTGCAAGGTTCTACTTAGGATCCTTTTTTTATGTACTCTATGTATAATTTTTTTTACTTGGGAAGCGCAATCGGTAGTCTCTTTCTCCAAATAAATTTACTTTCTAATAGTTCAGCCACACTCCAGTTTACACACCCTGGGCGAAGGTAATTGAAAACACGCTGCATTCCCACAATTTTGCTTCCCAATTTCAACGAGTTGAAATGGGTTTCGGCAATAAAATTAAGTGGGGTTAAACGCCGGCTTTGGAGCTGTACGGAGAAATGCTAAATTCGAAATATGAGTAAGATTAGGGCTTTTCATTAATGAGAGAACTGATGTAATTTTTATGAATGTACCAATTACGTTTAACAATAATTCGTAATTACAGTTGGTCCATTTGCTAGTTAAAATTTAATTTATTCGACTTTTATTTAAATTATTGCAAGTCTACAACATTCCATTATTTCCATATTAAGTTCAAGTTTAAATGGATAAAACAAATTAGTACTTTTAAAAATATCCGAGCATATTTGTAAAAAAAAGTATATAAACATTTTACTAACAATAAAAAAAACTTGAATCAGTTAAAAATGCCATTAAAAATAGATAACAAGTAATAGGAAAAATAATGACCCATTACTTTTTCCATTATTTCCGCTTTCCTGGCATTTTTTATGAACCCTTACAAAAAAAAACTTTTTTCAGAATACAATGTTTATAAATTTTTTTATCAACGTGATGGAATATTCTTCATAAACGATGAACACAAAATTATTTATGGAATTAAAAAAAGAAATAGATTCAATTTTTATATATATATAGTTTTAATTTTTACATAAACTTGATCCATTCATATCGTACCTGATAATTAAGCTAGTAATAGTCCAAGTTGATATCAATTTTAAACAAGGCTGCAAAGTAGAACCTTGCAAATTGCTTCCTCATTATCGTTGGATTTTTACACATCTACCTCAATGAGAAAGTATGTTAATCTATTTTGGCTTCCTCATAGAGGAAGCTTTCTAAAAATCCAACAATAATGAGGAAGCAATTTGCAAAGTTCTACTTTGCAGCCTTGTTTTAAAAAAATTTCAATGGCATTGGTTTTGAACCCCTTGACAGATTCTCGCCAGATTCGAACTGATGCTTAGTTTACCCACACTCTACTTGTGGACCAAATTTGAGCCCGATATCTTAAAAATTGCGGAAGTTAGAGCACGAATAAAAAAATTCAAAATGCCATAAATTATAAACCCCTTAACGGATTGACGTCAAATTCACTCCCAATCTTTATTTAATAACAGTCCACTTGTGGACCAAATTTGAGCCCGATATCTTAAAAATTGCGAAAGTTAGAGCACGAACAAAAAATGTCAAAAAATTTAAAACTGCCATAAATTGTGAACCCCTTAACAGATTGACACCAAATTTAATCCTAAACACTATTTGATAACAGTCCACAACTGGTCCAAGTTTGAGCCGGATATCATAAAAATTGCGGGAGTTAGAGCCCGAACTGACATTCTCCAAAAAATTGAAAATGCCATAAATTTTGAACACCTTGATGGATTTACTACAAATTCAATCCCATACCTTGTTTAACGACAGTTTATTCGTGATTCAAATTTGAGCTCGATATCTTAAAAATTGCGAAAGTTAGAGCACGAACAAAAAATGTCAAAAAATTTTTAACTGCCATAAATTGTGAACCCCTTAACGGATTGACACCAAATTTAATCCTAAATACTATTTGATAACATTCCACATCTGGTCTAAGTTTTAGCCGGATATCATAAAAATTGCAGGAGTTAGAGCCCGAACTGACATCCTCCAAAAAATTCAAAATGTCATAAATTTTGAACACCTTGATGGATTAACTCCAAATTTAATCCCATACCTTGTTTAATGACAGTTTATTCGTGATTCAAATTTGAGCCCAATATCTTAAAAATTGCGAAAGTTAGAGCACGAACAAAAAATGTCAAAAATTTTTTAACTGCCATAAATTGTGAACCCCTTAACGGATTGACAACAAATTTAATCCTAAACACTATTTGATAACAGTCCACATCTGATCCAAGTTTGAGCCGGATATCATAAAAATTGCGGGAGTCAGAGACCGAGCTGACATTCTCCAAAAAATTCAAAATGCCATAAATTTTGAACACCTTGATGGATTAACTCCAAATTCAATCCCATACCTTGTTTAACGACAGTTTATTCGTGATTCAAATTTGAGCCCGATATCTTAAAAATTGCGAAAGTTAGAGCACAAACAAAAAACGTCAAAAAATTTAAAAATGCCATAAATTGTGAACCCCTTAACGGATTGACACCAAATTTAATCCTAAACACTATTTGATAACAGTCCACATCTGGTCCAAGTTTTAGCCGGATATCATAAAAATTACGGGAGTTAGAGTCCGAGCTGACATTCTCCAAAAAATTCAAAATGCCATAAATTATGAACACCTTGATGAATTAACGCCAAATTCAATCTCATACCTTGTTTAACGACAGTTTATTCGTGATTCAAATTTGAGCCCGATATCTTAAAAATTGCGAAAGTTAGAGCACGAACAAAAAATGTCAAAAAATTAAAAAATGCCATAAATTGTGAACCCCTTAATGGATTGACACCAAATTTAATCCTAAACACTATTTGATAACAGTCCACATCTGATCCAAGTTTGAGCCGGATATCATAAAAATTGCGGGAGTTAGAGCCCAAGCTGACATTCTCCAAAAAATTCAAAATGCCATAAATTATGAACACCTTGATGAATTAACGCCAAATTCAATCTCATACCTTGTTTAACGACAGTTCATTCGTGATTCAAATTTGAGCCCGATATCTTAGAAATTGCGACGGCTAGCGTGCTAACAAAAAATTGTGCACATACGCACACACACACACACACATACAGACATTTTTTCTAAACCACTTTATCGACGTTTTAGACCATTCTGAGTACCCTGATATGAAAATCTCAACAACAAAAAAATGTTCACGATAACAAAGCTTCCTCTACGAGGAAGTAAAATACTTTAGCATGATCTAACATTTATTAGCTATCATAATAAAACCATTGTGGGATGAATTAGCTATTATTAGCTATCAGATGTGGCACTATTTTTTTTTATTGTGAATGCCAAAAACTAAAAATAAAATAAAAAATGACTGATATCTGAGCTGTTACGGTGAGGCAGCACTTCAAACAGCTAAAAACTTGTAAACCCCCGAAGGAGTTTCATAAGACTCATCAAGATTGCAAAGCAGTCCACAGCAACTTGCACTGTCGCGAAATAGACGAGATCTCTTGAGGAGAAAGCCGGAGCTGAACAATTTCCCCGCTAAGGCGGGGATATATCTTTATGTCTTTATTTTCTCCGTTCTCACCCTTTACTCAACTTCATATTTCCTTGAGGGCATTCTACAGGAAGATTTCACTTCTCTTCTCTCGTCATCATCCTCATCGTTGTCGTCTTATCTACGTTTTCACTTTCCATCTCATTTTTTTAACTCGCCCACACTTTCTTCTCAGTAAACCGTTCACGTGCATAACTGAGAGTATCAAAGCAGCAAGAGTAAAAAAAATTGAAACGTGCTGCAGCACTTATTCTTCTTGTCGACTTGGTTCTTTTTTTTTTTTTTAGCACTTGGTTTCAAATACGTTTTAAAGTTTTGCCCGAGCAAGGGAGCACACAATGCAAGTAGCCTGTTCGTCGTTGTTTCGACCTTTCGAGTTTCAAATTCTCAAAGCTTTGCCAGCTTAAATTCCCACCTTCGAATAGCACGTTTTCGCCTGGTCATGCTTTTCCTTTCTTACGCTTTTTATTCTACAAAGAAATATTTCGAGCATTTTGACCCATTTACCATTTATACTTGGCAGAGATATATATGATATTTTATATATATACTGCTGTTACATTCAGAATATACGTACTGAAAACGAAATATCATTGAAAAAATTATTGATTATCGACTGCCACAAATGTTTCCATTTTGTTGCAAAACTAATTCTTGTAATTTAATAGGAGATTAAAATAAGAACAGATATTGATAAGGTTTAAAGATCTTAAGGAGGTAAAAAGGGTTGAAATGGGGTTTTGATATTTTTCGAACGTAAGTCGGATTTATGAATTTTGACATCAGAAACGTCAGAAAAATATTTATTTTTTTATCATTGTAACGAATCGAAATATCATTGAAAAAATTATTGATTATGGGCTGCCACAAATGTTTCAATTTTGTTGCAAAATTAATTCTTGTAATTTAATAGGAGATTAAAATAATAACAGATATTGATAAGGTTAAGAGATCTTCAGGAGGTAAAAAGGTTTAAAATGGGGTTTTGATATTTTTCGACCGGAAGTCGGATTGATTAATTTTGACATCAGAAACGTCAGAAAAATATTTATTTTTTTATCACTGTAACGAATCGAAATATCATTGAAAAAATTATTGATTATGGGCTGCCACAAATGTTTCCATTTTGTTGCAAAACTAATTCTTGTAATTCAATATGAGATTAAAATAATAACAGATATTGATAACGTTAAAAGATCTTAAGGGGGTAAAAAGGGTTGAAATGGGGTTTTGATATTTTTCGAACGGAAGTCGAATTTATGAATTTTGACATCAGAAACGTCGGAAAATTACTTTTTTTTTATATCACTGTAAAAAGGTTTGAACCGGGGTTGAAATCTGGTGAAATATAGGACTTGATAGTGAAGGTAGAAAAATCCATAAATTTCGAAGAAAAATAAATTTAATAGTTCATTTTTGACATTTTTCGACCAGAAGTCGAATCTATGATTTCTGACATCAGAAATGTCTAAAAACGTTTTTTTTAAATAATAAAATGGTTATAAAAGCTGTAAAATGGTTTCAAGTTGGTTTTTCTTTGGTAAAATGTGTGACTTGAGAACGAAAGTAAAGGCAAAAAATCGACATCTTGGGTGAATAAAAACGCGTCCCTTTTTTTGATATTTTTCGACCAAAATCTATGAATGCATCAAAAACGTTGAATTTTTTTTTTATTTCTCAAGACGCTGTAAAAAATTCGCATTTTCAATAAATATTCTACTTCCGCACTATCGATTGACTAATAAATGCTACAAAATAAGAGCGAAGCAGCGCATCTGGTTTGCCTCGTATCGTAAATGAGAAAATTGTATTAACCAAGCATAAACAAACATTTGCTTTTTTATTTCAAATCAATAAAGAAGAAAGTGATATATATATATATATATATATATATATATATACGATATGGTGATTTGAAGAATCGTGAAGCTCTTTTCAGATCCTCTCAAGTTTCAGTGCTTTCCATTCTTCGGGGATTACGTTTTTGTTCGAATTATAAGAGAAATGCTACGCTTCAAAGTACCTATACCCATTTCCGCGGTTTACTCTGCCCCTTCGTTTGAAATTTATTTCCCATCTGGAGGAAACTATCGAGAAGCCACAAACGAAATGCTTTGAGTTGGTAAAATTGAAAGCTTGAATTTTCCGTCTGCATCAGTCGTCGAGACGATGAATAGACATTTATATTCATTGCGTGACCATAAAAAAGGAAAAAGAAAGAAAAATAATGTATATACCTTAAGTTTAGACTATCGCGATAGTAGAGCGAAAAACTTTTTAGACGCCCTCGCGTTTCGGCTGTATCCATTCTTCATGCGGATTATATCTTCCTCGTATATATAAGGGTGTATATTGTTTGGAAAACTAAAATGGAGCTACATGCGGGTTGAATATCTTTCGAAATTTATATTCTAAATAGAGAAAGTCATTCAATTCTCAAATCGATAAAAAAAAAAAATAATGAAGTCAAATAATTCTTTCTTTTTCAATTCTCATCGAATTAAGCGTTTGGTTAAAAATATATTCGATTGATCTTGTGTTCTATTTATTCAGAGTTATAAATCCCCATTAATTCATAAGATATAGTTTACAGTACAGTTTGTTTTGTAATTATGATTTCATAATAATAATATGTAGTGATTATAAAATAGAGTGTAAACATTTGAATAGCTGAAAAAAATATTAATTTTCGGTTTAATATTGTAAGAAATAGTGGAAAAAATGGAAGAAATAAGTAATGCATTACTTTCTTAATGCATTATTTATTTTTTTCCATTCTTTCAAAAAGATTACCGTGAATTTTTATTGAAAACTAATAATTTTTGCAGCCATTCCAAAGTTTAATCATCGCATTACAATCGCTACATGGTATTATTATAAAATCATAATTATAGAGCTGATCGTATCATCATCATTATTTCTATAAGTATTCGGCATTTACAACTCTGTATTTATTGTTATGATTGACGAAAACCGTTAACCAGTCAATCTCCTTTATTGATTAAAAAGAATGATGATTTAAAACTATTATTAGACTTAATTTTCTGATATTTGACTTTTTAAGAGGAAAAAAAGTGTCGCCACTTCTTAAGTCTCCGGGACAGAAAAGTATCCATAAATCATTTTCAAATCAAAATAGTATAAATAAGGATACTTTTGTAATTTTAACATGTAAATGCGGAAATTTTTTTGCAAAATTAAAAATTACTATTTATTCCTCATATTACTCCACAGTTTACTACATTTTTGCTCAAGTGTGTGGATTGATATTAAAAAAAAAAAATTTTTTTTAATATTTTTATTTACGTTATATAATATTATTATTAAGTAGTAAAAAAAATCCTCACATTATAAATTTTACTGTGAAAAGTATCCATAAATCATTTTAAAATCAAAATAGTATAAAAAAAGGCTACTTTTGTAATTTTAGCGGTGTGAATGCGACTTTTTTGCGAAATAAATTATTTATTCCTCATATCATTCCACAGTAAATAAAATTTTTATTCCAGTTTATGAATTTCTATTAAAAAAGATATTAAAAAAAATATTTTTATTTACATTATAATATGATTATTAAAAAAAAAACACTTTCCCATGTCAATAAAGTTTCATTGCAACATTGTCATTAAAGTGGTAGTAAATTTTAAGTTTCGACCTTTACGCCCTTGATTCGAAAGTAATTACCAAAACTTGGCTTTTAAACTTCCTCCAAGTTTGTAATTGCTAATCGATCGAGTGTACAATGAATTTCCCATGAATCACTTCATATAATTCCTGAAGAATTCAACCGGGAGAAACACTGGTATCCAATTACTGGACTCAGAATAACCGACAGGGAAACTCCTTGAATAAAAAAAAAGAAAAAAAATAGGGGACTTTGCCGTGTTAGTGAAAGCTGAAATATCGTAGGCATTCGAAGTACGAAATGAGTATACATTTACGAATGGAAGGGACAGAGATGAGCTGAACATGGCGGGACAGAGATTGTTACTGCTACTGCCACTGCTGTTGCTGAGGGACTTCCCTCCCCCTCCACCTTCCCTCCCCTCTCCCCCCCATACATCCAAAGTTTATCGCAGAGTGCCGAAAAGTTTTCGTTTCGCTCCACGTATTCGAAAGCGTGCACACCACGATCTCAGATTTTGCCTCAAATTCGTTCTCAGCTTCATTCTCAACGAAACGTACCTAGAACGGACACGAATGTATATAGAATTACCACGTATGTCTATAGCTATGTATGTGACACCCACATCCGCCCTCTTTCGGCTGGCAGACTTACGAGGTAAATTTTTCGGAAGTGTCGTTAAATCTAGTTTGGTTCTTTCACTGGTAAACAGAGCTGAGGCAACTCCGGTGTTCTCTTGGTTCTGTTACTTTCAGTCTGGGATTCTTTTCTCTCACAAAGACCCGAGAAGTGGCGACATATTTTTTTCTTATTCCTGGAGCTGCAACAGATTTTAGCACTGAGTCTGAATTGTAGAATTTACGGGGGTGGTGAAATCTCAAAAAGTTAAATAATCCGAAAATTAAGTCTAATTGTAGTTAAAAAACTGCTTTGTTTTCTTCATTCTTGCTTCCTCATAGAGGAAGCTTTGTTTTCATGAAAATTGTTTTTTTCGAGATTTTCATGTCATGTACTGACATGAATAGTCCAAAACGTTGAGAAAAGTGATTTAGAAAAATTGTCTGTGTGTGTGTGTGTGTGTGTGTGTGTTTGTGTGTATGTTACACGCTCAAAAAATGTAAACCTTTATAACTCGGGAACGCCTCGAGATATAAAGCTGAAATTTACACCGTAGATAGAGGAGTCAATCCTCATCGTTTATATCAATTTTTGTAAAAATCCCCATAATCATTAAATTTTTACGTGGTTTTGAATTTTTTCAAAAATGTCTGTTTACGCGATAACCCTTTCAATTTTCGAGATATTAAGCTCAAAATTGGTATGTACGTGAGCTTTCATACACCGGTGATCCCTATTAAATTTGGTTACGATCGGTTGAAACGTTAAAGTTGTATGAGATTTTGATTTTTTGAATTATTTGATTTTTTTTTCTGCGATGCCAATTTTGGTATCAAATATCGAGCTGGGAGTCAAATGAGTGCCAAATTCATGATTAACAGAAAAATACGCCAAATATAGCCCAAAAATGTTGAACGATAACATATTTTCATAGCGATGATGTACAGTCTATATTGCGAAAAGTAGCGATTTATGTCGTATAAACTAGCCATATCCTTACTTCCCAATGAAATTTCGGACACCGCCGATTTCTATCGTGTTCTACAAAAAAAAAACAGAGAAGATAGAGTATTCGAGGGAGTTTCTGGACCGTTCGGCCTTATTATATTTTCACAAACCGAGAGTGTGTGCTTATTTATATTTATTTAAAACAAGGATGCAAAACAGAACCTTGCACATTGCTTCCTCATTATATTTCGCTTTTTCCAAAGCTTCCTCTATGAGGAAGCCAAAATCAATTCCCATACTTCGTCTTAGAGGTTGCTTTGTAAAAAGCGAAATATAATGAGGAAGCAATGTGCAAGGTTTTTAAGTATTATATGCATTAAATCCCTGAATATGTTTGTTTATTTATTCTATAAATAATCCGATATATTTTATTTCGGTTATTCCAACTATTAGTAAAAAAATGTAATCATATTTTATGTAAAAAAAAATCACCTTGATTCTTTGAAAAGTATAGTCATAGGCAATGGGAAAAACAGTGGCTTATTATTTTCTCCGTTACTACTATTTTTATTTAATTTAAAAAGTCTATGTTTTTTAATTAACTTTTTTGTTTAGCATGTAATAAAATTATTATACACTTTCTTATCAATATACTTGGATATTCTTGAAAAACAATGAATTAAAAATTATTCACAAAATTTATCAACTCTTGAAAAGAAAAAAAAATCATAATTATAAATAATCAATATCAACGGTAAATTAATCTTTAGAAATTTTTTAATTTCAGTACGGATTTTTTAAAACGACAATTATACGCATAAAATTTTTGCACAATTTTTCAAATCGTTGAAAAACATGCTTTTTGATCTAAAATTGATGTGCCCTCCCCTTAAGGTCTTGGGAGTGGGTAGCTTTGTCGATGACCACTGTAATGTATCGAATTGTACAGAAATGCATTTTTATTACTTTTTCCAGGAATATCGTCGAGACGTGTAACGATTTTCTTGGGGGCAATCGAAAGACAAGAGAGAAACTATTTCATCCTTCTGGCGATGTGCGTCGACTGTGTCGAAATTTAATTCGATAAGGGTGAAACAAGCAGCGGGTATTGCAGCGCCGTACCTGAAGCGGTGGAAGGAATTTCGTATAAATTCCAGGCCGGAGATAAGAGGTGGCTGGACCAAAAGAAGAGGAGAGCAGAAAGAGAAAGACAGAGAGCAGGAAAGCCAAGCGAAAATAGTGGAGAGAACGGTAGAGAGACTCTAAATTCGCAACAATCGTGCAGAAGAACCAGCCAGTGGCATTACGCCGGGGCATTCTAGAGTCGGCATAAATCACGAAAAATGTACGGGGTGGTAGAACGGTGAATGGTGGCCGTAAGGCAGAGCCGAGTTTGTGTGAAGCTTGTGCCGTGTAGTACTTTGGTTAGCCGGGCTGGTGATTCACGTGCGTGGAAAGTCGGACATTGCTGGGAGGCCGCGGAATCAACTTGGTGCGGAGTTCGGGCTCGTTTTGCGCGTTGCTCCCAACTCGACTGAAAGCTACGCCGTGGAGAGAGTTAAAAACGAGCTCTCGTGTTGGTGTCTCGTATAGGTGTTTTCTGTGGCTGTGCGTTTCTTGTGCTCGAGAATTCGCTTTTTCATTCGTTCACCAGTTCATCCGCTTTTCAATCTCGCAAACGTGAAGTAGAAGAAGAAGAAGTAGAAGAAGAAGAAGAAGAAGAAGAAGAAGAAGAAGAAGAAGAAGAAGAAGAAGAAGAAGAAGAAGAAGAAGAAGAAGAAGAAGAAGTGAAGAAAGAAGAAGAGGGGATTTTCACGAGCTACAGTAAATCTGAACCAGCTTGAAAATGGGAAAGAAAAATAGCAAGCTAAAGCAAGATACCATCGACCGCCTGATGACGGACACATACTGTAAGTTTCAACCGTATGGTACACAAACATATGTCCGTAAATCTCGTATAACGATCAAAATAATGATAACCGGAAGTGGTAGATATGTCGTTGTCGTGCAAGGCTCTGTTGGTTTTCCGAGTTAAACGGTCTTTCGTGCCGTCATATTATAGTAAAACCGCGTCTAGCGTACGTTCACCTAATTCCATGAGATATTTTGTATCACCAACCAACGGATTGGTAACTCCAACCGATTGTTAGATAATTCTAAACTCTCAATTAGTAATGTCATTCGATCACATGGTGATGTCATTCAACAAAATGGTAATGACATTTAACCAATTGTTAATGCAAGCCAATCGATCGGTAAATTAAATAAATTGGTTTAATACAATCGATTCGTAATACCGACCAACTAATTGGTATCGCCAATCATTTTCTTGGTAACGCTAACCAACTTATTGGCAACGCTACCCAACTGATTGGTAATAACTTGAACCAACTGATTGGTAACTTGAACCAACTGATTGGTAACTTGAACCAACAGATTGGCAACTTGAACCAACTAATTGGTAACCGGAACCAACTAATTGGTAACCTGAACCAACTGATTGGTAATAACTTGAACCAACTGATTGGTAATAACTTGAACCAACTGATTGGTAATAACTTGAACCAACTGATTGGTAACTTGAACCAACTAATTGGTAAATTGAACCAACTGATTGGTAACTTGAACCAAGTAATTGGTAACTTGAACCAAGTAATTGGTAACTTGAACCAAGTAATTGGTAACTTGAAACAACTGATTTGTAACTTGAACCAACTGGTTGGTAACTTGAACCAACTAATTGGTAACTTGATCCAACTAATTGGGAACTTGAACCAACTAATTAGTAACTTGAACCAACTGATTGGTAACTTGAAGCAAGTAATTGGTAACTTGAAACAACTGATTGGTAACTTGAACCAACTGATTGGTAACTTGAACCAACTGATTGGTAACTTGAACCAACTGATTGGTAACTTGAACCAACTGATTGATAACTTGGACCAACTGATTGATAACTTGGACCAACTGATTGATAACTTGAACCAACTGATTGATAACTTGAACTAAGTAATTGGTAACTTGAACCAATTGATTGGTAACTTGAACCAATTGATTGGTAACTTGAGCCAACTAATTGGTAACTTAAGCCAAATGATTGGTAACTTGAGCCAACTGATTGGTAACTTGAGCCAACTAATTGGTAACTTGAACCAACTTTAACCAACTGATTTATAACTTGAACCAACTAATTTGTAACTTGAACCAACTGGTAATTTGAACCAACTATTGAACCAACTTGATCTAAGTGGTAACTTGAACCAACTATTGAACCAACTTGACCTAAGTGGTTACTTGAACCAACTAATGGGCAATTTGACCTAAGTGGTTACTTGAGCCAACTGATTGCTAACTTGACCGACTAAGTTGTAATTTAAACCAACATCCGGTTGGTAACTTGAACCAATTGATTTAGAATCGCTATCCGACCAATTGTTAATGCCACGCAGTCGAATCATACTGTGTCGAAAATTTAGAATTTCTTTTCAGATCCCATGTGAGTATGATTTTTTTACCTAGAAACCTACGTAGAATCTTTCTCCGAACATCATATAATTTTCTTTCCAAGAAGACATCACTATAGACATCACTATACAACGAAACATGCAATCGACCTCGCCTTACCTTGAATTCTGAACCATGTACGAAAATGAGCTCATGAAGATGCAGCCTGTACTTCCATTTTTAGCTTGGCCCTTAATTATATTTCCAACCTTGGCTCTTTGAATTGCCTTCCTTTGTGTTACCGTCTGCATATCATTATCTTCATTGTTCACATTGACCCAACTTACGATTGGCTGTAATTTCGGGGCTATTTTAATGATTAAACGTGCACGTAATTCAGTCTAATATATGCAACGAAGTTAAGTAACTTCGAACCTGTATTCATGCCTTATCTTCTCATAATTTCATTTTACTGTATAGGACAAGTTAGCGACATATAGACACTAACCAATTCGACCATTTTTTAAAATACGAATCCGTCGCCAACGCAAAAAGTTCAACTTCAAAAAAACGAAATTTACACAAGAAAATCCTTCGAGAATCGTGGAAAAAAATCTATGGCTGTTTTTTACAACAAGATGAAGTACGTAATATGACGACTAAATTTAACTCGATCGATTAAACGCACAAACTCTTTTATTTCATTGAGCACATAATTTAGTTCAGTAAATTGAATCAATTAAACTTAATTGAAATCACTTCAGAGTGAGCATTTTTTTTTCTTTTGTGACGACTTTTTTCATTGAATTAAAAAAAAATTGGTTACTCAAGCCACACATACAGGCACATATATGTACGTAGACTCTGTTATATCTATCAACCTCTATACCGTACAAAGTGCAAGTCTCTTGGGACTCAGGATAGACACTTTGGCGAACGAATAGTTCCTGTACAGTATATATGTACATGTGTATATATATATATATTCAACTGCGGTGCGAGGAAACTCAGGGGTCTGTTCTCTCTCGGGAATAAAACCAGACGACTCGATTTCACACGACTCCACCGTTTCCTTCGATTGACCTGTGCTACAGGAGCACCAACTGCCAGACTCACTTCTTTTCCGACTCTTGCTTGTAACAAGACGTGATAGATGAAGAAAAAAAGTTTAAAAAGTAGCGAACTACCTGTAGTAAAAGAGTGGGAAAGCCTCGGGGGAGATTCTGTAAGTGCAAGCAGGGATAAGGGGTCACCCTTTACCACTCTGCAGTGGCTACACTGCGGCTAACCCGGAATTACAAGCTCGTTAGGACATACAGCACCTTCTTCTGTCGCTTCAGGACATACACACTCTCGACTCAAGGATTTAGTTACGATGCAGTGCAAAACGATTTAATTACACTGAGAAAAGATTTTAAATTAAATTAACAAAATAGTTAAATAAATAATTTTATTTTTTTTTAATTTCTTTATGACGAAGTAAAAGTATTTACTGTTATTTCCTTATAAACGAATCTTTGCCATGGTGATTTTTTTATTTTTTTATGTTTTGAGAGTTTCCAATATCAGTGGGTTAAAAATATTCCAAAATGGCCGGAAATCACATTTAGAAAAAATGTCCGATTGTGTGTGTTCGAAGACAATCGGTATCAAATTTCAGTCAAATCTATATAGAAGTTCAAATTTTATGAAAAATAAGTTTGATCCTTTAATTTTTGTGAATTTCTAATTAATTCGGATGAAATTCTCTGCAGAAAGAAAGTAATATCCAATTGCTCCCGATATTGAATTGATACGAAATCGATTTCAATTTCCTTTTCAATTTTCCTAAAATTTTAATTTCCAAAACTTTCTCCACTAACGAATTAATATTAACATAATAACAAATTATAGAATTTTGATAATCAATATGGTTCGATCTCAAGTTTAATTTTAATTCGAAACTTACGTTAAAAAAATGACCCTTAATATCAGGGTCGTGAAATAAATCACTTTGTGGCGTTAGCACAATTTTCCACTAAGGAAATTACTTCAACAACAAAAGAGAGTTTGTTTCTATAGTAAACTAGTTAGAGTTGAAAATTAGTTTATGCTTCCGATAAACCCGATAAACAATTGCTCCCGATATTGAATTGGTACGAAATCGATTTCAATTTTACTAAAGGTTCAACATCCTTTTCAGTTTTCCTAAAATTTACATTCCCAAAACTTTCTTTACCAACGAATTAATATTAACATAATAACAAATTATAGAATTTTGATAATCAATATGATTCGATCCCAAGTTTAATTTCAATTCGAAACTTACGTAAAAAAATTACCCTTAATATCAGGGTAGTGAAATAAATCACTTTGTAGCGTTAGCACAATTTTCCACTGAAGAAATGACTTCAACGACAAAAGAGAGTTTGTTTCTATAGTAAACTAGTTACAGTTGAAAATTGGTTTAGTTCAGGCCGATTACCATTTAACATTTTCATAACCCAGATATGAAATGCCTGACCTAAACTATTAAATTTACTAACCACAGTGAAGTAAATCACAACAGTAAGAGAAAAGTTCTGCCGCGACAAATAAAACATAGCAGAAGCAACACTAAAAAAAATGCTCTGTGCTTGATTCAACTTTAAGATTACTGAAAACTATGTTTCTCAAATTATTTGAAAAATATTCCAACTGATATAACTTCGTTTTTTCCTAATTTTCGCAGATTTATATTTTGTGCAAAACTTTTATGCCTCTGGGAAAGCTGAAAGTGGTAAACCATGACCAAGTAAATGAATGCATATGTGCTGTGTCTCTAATGCAGCTTAAATGTTGCTAAGCCAGAATTACGAGCGTGCATATAGAACATAATTCACAGTGTTAATTAACACAAGGATGTTTCTTGCCTCAAAAGGTAGTAAGGTAACATCTTAGTTTTCCAAGCGTTTGCCACGTCTTCGTGTATGAAACTGGCGCTGCAACGCCGCATCCTGAATCTTCTGAGGATAAGTGACAAAAAGCGAGGAAGGAAAACTGAAAAGAGTCGAAAAAAAGCGAAGAAGCTACACAAAGAACGCGAAAAAGCTAAAGCGAGGAAAAGTACGGGGGGAATTAGGGGGATGAGCATCATCCCCTTTATCCACCCCTTACAGTGACTAGACTGCGGCTAACGCGAAATTACAAGCTCGTTAAGGCGTCGTTGATGTTCGTGCTAGCTTCTATCTCTCACTCTGTTGCCTCTCTGAAGGTTTCGCTTAGCTTCCCCTGAAGTTCCCGCCAATTTGCCATCCACTGAGTTGCTCGCCATTCGAGAGAAGTGTACACTATGAGACACCAATGTCGTCGTCTTGACCCTCGTTGTCTCGTAATAACTGTGCAAAGATAAAATTTAACGAGTGTTAAGAAAGGAACGTTTGAAAATAGAGCAAAGAGAAAAATGGAGGGTGAAATAGGGTTTGCGTTGAGGGCGCCCGACATTCAGATGGTATTTCAACAATGAAAAGAAAATATGGAAGAAAAAAAAGTAACCTGGCTGAATGTAATACGGTTTTATAACGTCATGACGATGCATAGTGGGTCACTCTTTGTCCCAACCCAAGCGGATGTTGAAGTGGAACAAGAGGGACCATTTCGTTTGCGTTGTATTTTTATGGTTATGTCATTTTAGAATAGACGCTGCAAAGTTTGGAGTAGCATTTTAATTACGCAAACTTGTGGTAATCGCTCTAACCTAAAACGCAGCATGTTCGTTTTTTACAAAATGGGACTTGGAGGTCATTACCGAAAATTAAGGTTAAATTAAGGTTCAAAAGTTGTTATGCAGTACAGTTAAAGTCGTTTTTCAAAGGCAAAGTGATGAAACAATCAATAATAGTTTCCCATTTTAATTACGCAAACTTGTGGTAATCTAAACTAAAAAGCAGCATGTTAGTTTTGTACAAAATGTGACTAAGAAGTGATTGTAGAATTAATGGTCATGCAAAGGATTAAGGTTGCTTAAGTAGTGCAGTTAAAGTCTTTTTTGAAAGACAAAGTGATCAAACAATGAAAAACGTGATGCTATAAAAAAACAACCCTAAATTGATGATCATGCAAACTCTTTGTCCCAACCCAAGCGGATGTTGAAGTGGGACCAGTTCGTTTCTGTTGTATCTTTATGGTTGTCATTTTAGAATAGACGCTGGAAACTTTGGAGTAGCATTTTAATTACGCAAGCTTGTGGTAATCGCTCTAACCTAAAACTCAGCATGTTTTTTACAAAATGGGACTAGGAGGTCATTACCGAAAACGAAGGTTAAATTAAGGTTCAAGATTTGTTATGCAGTACAGTTACAGTCGTTTTTCAAAGGCAAAGTGATCAAACAATCAATGATAGTTTCCCATTTTAATTACGCAAACTTGTGGTAATCTAAACTAAAAAGCAGCATGTTAGTTTTGTACAAAATGTGACTAAGAGGTGATTGTAGAATTAATGGTCGTGCAAAGGATTAAGGTTGCTTAAGTAGTGCAGTTAAAGTCTTTTTTGAAAGACAAAGTGATCAAACAATGAAAAACGTGATGCTATAAAAAAACAACCCTAAATTAATGATCATGCAAACTCTTTGTCCCAACCGAAGCGGATGTGGAAGTGGGACCAGTTCGTTTCTGTTGGATCTTTATGGTTGTCATTTTAGAATAGACGCTGGAAATTTTGGAGTAGCATTTTAATTACGCAATCTTGTGGTAATCGCTCTAACCTAAAACGCAGCATGTTCGTTTTTTACAAAATGGGACTTGGAGGTCATTACCGAAAATGAAGGTTAAATTAAGGTTCAAGATTTGTTATGCAGTACAGTTACAGTCGTTTTTCAAAGGCAAAGTGATCAAACAATCAATGATAGTTTCCCATTTTAATTACGCAAACTTGTGGTAATCTAAACTAAAAAGCAGCATGTTAGTTTTGTACAAAATGTGACTAAGAGGTGATTGTAGAATTAATGGTCGTGCAAAGGATTAAGGTTGCTTAAGTAGTGCAGTTAAAGTCTTTTTTGAAAGACAAAGTGATCAAACAATGAAAAACGTGATGCTATAAAAAAACAACCCTAAATTAATGATCATGCAAACTCTTTGTCCCAACCGAAGCGGATGTAGAAGTGGGACCAGTTCGTTTCTGTTGTATCTTTATGGTTGTCATTTTAGAATAGACGCTGGAAATTTTGGAGTAGCATTTTAATTACGCAAACTTGTGGTAATCGCTGTAACCTAAAACGCAGCATGTTTGCTTTTTTTACAAAATGGGACTAGGAGGTCATTACCGAAAATGAATGTTAAATTAAGATTCAAGATTTGTTATGCAGTGCAGTTAAAGTCGTTTTTTAAAGGCAAAGTGATCAAACAATCAATGATAGTTTTCCATTTTAATTACGCAAAGTTGTGGTAATCTAAACTAAAAAGCAGCATGTTAGTTTTGTACAAAATGTGACTAAGAGGTGATTGTAGAATTAATGGTCGGGCAAAGGATTAAGGTTGCTTAAGTAGTGCAGTTAAAGTCTTTTTTGAAAGACAAAGTGATCAAACAATGAAAAACGTGATGCTATAAAAAAACAACCCTAAATTAATGATCATGCAAACTCTTTGTCCCAACCCAAGCGGATGTTGAAGTGGGACCAGTTCGTTTCTGTTGTATCTTTATGGTTGTCATTTTAGAATAGACGCTGGAAATTTTGGAGTAGCATTTTAATTACGCAAACTTGTGGTAATCGCTCTAACCTAAAACGCAGCATGTTTGCTTTTTTACAAAATGGGACTAGGAGGTCATTACCGAAAATGAACGTTAAATTAAGATTCAAGATTTGTTATGCAGTGCAGTTAAAGTCGTTTTTTAAAGACAAAGTGATCAAACAATCAATGATAGTTTTCTATTTTAATTACGCAAAGTTGTGGTAATCTAAACTAAAAAGCAGCATGTTAGTTTTGTACAAAATGTGACTAAGAGGTGATTGTAGAATTAATGGTCATGCAAAGGATTAAGGTTGCTTAAGTAGTGCAGTTAAAGTCTTTTTTGAAAGACAAAGTGATCAAACAATGAAAAACGTGATGCTATAAAAAAACAACCCTAAATTAATGATCATGCAAACTCTTTGTCCCAACCCAAGCGGATGTTGAAGTGGGACCAGTTCGTTTCTGTTGTGTCTTTATGGTTGTCATTTTAGAATAGACGCTGGAAATTTTGGAGTAGCATTTTAATTACGCAAACTTGTGGTAATCGCTCTAACCTAAAACGCAGCATGTTTGCTTTTTTTACAAAATGGGACTAGGAGGTCATTACCGAAAATGAAGGTTAAATTAAGGTTCAAGATTTGTTATACAGTGCAGTTAAAGTCGTTTTTCAAAGGCAAAGTGATCAAACAATCAATGATAGTTTCCCATTTTAATTACGCAAACTTGTGGTAATCTAAACTAAAAAGCAGCATGTTAGTTTTGTACAAAGTGTGACTAAGAGTTGATAGCAGAATTAATGGTCGTGCAAAGGCTTAAGGCTACTTAAATAGTGCAGTTAAAGTCTTTTTTGAAAGACAAAGTGATCAAACAATGAAAAACGTGATGCTATAAAAAACAACCCTAAATTAATGATCATGCGATGACACACCATCAACGGTTTCCATTGTTTCCTCTACTGGTATAATCCGAGACTTATAGTCGACGTATGTCACGAGTTGTCAGTAAATTCACCTCATCAAGAAGTTATGTCCTACTTGTTGGCTTTTTTTTAACGCACATCGCACGTGGAAAAGTTGACGATAAGTAATGCATATGTCGACTGTAAGTTGATAGACAAATCGATTATACGTCTCAGTTCATGCTAGTAATGTGTCGACATTCCTTTGTACACGTAGTTGCTAGTTACTTCAATGTCATTTGTCACCAATCGCCGTTACCTTATCATCAATTTCTAGTTATGCAGATTCGTTAGGATAATATAAATTAAAATGAAATCAAGTGTAATAAAGACAATACAGTAAGATTGAATTGAGCCAATTATGTAAATCTATCAAACAAAAAGTATCCAAACTAAACGTTAGTCATCGTGATGTATACTGGTTCACTTCTTTGTCACAATCTCATTTCCGAAGTTTCAACTAAATAGTTGATTTCTTTTTTCTAGTTTTATCATCATGCGTTTGAAAAACGCTTATGAGCAATGGCTTCATGCATTCTTGCCTATTGATTGCTGCCCAACATACTCTAACTCTACTACGACTATTTCTTCGTCCGAATCCCGAAAAAACCCCTGTCAACGGAAAAACCCATTTAAGGTGGTTTTTTCTAGGTTTTTTTTTTGCGGAGTTTTTTTCCTCCTACTCTACATTCGTATATCCACTTTTCCCCCTAGATTTCCATATGTTACCATTCCTCCCTAATTACGCAAATTCGTTTGGAAAAGACAAATTATTTTATTATTCAGGATATTCAGGATAGAATATTAGAATAAAAAAAAGACAACAGGAAAATGGAATACGAAACAAAGTTTGTACAGACAAAACTAAGTCTATAAAAACTTATGGACCGAGTCAAACCAATGGAATAAAGCATGGCACATGAAGCAAGGGAATTTACTTCATGCTTGCTTTACTTTATTCACTTCTTTGCCGCTATCTACTTTTTATGTTTTGGCAGAATAGATGAATTTTTTCCTTGCTTTATCATCATACTTTTGGAGAATGCTTATGAACAATGTTCTTTCGTTAATCCAACGCTAAACCCAGTTACATTGTCATACTTTTTATCGCGCCCAACGCGTTTTACAAAAGCTTCTGTCAATCACTGATCCCTGACAAACAACTATATTTATTCAATCCAAAGAACAAAGTTGGCAAGCTCGATCTTAATATCCATTGATGTACGTATCCTGCCTAACATGGTATTCCTCCACTACCACTATTCCAACATTCCTATGCCCATTTCGCTCCTCAGTTCGGCATTTATTATCATTCCTGCTTAATTACGCAAATCTGTTAGAAAAAGACAAAACGTAATGGCTATTTAAATTTATTTCTTTAATAGAACCAAGAAAGACAAGAGCAAAATGGTATATCAAAAATAGTTTGTGCAAACGTGATTTCTAGACTGAATAATTAATGAAGAAAAAACATGAAACACGGAAGTATCCAGGCTGAATGTTAGATATTGGTTATCACTTCTTTGTTACAACCTCCTATTTAGGTTTTAACAGAATAGATGTTTTTTTCCTAATGTTAATCATCATGCTTTTGGAGAATGCTTATGAACAATGTATTTACATTTTCCACATTGACGACAAGTGTGCAAACAATTCTTTCGTTAATCCAACGCTAAACCCAGTTACATTGTCATACTTTTTATCGCGCCCAACGCGTTTTACAAAAGCTTCTGTCAATCACTGATCCCTGACAAACAACTATAACAGACAAATCGTAGTGTGAAGACAACATTAATTTCTTTTTTAACTTGGCGTCGAGTCGCTACCGCGACTCTTGATTTATTCAACCCAAAGAACAAAGTTGGCATGCTCGATCTCAATATCCATTGATGTACGGATCCTGCCTGACATAGTAATACTGCACTACCACTATTCCAACATTCGTATTTCCATTTCTCTCCTCAGTTCGGCATTTACTATCATTCCTGCTTAACTAGGCAAATCCGTTAGAAAAAGACAAAACGTAATAGCTATTTACATTTATTTCTTTAATAAAACCAAGAAAGACAAGAGCAAAATGGTATATCAAACATAGTTTGTGCAAACGTGATTTCTAGACTAAGTCTAATTAATGAAGAAAAAACATGGAACACGGAAATATCCAGGCTGAATGTTAGATATTGGTTATAACTTCTTTATCACAACCTCCTATTTAGGTTTTAACAGAATAGATGTTTTTTTCCCAATGTTAATTATCATGCTTTTGGAGAATGCTTATGAACAATGTATTTACGTTTTCCACATTGACGACAAGTGTGCAAACAATTCTTTCGTTAATCCAACGCTAAACCCAGTTACATTGTCATACTTATTATCGCGACCAACGCGTTTTACAAAAGCTTCTGTCAATCACTGATCCCTGACAAACAACTATATTTATTCAACCCAAAGAACAAGTTGGCAAGCTCGATCTTAATATCCATTGATGTACGGATCCAGCCCAATATGGTATTCCTCCACTACCACTATTCCAACATTCCTATGCCCATTTCGCTCCTCAGTTCGGCATTTATTATCATTCCTGCTTAATTACGCAAATCCGTTAGAAAAAGACAAAACGTAATAGCTATTTACATTTATTTCTTTAATAGAACCAAGAAAGACAAGAGCAAAATGGTATATCAAACATAGTTTATACAAACGTGATTTCTAGACTAAGTCTAATTAATGAAGAAAAAACATGGAACACGGAAATATCCAGGCTGAATGTTAGATATTGGTTATAACTTCTTTATCACAACCTCCTATTTAGGTTTTAACAGAATAGATGTTTTTTTCCCAATATTAATTATCATGCTTTTGGAGAATGCTTATGAACAATGTATTTACGTTTTCCACATTGACGACAAGTGTGCAAACAATTCTTTCGTTAATCCGACGCTAAACCCAGTTACATTGTCATACTTTTTATCGCGCCCAACGCGTTTTACAAAAGCTTCTGTCAATCACTGATCCCTGACAAATAACTATATTCATTCAACCCAAAGAACAAGTTGGCAAGCTCGATCTCAATATCCATTGATGTACGGATCCTGCCTAACATGGTAATACTCCACTACCACTATTCCAACATTCGTATTTCCATTTCTCTCCTCAGTTCGGCATTTATTATCATTCCTGCTTAATTACGCAAATCCGTTAGAAAAAGACAAAAAGTAATAGCTATTTACATTTATTTCTTTAATAGAACCAAGAAAGACAAGAGCAAAATGGTATATCAAACATAGTTTGTACAAACGTGATTTCTAGACTAAGTCTAATTAATGAAGAAAAAACATGGAACACGGAAATATCTAGGCTGAATGTTAGATATTGGTTATCACTTCTTTGTTACAACCTCCTATTTAGGTTTTAACAGAATAGATGTTTTTTACCTAGTGTTAATCATCATGCTTTTGAAGAATGCTTCTGAACAATGTATTTACATTTTCCACATTGACAACAAGTGTGCAAACAATTCTTTCGTTAATCCAACGCTAAACCCAGTTACATTGTCATACTTTTTATCGCGCCCAACGCGTTTTACAAAAGCTTCTGTCAATCACTGATCCCTGACAAACAACTATATTTATTCAACCCAAAGAACAAAGTTGGCAAGCTCGATCTCAATATCCATTGATGTACGGATCCTGCCTAACATGGTATTCCTCCACTACCACTATTCCAACATTCGTATTTCCGTTTCTCTCCTCAGTCCGGCATTTATTATCATTCCTGCTTAATTACGCAAATCCGTTAGAAAAGGACAAAGCGTAATAGCTATTTACATTTATTTCTTTAATAGAACCAAGAAAGACAAGAGCAAAATGGGATATCAAACATAGTTTGTGCAAACGTGATTTCTAGACTGAGTAATTAATGAAGAAAAAACATGAAAAACGGAAATATCCAGGCTGAATGTTTGATATTGGTTATCACTTCTTTGTCACAACCTCCTATTAAGGTTTTAGCAGAATTGATGGCGTTTCCTAGTGTTAAGGTAGTTCTATCGTGAAGGCAATCCAAACTCATATGCATAAATTTTTGACATGTTGTAATTTAGCTATTCAATTTTACTTGCACAAAATCTTGAAGGCATTTACCGAGTATTTGAATGAACAATTAAAACTTGAAAACCGATCTTTTTTCACGGCGCTCACGGGAGGACTGGAAAAATTGATCTTTAAATCGAAAATTAACATACTTAGATCAAAGATAGAGAAAAAATAAAAAGTACTACGGATTCGCAAATTATTCAGGAATTGATGCATCACGAAAAAAGATGAAGTCTCCGGAATAATGTTTAATTGAACCAAGATCAAAGGGCACCATACCAGGCCAAATGACGTTTCCTAACCTAATTATCGTAAAAATGAAGTTAAATCCGCACTAAACATATCAACTATTTAAAAATAATCCTTTTAATTTGATCACGACAATTTCGAAGGATTCTCGATTATTTTTTATATTATTATTGAGGTAGTCAAAGTGATGCGCATGATTATTTTTTAATGTCATATAGACTCTGAGATTTATGACTCCGGCGTACCGACAGAACTACCTTAATCATCACGCTTTTGGAGAATGCTTATGAACAATGTATTTACGTTTTCCACATTGACGACAAGTGTGCAAACAATTCTTTCGTTAATCCAACGCTAAACCCAGTTACATTGTCATACTTTTTATCGCGCCCAATGCGTTTTACAAAAGCTTCTGTCAATCACTGATCCCTGACAAACAACTATATTTATTCAACCCAAAGAACAAAGTTGGCAAGCTCGATCTCAATATCCATTGATGTACGTATCCTGCCTAACATGGTATTCCTCCATTACCACTATTCCAACATTTCTATGTCCATTTCGCTCCTAAGTTCAGCATTTATTATCATTCCTGCTTAATTACGCAAATCCGTTAGAAAAACACAAAACGTAATAGCTATTTACATTTATTTCTGTAATAGAACCAAGAAAGACAAGAGCAAAATGGTATATCAAACACAGTTTGTACAAACGTGATTTCTAGACTAAGTCTAATTAATGAAGAAAAAACATGGAACACGGAAATATCCAGGCTGAATGTTAGATATTGGTTATCACTTCTTTGTTAAAACCTCCTATTTAGGTTTTAACAGAATAGATGTTTTTTCCTAGTGTTAATCATCATGCTTTTGGAGAATGCTTATGAATAATGTATTTACATTTTCCACATTGACGACAAGTGTGCAAACAATTCTTTCGTTAATCCAACGCTAAACCCAGTTACATTGTCATACTTTTTATCGCGCCCAACGCGTTTTACAAAAGCTTCTGTCAATCACTGATCCCTGACAAACAACTATATTTATTCAACCCAAAGAACAAAGTTGGCAAGCTCGATCTCAATATCCATTGATGTACGGATCCTGCCTAACATGGTATTACTCCAACTACGACTATTCCAACATTCGTACGACTATTTCTCTCCCTATTTCTCCACATGTATGCATGACGAATAGGTGCTCGGGGCTCTCGATATTCACGTACGAGTCTACCGATCGTAACAAAGCACAAGGAGCGAAACGCTTTGTCTCGGACTTATTGTGGACGTACACAGTACCAGGAATTCCATGTTGGCCAAACGAACGTCGACGTGCTTGGACTATCCGTTTACAGTCTTTCCCTATCCACCACTAGACCAACCCTCTTTTTCCAATCCCTTGTACCTAACCTATACCTTCGAACTCGTAACCAACGTGCATAAGTTGTTTCTCCTATCATCCTTTCTCCTCACTTTCTATCTCCGACTCTCTTTTCCCATATACGTACTGTAGATATCACTGTACGCGAATATATGCGTTTTATTATTCATTCCATTGACTACACCGCACCAGGAAAACGAGACTATGTATTGTCTCGCTGTTTGTCAATGTGTGCGTGCATTGAAGTACGTATAGCGTTGAAGTTGAATTTGCAGTGTGACAAACCAACGGATCGATCGCTACACGTCGCCGTTTTAATGCCGGTGCACCAATGGCACATTCGCTCACCTATATGCATATCCTAGGAGTTTTTACGTTGTACAATGTACGTTTATATGTGTGTATACAGCATCACGTTCGCGCATATGCTTACATACGCCTTTCTGAGGGGCTGTCGATTGTTTTTTCCATCTTTTATTTGTGCTTGCTTCCTTTACGTATGCGTTGCAGCCATCGTGGCGACAGGTGCGTTCGGCAACATGGTGGTTTTTTTTTTGTAACACGAATATCAGTCGTAAGATACAGTTATTGGCCACTTCATAGCCATTGGCTGTGCCTCCAGAGAATCGTGAAGAACGGAAAGGGACACGACTATGACAATCATTGTGGTTTTGTTCGACATACGGAATTGCAAAGTAACGTGTTATGCGGGAATATGTGCGAGAGGACTCGTCGCAGTGAAACGAAATCGACATGCATGCGTGAGTTATGTCACAATCACTCTAACTGACGGGGTTTTTGTTACGAAAATATTACTGGTTTTTGCAGTGATGATGGGAATAGAAATTTTTATGGTAGCTCTAGTAGGATATGACTTATGTTCAACGCTTTTTTTCCCCTTTTCTAAACAATGAACTGGCGGTAAATACAAATATGGAAGAAAATTATCGTAAAATATCAGCGAGTGGCTATCGAAGTGTAACACTTTAAAGATCGTAAAATAAAACGTTCTCTTTCATTCTTGACACTTTTTCTGAATCAAAATAGAGGACAAAATGACACTTTTGAAAAAAAAATTTAATTTTTCCATTTTTATGTGAAAATACGGATTTTTTCAAACCGTATATTTTATTTCGTTAAATTAAAATATACGGTGCATTCCTATTTAAAATTCTTTTTAGAATTTGTAGATCAAAACTTGAAAATTACGTTGCAAAATTTTATGAAAAAACAAATATTTGGTGGTGACTATTAACTTTAAAAAAAATTTATTTCGTGTTTTAGCAGCATTTTATTCAGAGTAATGATGACAGTTGCTTTATACTGGATGGCAAAATTTAAATTTCGAATAATATATCAGAAGCTAATTTTATTTACTTTCTTAAAAATTCGGTAGCGACGTCAATTTTTTTTATGCATTAATACTTAAGTAGACTTTTTTCCGTATTGCACATAAAAAATAAAATAAATGTGTTTCGTTGCAGATACCAATAAAAATGTTACAAAAAAAATGAGGCAGCATCAAAATTCAAATTTCTATCTTTTTAGATACATTTATCGATACGATGATTTCATTTCTACTTTCGTATTCACTTTTGACTCACAACTTCGTTTAGAATAGTGAATATCTAAAAATTATAGAGATGACTGTGATAAAGGAAAAATCGAATGAAACAGAATAAAAATCGATTTTCAAAGCGTGGTGGAAGATTCGTAGCACATCAATAGTATGCGTATTGTATTCAGGCATCGCTTGAATAACGCTTTGATCAGTCGAATTGTTGAGCTGTATACAAAAACACACATAGCTCTCTTGCTTTGTGGCGTAGCTGTGAATATCAGTCGTTTGTTAAAATGGCACGAGAGGCGTGGTACATAGTAGCGAGTGGGATTGGTGCAATAACTGCAGCAATACTAAAGCCTGATAGCGCGTATAAAAGCAAAAATAAAGCGCGTAGCAGATGCAAGGAAATGTGTGATATGCTGTAAATTTTTATGTCGTTCGCATTTCTCTTCCCATATTACACCGAGAGAAAGAATTATATAATAAACTCAAAAAAAAAATTCTATCGTTCCTAGCAATTGTTAATTTATTTTTTTTATTTGCAAATTCTTTTTCATTGTCGTTGTAATTTTAATAAATTGCTGTTATTATATCGGTGGTAAAATTTTTTTTAAAAATTAGAAACGGGAAAAAGTGACTTTTTTTTTAAATCATAGTAAAAAAAGCGAAAAATAATGAGAAAGCAAATATGCAAGGTCGTGAATTAATTTTTTTTTTTTCTAATAAAAAACAATAAATATCACTTAAAAGCTCACAGGTACTTCATTATTTCTGTATTTCGCTTTATTTAATTTTTTTTTCTTTTTTTGCGAAACGCCTACAATGAAAAATAAATTAAATAAAAATCGTGCTACAAAGCAAATACGGGACAGTAAAAGTAAGCGGGTGCGAAACTATATCCAGGATTTGTGGACCGTTTATCCGATGGAAATTTCATTCAGTAGCTGAAGTACAAACCCCGTAGGCTGTGCTATGTTTTATGTAGTTTAACATGCTATATGCAGTAAGTAATAGTAGTGCATCACACCCGCAGTTTTATTCCCTTTGCACTTTCAGCGTGATTAAGAGCACCTCTCGCTATGCGGGCTTATTTATCAAAAACGATCTATACTCAAACATTTGCAAATGTACTGGTCTCTATAGAGTCTCGCTAGTTTTGTTTATTTTATAACATTCAATCGTAGATAAAAAATATGTCTGTTGATATTATTCATCATCCAACATGGATTATGCTTTGATCATTGAATGTTTATGTTTATGTTTTGATTATTGCTTGTTTTGAATGTTTGTACATTTTCGGCCTAGTGAGTATATATGAGGCATTCCACATGAAGCGGGCCACCCTGATTTTCAATTTTCGTAGAGTGGGTTCATAATTTATTTCCAGGGTATTTAGAGTTCCCCGATCACATACGAGTTATTTCAGATTTTTGATCCCCATAGTTTTTCCACAATAAAATACGCTTTTTTTATTTTTATTTTTTTTCCGTTCGCTGCCAATTTAAAACTATCTATGACATAGAAAAAATGTTCCGAGATAAAATATAGGGTTTTGCGTATACTTTTTGAAAAAAATGTTTCTAAATTAACCTAGATAAATTTTCAGACATTCTTTGGCAAAATAATGCCATATCTTTTTTTTTCGTTGCGAGGGACCATTTTTATTTTACTCAAAATTTCACAGAATTTCCGTCATAATGTTAAAAAATGACGAAAAAATCAACACGATGGCAAATTGATATCTTCACAATGTACGGCTCGGTTATTTGCTGAATCATACACAATTCACATGTTCACATTATGAAGGTATGAATTAATCATCCCGCAATTTTTGGTGTAGTTAGTGGACTTAATAACGGAAATTCTATCAAATTTTGAGCAAAATCAAAATGGTCTTTTCCAACGAAAAAAATGTATCTAGGCTAATTTAAAAATATTTTTATCAAAAAGTATACGTGAAATCCTATTTTATCCCTGAACAATTTTGTTGTGCCATGAATAGTTTTAAATAAATCCGCAGCGAAATGAAAAAAAAAAAAATACTCTATTTTCATTTTTATTTTTTTTCATTTATGAAATACATATTATGAAATCATAATTACAAAACAAACTGTATTGTAAACTATATTTCACGAATTAATGAGGATTTACAACTCTGATACAATTTAAATATATTTAAATCATTATTTTTTAAATATTAAAACTAATATTTTTTTCAGAATCTTTAGACATTTGTGTCGAATATATATATTTTTTTCATAATGTAATTTTTTCACCTGTATTAGTAAAAAATAACGGGAAATATACAATTAAATAAAAATCAAAGAATTAATTAATATTAATGAGCAAAAAATGTGTAGGGCTTTAATATGGGAAAATCCTTACATCGTTTCGTAGAAAATATGTAAATTTTTTATTTTCCTGAAAACTGTACATATTTTCAGGAAAATAAAAAATTTGTTCAACCGATTTTTATCAGCAACTGGCGGAATGACCCATATAAATAACTGAAGATATATAATAGATACATGATAACCATATGATGCGGCAAAAATCCTCGTGTATATAATCATATATACTTTATTTCCACGTGGTGGGTACAGTAAAGTTTATACATCTGCAAATTTGCATTTACTGACGGTGAACTGCGAACCTTGTGCACATATCTCGCTTATTTTCCAATTTTTTTTTTTTACACTTCCAGCCACGAGTACCGCGCACACTCAGCCCTTTTAGGTCGTTTCACGGTTAGCCAAGCTTTTACTTATGCGTACCTACCGTTGCTTTTTTCTCTCCTTCAATAATTTCTCCCTCGCGAGTTAATATCAAATCTTCAAACTGTACACAGAAAAAATATTCTAGCGTCGAAAATTGGTATATAATGTGAAGAGAAAAATATTAAAAGCCTGCTGGTATTTTCGTAGTGTTGCTAAATGTCAACAAGTGTGAGATTTATCAATCATTTTCGTGATTAAAAAATTTACCAGAATTATTTTAATGTAAATGATAATTTTTTGTTGTTACATCTCACATTTGTAATTATTACAGAATCATTTTACTTATGCACACTTCCAAAAGTGTAATTATGTTTCACCAATAAACTGCCATTGAGAAATCGTCATCATACCATTTTAACCCTTTAATTAAATAATGTTGTAAATTAGCGTCAGCCATTTTTGGACTTCTGGCTCTCAACTTTTTATTTATTTAATTATACGACATTGTTAACCGAAAACAATTACATTTTAGCATTATTCTACCCAAGAGACACTCTACAATTTTTGCTGTACTTTGCTGTATAAAAAGAGTGAAACATTGTTAAATTTTGGCGAAGTTATATGCCATCAAAGTGAGAATTCGTGTCTGTGTTAATTCTAAGCATACAAAGGATGTGCTGAATTGAAGGGTTAAATATCAACACAATTTCGCTAACCATCAACCGTCTAACTAAATCATCCGAATCATCTAACCGTGAAATACAGCCAAATGAGTCACAGGTAGTCTTCTGAAATTCCCATCAACAGCAGAATATGGACTTCCGCTGAATTTGGCGAACCAAATACAGCATAAGTCCTCATTGACTAGCCAAACACGGCAGAAGTTAACGTTCTGACTAGACAAATACGACAGAAGTTAACGTTCTGCCTATACAAATGCAGCACAAGTTCATATTTTGTGTCTCTCTTCATATATATTCATAAAGTCATATTCACCGAAATGTCGCCAAATTTTTATGTTCATAAGTAAAACTTTTTATTTATACAGCCAAGTTTATACAGGCAAATATTTTTTCCGCTCCACTTTGTAAAAAGGATATGTCTAAATCTATGACGATTTTTATTTGAAGAATTTTCGCTGTAGCGATTTTCACTTTTCAAGAAAATTCATCTTCGTGAAGTAACTTTTTCACTAAATTTCATTGTAACTTCTTCGAAAGATCTGTAAATGAAAGTTTGTACATTTGGAACGGACGAAATCTTGTTGCAAAGAGAATTGGACCTTGCAAAGCTTATTTGGACCAACTGTGTAAACTGAACTCTACAAGTGCAAAATGGAAAAGAAAAATAAATATTGCAGCGGGAAACTTTTCAGCAGAAAAAAAAAACACCACTTATAAAAACTGAACTGTTTTTGGCCTTTCCCCGTGGTATGTTTTATCAAGAAAAGATATTTGATACAATCAAGGAAAAATAATTCAAACATCCTTTTGCAGCATTCTTTAATTTTCATGATTTTGAAGATGTCAATGATAAAACGACCATTTTTATATGGAAATATTTACGAATAGGCCCAACAAATACATCCTTCATTTTTTACGTAAAAAAAAATCGACGTTTCCAGAGGTGCAACGTCGATCAAGAGACTATCAAAGTTTTTTTACGGTCTGGTATATCATAAAATGGAAATTTCTAGACTGAGACCAGACGGACTCTTACTATAAAGTAAATTGGACCCTTCAAAGCTAATTTATAACCGGAATTCTACGAGTGCAAAATATTTTTAAAAAATTGTACAAAAAACCGATGAATTGCTGTACAAAAAAAAATTGCACTTATGGAAATGTTCAATTTTTTGCGTTTTCCCAGTGGCATTTCTTATCAAGAAAAGTCAATCAATGACAAAAAAATCATTTTTATACGGAGAAATATTTACGAATAGACCTAAAAAATAAATCCTTTATTTTTTGCATGACAAAAATGGCTGTTTCTAGAGGTACAACATCAATTAAGAGGATATCAAAGTTCTCTTACGTTTTTGTATATCATAAAATAGAAAAAAAATATTTGTACAAAAAACCGATGAAGTTTTCAACAAAAAAAAAAACTCCACTTATAAAAAAGTTCCTTTTTTTTGTATTTTCCCAGTGCCATTTCTTATCAAGAAAAAATATTCGATACATTTAATTCTCCTGATTTTCAAGAAATCAATGACAAACCAATTTTTATATAGAGAAATATTTACGAATAGGCCCAAAGAATAAATCCGTTATTTTTGACATGCAAAATTTCGCTATTTCTAGAGGTGCAATGTCAATTAAGAGGCTATCAAAGTTCTCTTACGTTTTCGTATTCCATAAAATAGAAAAAAAATATTTGTACAATAAACCGATGAACTTTTCTACAAAAAAAACCTCCACTTATAAAAAAGTTCCATTTTTTTGCGTTTTCCTAGTGCCATTTCTTATCAAGAAAAGACATTTGATAGAGACGAGCGAGAAAAAGTCGAGATCAAGACATAGTCTCGGCATTCGACAGCTCGATTGTCATTTCAATTCGAGATTATCAACATAGCAAAATTTTTCTCTCGTTTTCGTCTTGAATTTCGTTCGAAATCTCGTCTTGACAGCCAGACATAGTTTTTCTTTCTTTCCCTATTAACTTTTTCCCTTTAAATTTTTTAATGACTTCCGATGATATTAAAATGGATAACGCTGAGAAGAATAGGGTAAATTGTGCAATTATTTATATCAAATATCTGGTGTTGTTATTGTAGCCTTGAATCAATAAAATTATTAAATCATTGAAGTACATCCACCGCTAAAGTAAAGGTGCAGGTTACGTTTTTATTGAATATTAAATAGTTTTTTTTTCACTTCGTAGAACTACACTAACGTTCCGAGGTTCCAGGATGACGGTTTCTTAATGATAAACGTTCAGATCGGTTTGTAGGTAGCCCTCATCATGTACAGGACACCTTTTGAGGTCTAACTCAGTTTTCAAGGACGATTCTATCCGTAGATAGCCTACGATGACATTCAAAATTTCTGAACAATCCGAAGACCTCCGTAGTCCTCGTGTAGTTCGAGACTCAGATCCATTTTCACGTAGTTGTCGTATTCAAACTCGACCTGAGTCGATATATACTTACGTGCCAACATTTCCGGAAGCTGTTAGGCATATAATTTCATTTTGGTGATCAGTGGCAGAGCCTAACGAAGTATATCCTATCGTATCGTGCGATACTGTCGCATTCGGATACATAACATAGCCTCTATTTTTTTGACAGTTTATATGTCATAAGTTTCAAGATCTCGCTCGATCTCGTTTGTTATTTCAAGGAAGATCGAACGAGACTCTGATTTTTTTTCATACCGCAAGCTCGAGACAACAACTTCAGGCAAATGACAAACGCAAGAAAAAACGAGCGAGATTCGACATAATCTCGTCTCGAGCCGCATCACTACATTCAATTCTCATGATTTTCAAGAAATCAATGACAAACCAATTATTATATGGAGAAATATTGACGAATAGGTTCAAAGAATAAATCTTTTATTTTTGACATGCGAAAATTCGCAGGTGCAACGTCAATTAATAGGCAATCAAAGTTCCCTTACGTTCTCGTATATCGACACGTGCAAATCGTGATGGTGGTAACAAGTCTCTTCTGATTGTATTTCTGCACTGCCAGATCAACCACTCCCCAGTAATTAAAAGGCCAAAAGTTTGCACACATTTGTTAGAGCGAATACCAGTCAGTTTCACAGAATCCACAGAGAAAGTGAATATGGGGATTCCTCTCGTTACCAAACGAATTGCTTGTTACAGAGCAGCATCCAGTTTCCCCAAGTCATCACGAGCATCCGCACTTCCACCTTATGCAACGAAATAACCATCAAACGAAGTAACCCTTTCCTCTTCCTCTCCCTCATAATCGAATAGCTTGTCGTAGTGTATGTTTGGGAAACAACGACGTGAGTTTGGCTTCCAGTTATTCCAGTTACCATGCTCCAGTGGGTAACTGCAGAACTGAATTGACCAATAGTTCACGAGTCAAGATCGTTTCTTCGTTTTCACTTCCGGAGTAGTTTCGCCATTTCCTCTATTATTTCTCAAGCACTTTTCTGGATTCAATTATATTAGGAAATAGCTCCAAACGAATTTCAGTTTGTATTGTTGAATTAAACGTTGCTTTGGCAAGCAATTTTTGCTAGACATAAGAATAACGCTTTAACTCTTATTTTTAGAGGAATTTTTGTTTTCATATAAAACAAAAAATTCTTGTTTTTTTTTCATATAAACCACAATTAAAATTAATTAAATTAATTTCAAATTTTTATTTTTTAATTAATTAAATTAATTTTGATTAATTTAAATTTTTGTTTTCACATAAAACAAAAAATTCCTTTGCTTTTATATAAAACAAAAATATGAAGAAAAAAATTATGAAACTAGTGGAATTTCATTAGATTTGCACTCTATATTTACGAAAAAAATAAATGCATTCACCAAAAACTTTAAAAAGTGCATTTCGCAAAACTGTCGGTTGTTTTAAATTTATTTTTATTCAGAAAAATGGACAACATTTTAGAAAATGTCTTGAGTATAGCGATAGAATTTTTGAGATAAAAAAAACATTAAAAAAAAATTATTTCGTATATTAAAGTTGATATGTTAGGACGCTCTATAAATTCGGTTTTTTAAAGCTTCAAACACTTTAGGAGGAACATTCTCAAACTTCTATAAGATGAAAGATTTAGAGTAACCGCCAATGGAGCCATTAGCCGGATAAGTTATTTATTAAAATATTTATATATTTATTTATAACTATAAATATTTTCCGCAATATCATCACGTATTTTTCAAAAATTAATTTTCTGGAAAGTCAAACATTGCCTTAAGATGGAACTTATTTTATTAGACACAAAACTAATAACATCTATTGATTTAATGATTCTGCAAAATTTATTAAACATGAATAATAATAATACCATTTTTTAACATACAAAAAAAATAATACTTAAGGGGATGGAGTCAGGTAAAAAAAATTGATTTTGGAAATTCAATATCATGCAAATCCTATTGCATATAAAAATGCCCAATGCACTATATTGTTGGTGCTCGATGAAAGGATTTTTTACTGTCGCCTGACTTGCATATGCTTTTCAATATTATCTTAAGCAAAGTTCTTAGGTTTTTCATTCTGCGCATGATTGAGATCGAACTATTAGGCAGATTGGAATGGTTGACGTCTCATTTTCTTCTTCATGAAAAGATACACCGGCTAAATGAAGCAAACTATTTTTTTTCATTCTGAAAGCAAAGTTAATCACTGATTTAGAAAACAGCATAAAATTTATTTATTAATAATTATGTTACTTAAAAAATATTACATTTTATTAACATTTGCTCCATTTAGCCGGTGTACCTTTTCATGAAGAAGAAAATGAGACGTCAATCTGAATCATGCGCAGAATGAAAAACCTAAGAACTTTGCTTAAGATAATATTTAAAAGCATATGCAAGTCAGACGACAGAAAAAAATCCTTTCATCGAGTACCAACAATATAGTGCGTTGGGCATTTTTATATGCAATATGATTTGGATGGTATGGAATTTTCAAAATCAATTTTTTTTACCTCACTCCCTCCCCTTAAGGATATGTGGATTTGTATATTTTTTTGATGACTTTTTTCCATGTAGAAAGTGACGAATTTACATTAAAGACAAATGTTTGAATTGAATTCTGTGTGGATTGACTTTCTTAAGCTTATTTTGGTAAGAAGTTCAAGTGTCTATAAGCTTTTGATATATCTCCTTCGCCCACTCCTCTCATAGTTTATGTCAGAAATGGAACTTGCAATCCATTTGAAACTAAGTCCAATGGAATCGGTGGAGAACTTAGAAGAGGGATCGAAACTCGTGATCAGTTGAAAGCGTCAGCCGAGAACTTCCGACATAAGCGTCTCTTTATTTACCCATTAAGCCCTGTCATGTATTCAATCGTCTAATCAGGCTATTGTAACTTTGTGTCTTCATCGTGCTTTGTGTTCGCTTAAACGAATCTCCTCTAGTGAATCTGTTTGTTGGGAGAATTCGTTTCCTAAATTAATGCAAACAAAATAAAAAATATTCCAAAAATAAAATTTTGTTCCAGTTGAATGAAAATTTACAGTGTTATAAAGAGCACATTAAAATTGAACCAATCAATCAAATTGATATTGAACATTTTCATTCCCTTCGTATGAACATTTTCTTCATTTTCAGCTTACAAATTTCCATTTATACATCTTTAAAAAAAATTTTTTACAGTTACAAAAATAAAAAAAATAAAAAGTTGGTGAATTTTTTTTTTGCAAAATTGTATCTCACACACACACACACAAGAACTTTTAATAGAAGTTTTTATAGTTGGACTAAACAGAGTTTGTAAAAGTAAATGAGTTTTTAAAAAGCCAAATAATCCATCGGGGCAATGAGAAATTTAATTTTAAAAAAGTTAAAAATGTAGAAAAATCGATATCGAATTTTTTTGTAATTATAATTTTACTTGGCAAATGATATTTTAATGTTAGGTTGCAAGATTTCATAGACACACAAAAAATAAAAAATAAATAAAAGTTAGCGAATTTTTTTTTTGCAGAATTGTATCTTAGACATATACAAGAACTTTTAATAGAAGTTTTTATACTTGGACTGAACACAGAGTTTGTAAAAAGAAAATGAGTTTTTATAAAGCCAAATAATCCTTCGGTGCAATCAGAAATTTAATTTTAAAAAAAGTTACAAATGTAGAAAAATCGATAACGAATTTTTTTAAAATTATAACTTTATTTGGCGAATGATTATTTTAATGTTAGGTTGCAAGATTTCATAGACGACCAGAAAGGCTCTGTTAAAAATGCTACCACTTTGCGTTTTAATGTTCTTCATGTGATTCCACCCCTTTAATCTATATAATTTACAGTCACGATAACTCGAGAACTATCCTGGCAATTTCTAACCATATTGTCCGTTAGTGCGCCTGTTTGATAAGATTTTCAGTTCAGTGCCCTTCGATCGCCACGGTAATAAAATGGCCCTTGGTGCCTCGCGAGCGAACCGGTGAACGAGTGAGCAAGCAGCCACAGCCTTCCTCAGTAATTAGCACGCAAACCCACCGACGCGAATTACCTAACTTGAGTTTATTTTACGTCTCCTTGAGACGCTGATGGTTGAGTTACACTGTTTGTTTGTTTAGCCATTCGGTAGACCTCCGAAATCGCTCTGAGTTCAGTCATTAAAAATCAGGGATTGTCGAATCTGCTCCTCGCACCTGCTACTAATGACCAACGGACCAAAGATACAAATGAAGATTTAAAGGCAAAGCTTTTTTAAAAAATTACGGAAATTGTGACGTTCAAAAAAAAAATCAAGAAAAAATTAAAAATTAGTATATTCTTTGGCTGAAGATGATTTTGAAAATTTTTCAAGCTTTTTATCCGATTATTATTTTCCAGGACAGTATATTTGTTATTACTACCAGAAAAACAAATGAGGATTTAGACACAAAGCTTTACAAATAATTATGGAACTCGTGACGTTTAAAAAAAAATGTATATCAATAAAAAATAAAAAATTGGCACATTCTTTGGCTGAAGATGATTTTGAAAATTTGTCAAGCTTTTTATCCGACTATTATTTTCCAGGACAGTATATTTATTATTATCACCAGATATACAAATGAGGATTTAAAGACAAAGCTTTAAAAACAATTATGGAAATCGTGACGTTTAAAAAAAAATCATCAATAAAAAATAAAAAATAGGCACATTCTTTGGCTGAAGATGATTTTGAATTTTTTTCAACCTTTTTATCCGACTATTATTTTCCAGGACAGTATATTTATTATTATTACCAGAAATACAAATGAGAATTTAAAGACAAAGCTTTAAAAAAAATTATAGAAAACGTGAAGGTTTTTATAAAATCATCAATAAAAAATTATAAACTGGTACATTCTTTGGCTGAAGATGATTTTGAAAATTTCTAAAGCTTTTTATCCGACTAATATTTTCCAGGACAGTATATTTATTACTATTAGCATAAATACAAATGAGGATTTAAAGACAAAGTTTTTAAAAAAATTATGGAAAATGTGAAGATTTTTAAGAAATCAACAATAAAAAATAAAAAATTGGCACATTCTTTGGCTGAAGATGATTTATAAATTTGTTTAAGATTTTCATCCGACTATTATTTTCCAGGACAGTATATTTATTACTATTACCAGAAATACAAATGAGGATTTAAAGACAAAGCTTTAAAAATAATAATGGAAATCGTGACGTTTTAAAAAAAATTAACAATAAAAATTAAAAATTGGCACATTCTTTGGGTGAAGATGATTTTGAAAAATTTTCAAGCTTTTCATTCGACTATTATTTTCCAGGACAGTATATTTATTATTATTACCAGAAATGCAAATGAGTATTTAAAGACAAAGCTTTAAAAAAAATTATGGAAATCGTGCCGTTTCGAAAAAATATAATTAATAAAAAAAAACAAATTGGTACATTCTTTGGCTGAAGATCATTTCGAAGTTTGTTTAAGCTTTTGATCCGACTATTATTTTCCGGCACCGTATATTTATTATCATTACTACAAGGTTATCTATTATTTTATTATTATTAATTATTTAAGGTTTTATAATTTATTTTGTGGCAACTTTGTCTAAAAATGGGAAGTACATTTTTTGACATATACGAACTTTTAACGTTGCTATAAATACACATATTGTATAATTCATGCACGAGAGGAATTAATGAAAATGGTAAAGCCGTGCAAATTATTATGGACATGTTGACAATTTAAAAAATAAACATTAGTTAAAAATAAATCTGACACGAAAACAAACTCAAGAACCGTTCAATAGATTGACATTTTTTACGATGATCATTTTTGACAAAATGTATACAGAAATTTGAATTTTATAACTTTTCGAATTTTTTCAAAAAAGGGCCTGGTCGCTCTAATTTTCGTAAGATTTACGATATTTTGCTAAATAGTTATTCATAAGTACATTTAATATTACTTGATATTGAAATTGACCGAAATAGCAAAAGCGGTTCGTGTTTTATGGAGTAGTGAAATTTTTGAAAAATTCACGTGATTGCATTAACTTGTGCAAAACATGAACTAGCGAACCTAAATTTTGTCGATAATCAAAATAATAGTCAGTGATGCTAGATAAATAATTCAATGAAAATTATTGGAAGGGAATTATATAAGAATTTGAATTATTAGAAAAATTATTTCTTTTTTACTAAATTTCAATTTTTCAAATTTATTTACAACCAGGATGCAAAGTAGAATCTTGAATACTTCCTCCACATTATTTTGCAAGGTTTTAATTTGCATCCTTGTTTATTTTTTCACAAGATTGACATTCAAAAACCATGTGCATCCTTTTAGCAAAAACACACCTTGTTCAAAAGTGCAAGTGAAACTTCTGACATACAAACTTTTGGCGTTACCATGAGCACACATACTGCATAATTCATACACAAGACACAGTATAATTTTCATTGAACTTGAAACTTGAGTTTGTACTCCTCTTGTTCGGCGAAACTTTGCCTACTTGGCAATTCCCTATTATAACCAAAAACTTTATCCCTTTGTTACTGTTATCACCTGCTTTAAGCTCTCAACGTTTAGCCGTAGCGAACCTCCTTAAAATATCTTGACATTTCTTAGCCCATGCTTTTTATTCATATTCCAAGTGTTTTTATTATTTTTTTTTTTTTAATTTTCAACAATTCAATATAATTTTCCAGCCAAGTCATGAAATAATGAAAACGACGAAATGTTCTTTCCACTTCTTACGAAACTTTCATTTTTATTCGAAATAACTACCTTATACTTTTCCTGTGTTTTTTTTTAAATCAATTTTCTGGAAAGCCAAAAATTGCCTTAAAATGAAACAAATTTCATGAGACTCACAACTAATAACATTTATTAATTTATTCATGCTAAAAAGTCAATCAACATAAAAAAAATAATAGCATTTTTATTCGAAATAACTACTTTCCCTGTATTTTTCTAAAATCAATTTTCTGGAAAGCCAAAAATTGCCTTAGAATAAAACAAATTTCATGAGATACAAAACTAATAACATTTATTAATTTATTCATGCTAAAAAGTCAATAAACAAAAAAAACAATAATAGTAGCATTTTTTAACATACGAAACAAACAAAAACAAATAATAGTAGCATTTTTTAACATACGAAACAAAGAATACTTAAGAAATTTTTTATAGTTTTTAGTTTTTAGTTTTTTTATTCTCAACAATTTTATATAATTTGTAGGCAGGCGACGAAATATTTGAAACAACGAAATGTTGTTTCCACTTTTTACGAATCTTCCATTTTTATTCGAAATAACTACATTACATTTTTCCTGTATTTTTCTAAAATAAATTTCCAGGGAATTCAAACATTGCCTTAAAATCAAACATATTTTATGAGACACAAAACTAATAACATATATTAATTTATTCATGCTACAAAATTCAATAAACATAAAAAAATAATAGTATCATTTTTTAACATCCGAAACAAAGGATTTACTAAATACTTTTTTTATTTATTTTTTTAAATTCTCAACAATTCCGTATAATTTGCAGCCAGGCCATGAAATAATCGAGAAGACGAAATCTTGCATTTTTATTCGAAATAACTATCTTAGAATTTTTCTGTATTTTTCTAAAAACAATTTTCTGGAAAATCAAAAATTGCCTTAAAATGAAACAAATTTCATGAGACACAAAACTAATAACATCTATTATTTTACTCATGCTACGAAATTCGATAAACATAAAAAATAATAGTAAAATTTTGCAACATACGAAACAAAGTAGGACACTTAACATTTTTTTAAAATTCTCAACAATTCCGTATGATTTGCAGCTAAGCCATGAAAAAAGCGATACGAAGAAATGTCTTTTCCACCCTTTTACGTATCTTGCATTTTTATTCAGCCACGCAGCCTGTGAGAATACTTAATCAACACGCAAACGCAAAAGCTCGAGTCGATTTGACTTTACGTTGTGTACTAGTCACTCCACTTTTTCTTGACGTTCTTCACCGCCGCCACTTGGGGCTCTGTCATCTGATTCTGCAGGTTATGTTGCCGTGACACGTCGCGTAGCTGCGTGCGTACACCTTATAAACTTCCTAAAGCGAAGAAAATCGAAGTCTCTCTCTGCGTGTCTTTGAAAGTTCTGTTGCCGTCCCCGAGGTTGCCAACCCTCGACTTTAAGCTCGCTCGAACCACCAACGTTTTCAGCCCCGAAGGAAAAGTAAGAAGTGTGTCAAAATTTTTACGAGCATCGCGATAAAGAACGACCCCCTGCTTCCTGGCTCATTCTATCCACCAAATACGACCCTATTCTCGTCTCAAGTGTGATGTAGCTTGTCTACGTGTTCATCATACGTATAGGATATGTTGTACCGAGAACATATATATGTATAAGGCGTTCGGCGTAAATTCACATCATAAAAAATGGCTGTGTCCTTAAGATATTTTTTGTAGAAAAAGTAAAGATGTAGTTTTGTATAAACAGTAGAAATGGGGAAAATATTTTTTTTACGTCATAACGTTAATTTTTTTATACATAAATGTAAAGATTGTTTTTCGTTTTTTAGAAATTATTCTGTTGCAAAATTAATAAAATATTGTAAGTCTATATAAATTTACACAATTTTGCTTCCTCATAGAGGAAGCTTTGTTTTCATGAAAATTTTTTTTTTCGAGATTTTCATGTCAGTACACTCAGAATGGGCCAGAACGTCGAGAAAAGTGATTTAGAAAAAATGTCTGTATGTGTGTACGTGAAACGATCGAAAAATGTAAACCTTTATAACTCGGGAATGCCTTGAGATATCAAACTGAAATTTGGACCATAGATAGAGGGATCAAGCCTCATCGTTCATACAGATTTTTGTTAAAATCCATTTCATCGTTAAATTATTACGCGTTTTTTAATTTTTTGAAAAATGTCTGTTTACGCGATAACTCTTTCAATTTTCGAGATATTGATCTTAAAATTGGCATGAATGTGAGCTTTCATACGCCGGTGATCCCAATTGAATTTGGTTAAGATCGGTTGAACCGTTAAAATTTTATGATGTTTTGAATTTTTCAAACGATCGAAAAATGTTAAGCTTTATAACTCGGGAATGCCTTGAGATATCAAGCTGAAATTTGGACTATAAATAGAGGGATCAAGCCTCATCGTTCATACAGATTTTTGTTAAAATCCATTTCATCGTTAAATTATTACGCGTTTTTTAATTTTTTGAAAAATGTCTGTTTACGCGATAACTCTTTCAATTTTCGAGATATTGATCTTAAAATTGGTATGAATGTGAGCTTTCATACGCCGGTGATCGCAATTGAATTTGGTTAAGATCGGTTGAACCGTTAAAATTTTATGATGTTTTGAATTTTTTTTTAAATTGACATTATCGCTCTATTGTAACTTTTGCAAAATTTAAGATAGCGAGCTCAAATTTTGTATATAAATGAAACAATATTCAGCCATTATATATGTATAATTTAGTGACGAACGGTATGAAATTTTTGATTTTATGGAATGTTGAATTATTATTAAAAATATACATTATCACATTCACTTTCGGAAACGCTCTAATAATCACGAAATAACGTAATAACGCAATAGAAAAAGCGAATCCACAACATGTATATTTATCTAATTAAAACAAGGATGCAAAGTAGAACCTTGCACATTGCTTCCTCATTATTTTTCGCGTTTTACAAAGTTTCCTCTATGAGGAAGCCAAAAATTGAATAACATACTTCCTCATAGAGGTAGCTTTGTAAGAAGCGAAAAATAATGCGGAAGCAATGTGCAAGGTTCTATTTTGCATCCTTGTTTTAATTAGATATTTTTCTAAGTGTCTGGAATAAATAAAGTTCTCATAATTCAGCCGTTTTTTTCAGTGAAATCCACTTTTTTAATTCAACGTTTAGTTAAATTTTGATAGGTATCAGTTAAAGAACAAAAGTATCTCAATAAGAAATTTGTAGGATTATACCAGATTTTTAATAATATTTGAAAAATAATTTTGTCGACTTTATAACGCTAATTTTTTTTACCAAAAATGGAATTATGTTTTTTTAAATTACAATATCCTTGAGGCAAAAGTCTAGATTCTGTATAATATATCACAAAAGTGATATCGATCAAGATTCCGGAAGAAAAAAAAACGAAAATTATGTGAAGTTGTACGAATTGGCAATTATTTTGCTAACAATGATACAATCCTGGGAAACTAGATGTTTACTGCTTAATTTGTATATTTTCAGTGTAGACACAAAATAATTGGTGGTTTCCCACGATTAACAATTTTCAGCAACGGAATAATGACTGTTCCATAAGATTTCACACGATTTCATTTTTTTACACTGTGACCTCGTATGTCACTTTGGTATTATATTTTAGGAAATCCACAGACACGCCTAAAAATTCTCTCAATTTTACAACAAAATAAAAGGAGTTTTCCCTAAAATACCAAAAATCCTTTTATAAAAATATTTTTACAACCAGAACTTTTTCATCTGTGCTTTACAGTTTTCAAGTTATTTTAATAATCCCTCCTCAAACAATCAGTGAGCAAAATATCTCGCATTTTCCATATAAGTATTGTTGTCATTCTATTCTTTTCATAAATGGCTGTCATACCAGCGTGAAGTTGATACTCGTCGAAGAACAGCTTCAGGAATGTTGTTCATTTTGACAGTTCTAAAATTGACACAAAGCGAGATTGTGATTTGTGTGAGGCTGTAGGAAATTATAATTAGAGATGGAGGAGGATAGTGACCGGGGTGACAAGATATTCCAGATGGATTCCACAACAAAAAAAAATGACAAACAACATTTTGTTACATTCACAGATCCGACTTTTGGTCGGAAAATCCAACCTAAAGAACGTACATTTTTTTTCTTCAAGATATCAAATTTTGACCCTCACTATCTTTCTCAAGTCGCATATTGTACCTCAGAAAGTACCGGTTACATACCTTTTTACGATGATTTTTGAAAAAGTCATTTTTGGTCGGTTCTGATTACAGAATTCGCAGATCCGACTTTTGGTCGGAAAATCCAACCGAAAGAACGTACATTTTTTTTCTTCAAGATATCAAATTTTGACCTTCACTATCGTTCTCAAGTCGCATATTGTACATCAGAAAGTACCGGTTACATGCCTTTTTACGACGATTTTTAAAAAAAGGCACTTTTGGTCGGTTCCGAACCCAAAATTCACAGATCCGACTTTTGGTCGAAAAATCCAACCTGAACCTAAATTTCTTTTCTTCAAGACATCAAATTTTGGCCTTCACTATCGTTCTTAAGTCGCATATTGTACCTCAGAAAGTACCGGTTACATACCTTTTTGCGATGATTTTTGAAAGAGTCATTTTTGGTCGGTTCTGATTTCAGAATTCACAGATCCGACTTTTGGTCGGGAAATCCAACCCAAAGAACCTACATTTTTTTTTCTTTAAGATATCAAATTATGGCCTTCACTACCGTTCTCAAGTCGCATATTGTACCTCAGAAAGTACCGGTTACATGCCTTTTTACGATAATTTTTTAAAAAGTCACTTTTGATCGGTTCTGATTTCAGAATTCACAGATCCGACTTCTGGTCATAAAAACCAACCTAAAGAACCTACATTTTTTTTCTTCAAGATATCAAATTTTGACCTTCACTATCGTTCACACCGACTTATCGTTCGATCCGACTTAAGAGTCGGATATTGTCCTTCAGAAAGTACCGTTTACATGCCTTTTTACGATGACTTTTGAAAAATTCACTTTTTTCCGTTTCTGATTATAGAATTCACAGATTCCACTTCCGGTCGGAAAATCCAAGCTAATTTAATTTTAAATGGTATTGTAATGGTAGTAGAACCCAAATAGAAATTCAGCTAAGGGGAATATCAGGCCCTAGCGTGGTAGCCGGATTTAAATCTAAGGCCCCTGCCTGGCAACCTTATACGGGCCTTGCAGGAAAGTAACGCAGCGCATGATCAGGGCCAGATTAAGTTTTCCAGATAAGGGCCGGATAGAGGGTGCCCTACTAAGCCCCTACTTATAAAAACGGCAAATAAATTACAAAATCATTATCTGTGCTCATCGAATTCGATTTATTTTGCACTTTCTATTGGATATTCGAGCTTATTTAGTTTTCAGTACATATTAATTGCTGAAAAAAACACATGTAAATTTATTTGCCGTTGGTGGGAATCGAACCTTGATCCTCTGGGTGACAATTCTGCGCCTTAGCCCATTCGGCCATTGACATCTTAGAAAGTTTATATATTTATTGTCTATTTGAAGTATACTTAAAATGAAAACACGTCAAGACTGTACATCCATTTATTATGACTACGACCGAAATATTCAAAATTCAAACATGATGGGGCGGTCACCCATCCAGGTACTGGCGTTTGCGGACAGTACCTGGATAGATTTCAAAGTAATTCTAGGGGTATAGTCCCGTAAAACGTGAGTTTCAGTGAAAATTTCGAATACTTCTCGACGGGATAAAGATGTAAAAAAATCCAGCACACACAAGGTGCTGAAAAGATTGATTTTGCATAACAATAATTTTTAAATGTTTTTAACGAATGCCGTATCTAGCCCTTACAAGAACCTGATAATGTAAATTTAGGGCATATTTAAAAAAAACTATGCCATACGAAGACTGTATGCGGATCTGACCACGGAAAGTAAAGGTAAATTGGACAAAATCTTGGTCCAAATGCCACAGGAAGCCCTTAGGCGAAACGGATAAGGTCGATGAATGGCATATCTATATGAGGTTATCGTATGTAAAGCCTGACATGGGCCTGATCCGGTGAAAAGACGGCATTTTTAAGGTAGAATGCCATATCTCGGCCTTACATGGACCTAATCAGGTGAACTTACGACGACACCTAAATAAGGTTACCATATCTAACCTGATATCAGCCTGATCCGGTGGAAAGACGGCATTATTAAGTACGAATGCCATACCTCAGCCTTACATGGACCTGAGCAGGTGAATTTACGGCGGCCCCAAATAAGGTTACCGTACCTAAAACTGATCTGGACCTCGTGTGACAGCAGGCATGCCTGATGCAATTTCTACTCGGGAATTTCTGTCCATGCACCACTTCGAATAGCAATTCACGAAACTAATAAAATGGCACGAGCGCTTATACCGAAAATGCCAGTTTTTTCATCCACGATAATCTATAAAACTCATAGTACGCTAATAAAATTTTGAATACCGAGGCCTGATGGTTAGCGCATCCGTTCCTAGTAATAAAAAAAATAGCCTTCTTCCAAAATAATGTATTGAAAAATCTAAAAAAAAAAAACCAGAAACTAGTCTCAAGCAGTATTAATTGTAAGATCTTTCCGAATATTAGAAATATCTGAGAGCCCGGAAAAAAAGTGACTGCTTGATACAAAATACCCCATATAATGCCGTCTTTGCTCTCAGTAGGCATATATATGGGTTCTACACGCGGTTGAGGGTTAGTAGAGATGTAAACACACGCGTAAAATCTCCTAAATCAACACTCATACAATGGAACGTTGGGTTAGAAGGGCGCGCGACGTGAGGGAAGTCGAATTGTTCACTGTATCAATCCCATTACCGTCGCGTCGGGAATAGCAGTAAACTTCCCCTCATCGTGACATCCCCACTCGCGATACGAACGGTGGTTTAAGCCCTCAACGCGATTGGATTAGCGAACGGCCACTGTATTGTAAAGTGCCCATCGCTATTCACACTAACGAAGAGTAGCTACCTCAATATTCTTGAACACATATGCAACACGTATGTATATATAATATACGTGAGCGTGTCACCTGTGTGTGAATTCATTGCAATGAAGTGGCTAGTCGAACGTCCAGCAATATAACGAAGTAAAGCGGCAGCTTGTGGTATGGAATACATAGTTTAGAATTCATGATGACATTATAACAAAGTAGATCGTTTTCCACATTTATTGCGTATTGCATTGACGCACACAATGATGCAGAGCGCAATTTAGAGTCTCATCGTGACTGGGGATTGCATAACGAAAGGATTTGTGGCAACATGGAACATGAAAAATATGTTACAGCGTCGAGAGTTTTATGTATTGGAAAACCGGCGAGCGCCATCTAGTGTTTAATCTCGCCGCGGTGATTTTGAAAAATTCAGCAGTCGTATAAATCTCAGGCTCGATTTATCTTCTCAGGCGCGTGAAAATAAAACTGTTGACATTAGTTTCACCCTTTTGGATGGTTTTATTGTTATTCTCGATCAAATTTCTAAGTTATTGCCAAATTTTTGGCAATTCTGTGATTAGCCTATTTATTACGTCGGTACATCCGGAAATCTACGACAATTTGATAATGGACAAAAAAATATATTTATTCTTGAATAAGATTAAAAGAAAAATTACGTTTGATTCAATTCTACAAGTATGATTTAAAAATGAAAATAGCAAGATTGCTTTTGTCAAATTCCAACACAATTTCATTGTCAGGATTACGAACATAATACTAGGGGAAAAAATCCATCTTCCCCATAAAAAAATATCACTTGGCAAAATCTTTTTTACAGGCAAAAGTACACTGAGAGAAAAGCATATCGTTGATTTAACGATTTCACATGATAAAACGAATATAGGAAGGGTTGCAATGTTTTATGGTTGAAGCGATGATAATATGGTTCAATAACCGATACTTGCAAGGTTATTGGAAACAAACGTTGAAATCGTATATGCAACGAAACGGCATATTTGAAACGATTAGAATAGTTTTTGAAACTATTATCATTTTGATGATTGCTACTATAATTATATTTGCTAAAACCATAAAATATAGACGTTCCTCCTGGGAATTATATTAATGGTTCATTCAACTATTTTCTGATATTTGCTATAACCATAAAATATAGACGTTCCTTCTGGGAATTATAGTTTACAGTTAGGTTATCGTCGGTCTAACTATATTTTTATTTAAATTACCAGATTTTTCTCTTAGTGTAGGACATTTATTCCAGAATAAGGTCAACTATACACTTTAGTTTTTTTTTTCAGTTCTACTTTTAAAATAAAAACTACAAGATTCAATTTATAAAATTCCAACACAATTTTATTGCCATAGTTAATTACGTTTGTAATATTGAAATTTTTTTAAAATTTCATTCTTCCTACAAAACAATATTTCTTGTCAAAAATATATTATCAAAAAATGAAATCCTTTAAAACATTGAAATATTCGTCTGCTCATCCACTATTTCGTGCGATTTCAAATGAAAAAATGGCTCTTGAAACGGGAGTCATGTATGTCATTTGAAAACGCGCGAAATAGTCGATGAGCAGTTAAAACTTCAATGTTTTAAAGGATTTCATTTTTTATTTTGTTAACTTCAATGTCGATGCGGCAGTACTAAACATTGTCGAACATGTTTCTGCCTTTACACAATTTCACAGTTTATTGAAAGCAACCACGATCTTCATGAGCGCTGCACGAAGTAAAAAAAAAATTTCTAAAAATCGCCGTTTTTAATGAATTTTGGCCTTGATGCGGCAGTACTTAATATCATCGCACAACTCCCAGCTTTCGCGAAAACATTTTTTTTTTGCGATAATCAATACAACATTTCAGGAGCAACCGATTATAAAGAAATTATGTTTTTTTGAACAGCCCTAGTGTGTATGTTACACGATCGAAAAATGTAAACCTTTATAACTCGGGAATGCCTTGAGATATCAAGCTGAAATTTGGACCATAGATAGAGGGATCAAGCCTCATCGTTCATACAGATTTTTGTTAAAATCCACTTCATCGTTAAATTATTACGCGTTTTTAAATTTTTTGAAGAATGTCTGTTTACGCGATAACTCTTTCAATTTTCGAGATATTGATCTTAAAATTGGTATGAATATGAGCTTTCATACGCCGGTGATCGCTACTGAATTTGGTTAAGATCGGTTGAACCGTAAAAATTTTATGATGTTTTGAATTTTTCAAAAAATTGACATTATCGCTCTATTGTAACTTTTGCAAAACTTAAGATAGCGAGCTCAAATTTTGTATATAAATGAAACAATATTCAGCCATTATATATGTACAATTTAATGACGAACGGTATAAAATTTTTGATTTTATGGAATGTTGAATTATTTTTAAAAATATATATTATCACATTCACTTTCGGAAACGCTCTAACAATCACGAAATAACGTAATAACGAAATGGAAAAAACGAATCCACAACATGTATATTTATCTACTTAAAACAAGGATACACAGTAGAACCTTGCACATTGCTTCCTCATTATTTTTCGCGTTTTACAAAGCTTCCTCTATTAGGAAGCCAAAAATTGAATAACATACTTCCTCATAGAGGTAGCTTTGTAAGAAGCGAAAAATAATGAGGAAGCAATGTGCAAGGTTCTACTTTGCATCCTTGTTTTTCATGCGAAAGTAGGACATTTATTCCCGAATAATGTCAACCTTTGGTCATATTCCTTGATTTTTTTGTTGGTGCGTAACCTTATTTTTACTGCGACACACAAAGCATACGTAGAAGATTTACGTCGACCAGGAAGTAATAAAAATGTGCCAATAAAATATTTGTTTTGACATCATAAGTTACGCTGGAAGTGATACTTACACATGAAGTTCCATCGTCATGAGAATGTTCAGTATATCTATAATACTTACCGCTCGATTCTTGTACCGCAATGTGCAGCTGCGAAAAGTAACATTTACGATCGTAAAAGTGCTGGACCCTCGAATGGTAAGACAATAAAGTATTAGCTTCGCAGGATATTAGATCCGTGAGGAAATATCGACGATTATTTTTCATTCGGTGTATGTGGCGACTAAGCGGAAGAGAAAAGCAGTTGGGATTTGCGAAAAATACGTGAATGCATAGCTTCGATATCTCGACTTTATTATTTGTCAGGATTCTAAGGACGACGCGCGACGTGATTTCAGGATTAGCTATATATTAGAGAGGAAACGTCTTCTCAGAGCGAGAAGAAGGATAAGACGGAAGAGGAAGAAAATGAGGCTGGGGCTTGAGGAGAATTCTAGTCTCGGCAGTTTCCACTCTGGCCTCCAAAGAACGTCAAGCGGGTGAGCTTATATTGCTTTCGCTAAATCGCCGCGTAAGACTCTCGGAAAGAGTAAAAGAGGTGCAGAAGAAGAGGGAAAAAAAACGAGCGATCGGAAAATGGGAAGAAGACGACGAATAAGAAGTAGCCAGTACTTTTCTCAGAGTCTTCGATCTTGCGAAGCGAGAGTTTCACTAAACGACGAAAAAAATTTATTTGACAATAATCAACGCAATTTAAACCACTAAGTTTATTTATTTTTAGCAATAGTAATGAGAAAAAGGCATTAATAGAATAGTTTAAAAATTTTTTTAGAAAAATTTACGTTCTCAAATATCTAAGCAGCGGTTAAAATGTTGCAATTCTCGGATAAATTTTGTATTACTTGCGAGAAAAAAATTAAGTGGTAATAATTAACGTTATTAAATATACTAAAAGAATTAATTTTGAATAATAATAAAATGAAGAAGCTATTAATAAATTAATTGTTTTTAATATTGTGAAAAACGTTTAAAACTTTTATGAAAATAGTTTTATTTAGCTAATTTTTATATATAACGAATTTTTTATTTATTTACGAATGTTTAAAAAGGCGCGATTTTTCCAGAGATGTCGTGAAATGCTTCCAAATACAAGATTCAGAATAATCAAAAGAACAATTCAATTTTTTGAATCTTAAAAAGATTTTCGAAACCAAAAGAAAAAACACCACCTAATAGCTTTTAAAAGAGTGAAAGACGTACAGAGCAAGGAAAAAAGGAAAGTTCGGAAAATCGTAAGAAGACGAAGGATTGGAAGTATCGACTATTTTTCTTACTGTTACTGACTCTTTCCGGGGTTGAGATACTCTATCCCGAGAACTTCTATAACGATCGTCAAGGGAAAGCGAAAGACGTTAAAAGACCCAACAGAAGTTGCTGAAGAGAAACAATGATATAAGAAAAGATACTTATGAATGGTTCGCAAGAAGAATTGCCTTCAATTTTGAGTTTAAACATTTTTTTAACGTTTTTTTAATCATTTTAATGTCGCTTGAAGAACTACTTTTGCTATTTTGCTGTTGGTGATATCGAACCACTTTGGGGATACTCAGTGAGCAAAACTTTAACCGTGTACTTGAAGTGTCGGCAACAGCCGGTCTGCTCGATTCGCCTGAGCTACGCCGTGTCAATCGCTGCCCGTAAATACTCGACTTCAGACATATAATACTTGTGTGTTGATATATATGCCTATAACTATCGCATATCGAAATATTTTTCTACCAGCTAGACGACGACATCGGAATTCGAACTCGAGACCTCTCGATACTGTGATTTAGAGCCGAGCTCGGTGACCACTATACTAAAGTGGCCACTTCGTATATTTCCTGTCATGGACCGACTTCTTGAATAGACAGAATATTTAATAAATTTTGACCGTCGTTGTACGCCGTCCAATTTAAATATATAATAATAATAGTGGTACTTGACATTTCCTTTTGCAGAACGAAGCCAAAATATCATAAATCTTAAAAAAAAAATGGATTGGCGAAAAAAATGTATTAAATGTATTTTCATAAGTGTCATAAATTTGACATTTACTTCGCCGGGAAATAAAAATATCAAGAGTGGAAGGAAAACATCTATAAAGAACGAAATGGTAGTAACAAACCAAATATGGAATTACGTAAAGATAGATGAAGCCAAGATATGTCGGGGAGTAAGATTACAGTATGCATACTTAAGCATATCTACGGCATTATCCGATAACTGCTGGTTGTACAGAATTTCATGACGACCGCTTAAACACGAGGGTTTAAGTACAGCAATGTGTATAGATACACAAAGGCACTTGTGGGGCCACGAATCGGAAGCATCTGATAGTGGATATACACATGCCGACCAGAGTATCGAATGTCTGTGCAATCCTGTAGAATGCGCAGTATCTACACACCTATTGCCGAGTCGACGATACTCCTATAAATTTCTTCCTCCATAAAAATATTTATGTGTATCATTGTATCTTTTCCGTCCATGTCGTTTGCATTTCTCATAAGCTACATACAGCAGTTAGGGCTGTATGTAACGTATACTAATGTTTGTCACATTTTTCCGGAACAAATTTCTCGTGACATAAAAAACAAGCCTTTACCCAAACTTATCCACATGTCTGCAGTCGTAGAGTTGAATTCGTGTATAGTTGAATTCGCGTATTATTGAATTCGCGTACAGTTTAATTCGTGTAAATTTTAATTCGTGTACAGTTGAATTCGTGTACAGTTGAATTCGTGTACAGCTGAATTCGTATAAAGTTTAATTCATGTGCAGTTGAATTCGTGTATAGTTGAATTTGTTCGGAGTTGAATTCGGGCAGAGTGGAATTTGTTCGGAGTTGAATTCGGGCAGATTGGAATTCGTGTAGAGTTGAATTCGTGTTGAGTTAAATCCGTGTAGATTTGAATTCGTGTAGAGTTGAATCCGTGTTGAGTTAAATCTGTGTAGAGTTGAATCCGTGTAGAGTTGAATCCGTGTTGAGTTAAATCTGTATAGAGTTGAATCCGTGTAGAGTTGAGTTCATGTGGAGTTGAATTCGTGTATTATTGTATTCGTGTAAAGTTCAATTCGTATAAAGTTTAATTCATGTACAGTTGAATTCGTGTATAGTTGAATTTGTTCGGAGTTGAATTCGGGCAGAGTGGAATTCGTGTAGAGTTGAATTCGTGTTGAGTTAAATCCGTGTAGAGTTGAATTCGTGTAGAGTTGAATCCGTGTTGAGTTAAATCTGTGTAGAGTTGAATCCGTGTTGAGTTAAATCTGTGTAGAGTTGAATCCGTGTAGAGTTGAATCCGTGTTGAGTTAAATCTGTGTAGAGTTGAATCCGTGTAGAGTTAAATCTGTGTAGAGTTGAATCCGTGTAGAGTTGAATTCGTGTATTATTGTATTCGTGTAGAGTTGAATTCGTATAGTATTGTATTTGTGTAGAGTTGAATTCGTGTATAGTTGAATCCGCGTAGAGTTGAATTCGTATAGAGCTGAATTTGCGTAGAGTTGAATTCATGTAGAGTTGAATATAAAATTCCATTTCATAATCTAAAAAATATGACCAATGCACTAGGAGTAAAAAAAGTTATATAGTTGTAGCAACAGGTAGAATGTGAGTTTTACTATTGTGAGTTTTCTGCTGTAATTTGCAATAAAAATGTTTCTAAAAATCTTCTACAAATCTCGAGATATCGCAAATGTGCACACGACATTAAACCAAAGCGTTGCAATGAATAACAAGAATGTAATCATGATGAAAAAGATATTAAAGCTCGAGAGCTCACCGTGAAGTATCATCACATCGAATCTATTCGAATTTTGTTGTCGCTGTCGTGCCGTCACTGGTACGAAAAGCTTCTGCAAAGTCGTAATGGCAATTCCGGAAGAGAGCTGTAGTGTCTCACGCGTTCCACTAGCTCGGAGAATAAGAGGGACTGAGGGTAGAAACGAGCAAAGGAAGCGAGCAACCCAACTGTATTACGAGGGCGCAGTCGGTAGTAATAGTAACAGTCGTAATAGCACTGAAAAAGTTTACGAGGAGCAGGAAGAACAAACAGGCCTGGCCCCGTGAGAGAGAAGTCGCAGAGAGACCTCCTCTGGGTATCGTAAATGTTTGCGCCATCGATCTTACGAGCTATGTGCAGCACGCGCGACTCACGTACCGTTGCCACTATCTTCTTACCGCACTAGACCATATTCGGTCAGCCTCGCTATTAGCTGCCGGACTATCTACTCTCGGGAATCGTAGTACCCATAAACCAGCCAAGTATTAAGTGACAACTATTAATTAATAGTCATTGCGACTATTTTTGTCATTACCTTAATGCCTTAATTTCCCGTATCTTAGCCACCGCAAAAACATTAAGTTTATGTCTGTGACAATTACACTGTAAAAAAAAATCTACATGAAATTTAGTGTACTTTTACTGGAAGTTTTTATTCATAAACTAGTATATTAAATCTAGTATACACGTGTAATGTAAAATTAATTTATGGTACAGCACATTCAATAATTTAATTTTACTGGAAAAGTGCATGAATTTTATACCACAATTGTATATTAAATTTTAATGACGAGTTTATGAATAAAAACTTCCAATTTTTTCTAAGTGTAATTGTAGCTACTAAGTAATTAGGTGTCACTCAAACATCATCATTTTCAGTAACTTGGACAGTAAAAACTTGGTTAAATTTGTTATACGTTTGACAAAAAGTTTTTGCTCACTAATCTCTACATAATACTTTTGATAATTTTACAAGTTTTTTTTTTGTGATTAAAAACAAGTATATTTAACAAATGGACATCAAATCTATGGCTTATCGGAATTTATCCTTTATTCGTTCTCTGATTGGCCGCTATTGATGCAGAAGTGAATGCTCTTTACTGATCAATTTTATTTGCCGTTACCGTGAATAAAAACCTGACCTTTTTCTCTTTTTCTGTATTTCCCCTTTAGTTAAAATAATGAATGGGGAGTTAAAGGTCGAAAGTCCAAATCGAGAGCAGCTCGTTTCGTCAATAAAATGTGAAGAGGATAAGCGCTGAGGAGGTACAAAATTGGAGAGCAACGAAAACGAGGCGAAACAGGATTGCGGACGACGATGATGGTGCCTGTGTTCGACTAATTGCTTACCTCCTTTTAACGCCAGTAAATCAAGTGGTAATTATCGTCAACTAACTAAAGGATGTAAACCTGATAAGGTAGCCAACGGAATATCGGATAACGTAAGCTACGCGCCAGGACAAAGCTTCGGAAATTTCCTCATGGAAGAGTTCATACCTTTGTGTACTTCTATTACAACAAGAATTGATCAAGAATATCAAGATGACATATCCCAGCCCAAACTCTTTACAGACCCGTCAACCAAGGCATCCAAATGACGAATGGAACACCAACAGGCAGTTGTAGCTATACAAGAGTAAGTTCCGCGCTGGTAATAAAGCTCACGACTCACCGTCACGCAAACCAGAAGCTCCTCGATTTCGAGATTCTCCATTACCTTAGGATAGCAAGTGCTTCCTCTCGAGATACTTCATTCTGCACATCTGCTATATATGGATACTGATGAACGATGTTCAAGAATTCACGTCTCGTGTCTTTACTGTCTATCTATAGATTTGTGGAACTATTGGGTTTGCTAATTCCAGAAACCTCTTCATGTCTTGGAGACAGTAGGTACACATCGATCGTGACCGACCGATATGCAAGCACTATGTTTGGAGAGTAATGTTCGTTGTAATACGTATGGATTTGGTATATATGACAATGGAAAGAGGACTGTGAACCGTGTCATGAAATTACTGGATAACAATAGTTGATGTATTCCTGAAGAGAAATTGCATCAGATTAGGATGAGAGCTTCAGCAGGCTATCCTGAAGATGAAGTTCGGATCTGATTAAGCTTGCGGATCAGACCTGGATGTGAGATGAATCGGTTTTGCGAATACGACGTTAATCTGGAAGAGATCCTAAGCTGAAATTTCATCAGGCTTTGCCGACAATGAAATCAAGATCCGATTCGGATGGGAGATCCGATTCGGATGGGAGACCCGATTCGGATCGGAGATGTAACAGTGTGATGAATATTGCCTTGATCTGGGTGTGGACCACAACTTGATAAGAATCTGATAAGGACTTCGACAAAACTTGATCAGGACGTGCAGATGTTAAGAAGCCATGAACGTAATTAAAATCAGAAGTATAGATATGAAATCTAATCCAGATGTGACTGACATCTGGCTCGTCGGATTAGATAAACAAGGCAATTGATGTAATGATTTCCTATCCGGCCGAGTTTTGCCCAAAGTATGCCAAGCCACATGAGAAAAGGGGTAGTGATGATCTTTGTGGTTCATATTAAGCTCAAGTCCGCTAAGCTTGATCAAGCAAAAGGAAATAGTTTCGGATCAAACAAAGGGCAACGATTGCTGATCTTCTAGAATGTTGCTGAGATCCCGTAAGTCTGATACATGAAAGTGTTGAGATCCAACGTCAGACAGTCTGGATACATTTTTACTCGGATTATTATGAATACTCGGATTATTATGAATACTGATTGTTAGAATACTCAGCATAGACGAAAGAACCAGTGGCAACTATTGGTTAACCAAATGCACTTCAATACCGTTTCAGAGATTAGAATTTATTTCCGATGCGGATCAATACAATGGGATATTCTTCTTTGACGTCCTTCGCATCTTATCTACTACTCTCGGCACGCCTATTCCGCATATAACGGCAACTCGCTATCTTCGATACAACTACTATTCGTCAGTTCCATGGATCTATTTGCCATTTTTTCTGTTTTTATGTCACTTTTTCTATTTTTATCGTAACTGTCATCTAGTTGAGACAATAATTCAACAAGTTCAAGCAATTATAAACAAAAGACTGTAAAGTAGAATCTTATACATTGTTCCTTCATTATTGCTTCCTCATACAGGAAGCTTTGTTTTCGTGAAAATTTTTTTTTTCGAGATTTTCATGTCAGTACACTCAGAATGGTCCAAAACATCGAGAAAAGTGATTTAGAAAAAATGTCTGTATGTGTGTGTGTGTGTGTGTGTGTCTATGTGTGTGTGTATGTGTGTGTGTGTGTATGTTACACAATCGAAAAATGTAAACCTTTATAACTCGAGAAGGCCTTGAGATATCAACCTGAAATTTGGACCATAGATAGAGAGATCAAGCCTCATCGTTCATACAAATTTTTGTTAAAATCCACTTCATCGTTAAATTATTACGCGATTTTTAATTTTTTGAAAAATGTTTGTTTACGCGATAACTCTTTCAATTTTTGAGATATTGATCTAAAAATTGGTATGAATTTGAGCTTTCATATGCCGGTGATCGCTATTGAATTTGGTTAAGATCGGTTGAGCCGTAAAAATTTGATGATGTTTTGAATTTTTCAAAAAATTGACATTATCGCTCTATTGTAACTTTTGCAAAACTTAAGATAGCGATCTCAAATTTTGTATATAAATGAAACAATATTCAGCCATTATATATGTATAATTTAGTGACGAACGGTATGACATTTTTGATTTTATGGAATGTTGAATTATTTTTAAAAATATACATTATCACATTCACTTCGGAAACGCTCTAATAATCACGAAATAACGCAATAACGAAATAGAAAAAGTGAATCCACAACATGTATATTTATTAAATTAAAACAAGGATGCAAAGTAGAACCTTGCACATTGCTTCCTCATTATTTTTCGCGTTTTATAAAGCTTCCTCTATGAGGAAGCCAAAAATTGAATAACATACTTCCTCATAGAGGTAGCTTTGTCAAACGGGAAAAATAATGAGGAAGCAATGTGCAAGGTTCTACTTTGCATCCTTGTTTTTAAATACTTCGAAAAACCCAACTGTATGATAAATCGAAACGTTTGTTTTCTTCTTATATTCTAAACGTCTTTAATGTTTTTAAGTATCCTAACACTACGATATCAATTTTTTAAATCATTAATGAACATCAAGTACGATTGGTCAATTTTGTAGTCTGAAGTTTAAATTTTCATTCAAATTAGGGCCTATAAATGCGACCCTACTAGTTGACATGTATAACTTAACATTTGCCGAATAACGAATTGTCCAATTGAATGCTATTAAGATTGATCACCCAAAATTAATGAACATAGTAAGATCAAAACCGTGTTTTCCTTACATGTGTGTCTTTCATTTCCGAATTCCGGAAACACTGTTCATTACCACCGGTCGTAAATTCGTGTGAACACTTGACAATCAAGATTGCAAGAGGTCCTCGAACTCTCCCTTATATAGTCCTACTGCTATAAGCCACCGTAGTCGATTCCAGTGGGTCCTTGACGTATGCGCATATATATATAGCCACTAAAGTACATTAGCAACTAGACTAACGTATATCTTGGACAATTAATCAAACCCCCCGAGAGAAAGGACGGATTAAAAGAGTCTGCAAAGGTAAAATGAAGAAAAAAAACCGTAGATTAAGCGTGTTCGAAAGAAAAATGAGAACAAAAGTGTCTGACGGTTCTCTCATTTTATTTTCTACTTTGTTTTATTTTTTATTTTTTCTATTCTTTTTAAGTCTTCATCATATATCCTACTCCCTTGTATTAACTGCCTCCTCCTGTGTTTCCTCTAAAGCTCCAGATAAGCTCGGATCATTTTTAAAAATAGGTACGTTAGTTCCCGTGTGTTATGATCCTGAGGGAGCGGAAAAGGGAAAAGAGGGAAAGGTTCGTCGCCTCCCGTTCGTCCGTCCGTCCGTCCGTCAGTCCGTCAGTGCATTATATATAGTGCGCAGAGTGAGGAAACGAGTCGCCTCAAAATTACCATATAAAGCACAAAGTTTCGTAGCCATGCTGGGTGGTTTATCCTACGGTATACCGATGTTGGAAGGGGTTAGCTATGAGGGTGGTTTGGCCGGTAGGACTGGTGAGCACTATGGCTTACGTTCTACTTTCTAGTCGGTTGGGCGCCGTGGCAAATTGAAATGTTTACACGTGGGCGGCCTATATACTACAACCTCTCCACCCTCGTCCGACTGGTATCCTCATACCATTTCCTATCGCAGAACACACAGCCTCGATGTACACATCTAGAACAACTACCTACGACAGGAAAAGACTATATAGACAAACTCGATGTTTTCATCCACGTTCGGATCATTAAGTTGGATTGAATTGATCGTCCTGTACAAACTACTTTAGCTGACTACTACTAGCTGCCCTGTTGTACGCACTGGAAGTCGTACTAACAGTTGTTTTTCCAATTTTTTTTCTCGTCCTTGTCATATCCGATAAATCAGATCACTTTTTGTTCCCTGCACTCGTTTGCTTCTTCCGCGAATAGGCGATTTTGGTAACTTGATAAATTGATGAGGATGTGGGGTTATTATTGTTTGCTCGTAGTTCTCAATCTTGGGCTGTTGTCCATTTATCGTAAGTCTTCAGTTATCTTGGATCTGGTCTATTTGTGCTGAAGACATGGCATTTCATGATGGATCAAATAAGACTGCGAATCAATACGCAGTCCTATCCTAGAATTGATTCAAGTTTTAGACCTATGACAGAAAAAGGTACACACGATTTTGGCGCTTTTATCCACGTTCGAATCATTAAATTAAATTGTATTGGTTGTTTTAGCCGTCGTGCTGTACGCACTAGAAGACGTACTAACAGTTGTGTTTCCAAATTTTTTGTTGTCCTTGTCATATCCGATAAACCAGATCACTTTTTGTTCCCTGCACTCGTTTGCTTCTTCTGCGAATAGGCGATTTTGGTAACGTGACAAATTGATGAGGATGTGAGGTTATTATTGTTTGCTCGTAGTTCTCAATCTTGGGCTGTTGTCGACTTATCGTAAGTCTTAAGTTATCTTGTATCTGGTCTATTTGTGCTGAACACATATGGCATTTCATGATGGATCAAATAAGACTGCGAATCAATACGCAGTCCTATCCTAGAATTGATTCAAGTTTTAGACCTATGACAAAAAAAGGTACACACGATTTTGGCGATTTATCCACGTTCGAATCATTAAATTAAATTGTATTGGTTGTTTTAGCCGTCGTGCTGTACGCACTAGAAGACGTACTAACAGTTGTGTTTCCAAATTTCTTGTTGTCCTTGTCATATCCGATAAATCAGATCACTTTTTGTTCCCTGCACTCGTTTGCTTCTGCGAATAGGCGATTTTGGTAACTTGACAAATTGATGAGGATGTGAGGTTATTATTGTTTGCTCGTAGTTCTCAATCTTGGGCTGTTGTCGATTTATCGTAAGTCTTGAGTTATCTTGCATCTGGTCTATTTGTGCTGAACACATATGGCATTTCATGATGGATCAAATGAGACTGCGAATCAATACGCTGTCATATCCTAGAATTGATTCAAGTTTTTCACCTATGACAGAAAAAGGTACCGGCGATTTTGGCGCTTTTATCCACGTTCGAATCATTAAATTAAATTGTATTGGTTGTTTTAGACGTCGTGCTGTACGCACTGGAAGACGTACTAACAGTTGTGTTTCCAAATTTTTTGTTGTCCTTGTCATATCCGATAAATCAGGTCACTTTTTGTTCTCTGCACTCGTTTGCTTCTTGTGCGAATAGGCGATTTTGGTAACTTGACAAATTGATGAGGATGTGGGGCTATTATTGTTTGCTCGTAGTTCTCAATCTTGGGTCGTTGTCCATTCATCGTAAGTCTTGAGTTAACTTGGATCTGGTCATTTGTGCTGAACACATATGGCATTTCATGATGGATCAAATAGGACTGCGAATCAATACGCAGTCCTATCCTAGAATTGATTCAAGTTTTTCACCTATGACAGAAAAAGGTACAGGCGATTTTGGCGCTTGTATCCACGTTCGAATCATTCAATTAAATTATATTGTTTGTCTTTAGCTGTCGTGCTGTACGCACTGGAAGACGTACTAAGAGTTGTGTTTCCAAATTTTTTATTGTCGTCCTCGTCATATCCGATAAATCAGATCGCTTTTTGTTCCCTGTACTCGTTTGCTTCTTCTGCGAATAGGTGATTTTGGTAACTTGATAAATTGATGAGGATGTGGGGTTATTATTGTTTGCTCGTAGTTCTCAATCTTGGGCTGTTGTCCATTTATCGTAAGTCTTGAGTTATCTTGCATCTGGTCTATTTGTGCTGAACACATATGGCATTTCATGATGGATCAAATGAGACTGCGAATCAATACGCTGTCATATCCTAGAATTGATTCAAGTTTTTCACCTATGACAGAAAAAGGTACCGGCGATTTTGGCGCTTTTATCCACGTTCGAATCATTAAATTAAATTGTATTGGTTGTTTTAGACGTCGTGCTGTACGCACTGGAAGACGTACTAACAGTTGTGTTTCCAAATTTTTTGTTGTCCTTGTCATATCCGATAAATCAGGTCACTTTTTGTTCTCTGCACTCGTTTGCTTCTTCTGCGAATAGGCAATTTTGGTAACTTGATAAATTGATGAGGATGTGGGGTTATTATTGTTTGCTCGTAGTTCTCAATCTTGGGCTGTTGTCCATTTATCGTAAGTCTTGAGTTATCTTGGATCTGGTCTATTTGTGCTGAACACATATGGCATTTCATGATGGATCAAATAAGACTGCAAATCAATACGTAGTCCTATCCTAGAATTGATTCAAGTTTTTCACCTATGACAGAAAAAGGTACCGGCGATTTTGGCGCTTTTATCCACGTTCGAATCATTAAATTAAATTGTGTTGTTTGTCTTTAGCTGTCGTGCTGTACCCACTGGAAGACGTACTAAGAGTTGTGTTTCCAAATTTTTTGTTGTCGTCCTTGTCATATCCGATAAATCAGATCACTTTTTGTTCTCTGCACTCGTTTGCTTCTTCTGCGAATAGGCGATTTTGGTAACTTGATAAATTTATGAGGATGTGGGGCTATTATTGTTTGCTCGTAGTTATCAATCTTAGGTTGTTGTCCATTCATCGTAAGTCTTGAGTTATCTTGGATCTGGTCTATTTGTGCTGAACACATATGGCATTTCATGATGGATCAAATAGGACTGCATATTGATTGTCGAATTAAGTAAAGTTTTAAGATATCGAATTTTGGCCTTGACTATCATTCCCAACACGGAGAGAAACGTATGGTCGGGCTTACTAAGATTTTGGTTAAAAATTTTACCAAGAAAAATTTGGTAGGCGCAACCAAGTTATTGATTAGGCGTACTAAATACTTGGTTGCCTTATCAAATCCTTGGTTATATTAGCTAATAACTTGGTTATGTTAGTCAATAACTTGGTTGTGCCCACCAAGTTTTCTTGATAACACTTTTAACCAATTTTTTGGTAATTCTAAACAAGCTTTTTTCTCAGTGGAGTCACATAATCTACCACAGAAAATACCGGTTACAAGCTTTTTTACCATGATTTCAAAAACCGACTTTTTCCGTTTCTGATTTTAGAATTTACGGATCCGCCTTTCGATCGGAAAATCTAACCTACATTTTTTTTCTTTAAGACATCGAATTATAAAGATATTTCTTTTTAAGGTATCGTTAATAGTTAGACTTGATGATAATCCACAGTAAAAAATTAAAACACTTTTATATCGCAGTAATTCAACTTTGACAACAAAAAAAACCTGATTTTCCAATCTTTTTTCAGACCGAATTTTTTGTAATTTTCGCTCGGTATGAAGTTCCCCATACTGAATTATATTTATGTGTGTCCAAGCGTGTTTAATCAATTTCTCATCCCTTATAACCGGTAAAATCGACTTTTTTCAGCTTTGTAAACTACCAACAGTCCAGCAGTCGCACGATAATAACTCATCGACTTTTTCTTTTTCATCTGTTACACGCAGTCACGGAAAAGGAGATCCGGCAGTGGTGAGTTGGCAAATTTATATTGGAGAAATAGATGTGCTATATATATATACTTATTAGGGAGTTACAACATAATTTTTTTCAGATTTCTCTTCATCTGATCCTCAAAAAGTCGGTTTGAACTAAAAAACAAAAATGCTCCCAAATCCCAAAAAAAAAAAAATTATATTGCTCTAAAGAGTACAGAAATTGATTCGTTACGATTTTATTTACAAATAGATGCTGGAGAGCTTTTCACATTAACTACCGCTCTCAAGTTTTTGAGAATTATTTTTTTCGTTCAAACAAACATTTTGGGGTGTAAGACTAAGAGAAATCTAAAAAAAATTATTTCGGAATATCATAATATGTGTATATATATATATATATATATATATATATATATATATATATATATATATATATATATATATATATATTGTTATATGTAGCTGTAGCGTGAAGCTAGAATATGATACCGGTTATTCATACAATTCCAACCAGTCAATTTTCTTATATTATTTCCTTCATGTTTCATTTTTTTTCTTTCCTTTACTGTCCCATCATCGTTTCCATTTTAGGATAATAAATTCTTGGTATTATTATGCTGATGGTTGGTAATTTGTCTTCCGCAACGCTCGCCTAGGCACAAAGGATTTCTCAAGGATTGTCCTGACGGTCTGCTGACAGAACAGGTGAATATCTTGAATATCTTGAAGCAGTTCACTTTACAACTTCGGTCTATCTCTCCTAGTTTAAAGAAATAGTGCTCGGGCAATCTCAAGGGATTTGCACGGATTACGTAAACTTTCCCAACTTGGGTTCGAAGACGCGATAGTCTGTACTTCGTATATTTCAGACTACATTACGATGTACACGAACAGTGCACTGAAAATATGTAGCTCACACTTATTCTCATTTTTATACAGGGTTTTATCAAGATTTACAAGCAGTTCTTTCCACAAGGCGATCCGTCGAAATTCGCAACACTCGTATTCAGGGTCTTCGATGAGAACAACGTAAGAATAAATAAATAACGTTTTGAAAAATAGCACGAGTGTCTCATTTTTATAAATATTTATAGTGTCAGTCATATATTTTTTATTATTTTATTGGTCTTTATATAATATAATATAATATAATATAATATAATATAATATAATATAATATAATATAATATAATATAATATAATATAATATAATATAATATAATATAATATAATATAATATAATATAATATAATATAATATAATATAATATAATATAATATAATATAATATAATATAATATAATATAATATAATATAATATAATATAATATAATATAATATAATATAATATAATATAATGTATAATAACATTTTATAATATTTTGTATAAATGGTCAAATTAATTAACACCTTCATTAATTTATGTTTTATATTTTTATTTTTTTTAAACCCGACAATTAAATATTAATTTTTTAATTGCTATGAATTGCAGGATGGTACGATAGAGTTTGAAGAATTCATAAGAGCGCTGTCGGTGACGTCGAGGGGTAACTTGGACGAAAAATTGCACTGTGAGTACAGAAAAAAAAGTCATACATTTATAAATGCCTTAGTATAATTTTTCATTTCACAAAGCTGACAAAGTGAGTGAAGTATAATTGTGCAAACGTACCTTTTTTAACCACACATGGGAATTATACTGCATGAACGATTTACCTTTTTTTTTGCGATAAAATAAACGAGATCCGTGTATGCGCTCATGCGAAAAGCACGAGGATAAATGAGAGTCATTTGGAACGCCCGTCTGCATATGCATATTAAAGGCTCAAGCGGTCAACCACTCTCTCCATTTCCGGTGCTAGTGTGTTAGGATCTGAGTATCCGGATTGTAAGCTAAATCGAGCTAAATCGAGCTAAATCATAGAGAATCGTGATCACAATTCTCATCTAGTTGCAACTAAATCATTCCAACACTCTGACAGTTCAAACAGAGCCTACGAAATTAATATGAATTGAATTGACCAAAACTATAAATTCTCAAACGCTGGTGCTTAGGTCGGTTACTAAGTGCTATCCATTATTTCAGTCACTATAATTTATTCAATGAATATGCAATTAACCCCTTAACTTCCAACATAATACATTTGAAATATTCACGGGTAACTTTCGGAACATCTTTTTCAAATTCAAACAAACTTTTTTTAAAAATAGAAATAGTAGAATTTTATTACGAATACCTTTTTGATTTCATGAAAGAATTTTACATGTACGTGTAAAAAATCTTAAAGTTGATTTTTGAAGGTTTTTTTTATTAGTATTTTTATTTTAAAAAGTAGGGTAGAAGTACCGGTTGTGGCCACTGCACACGGAGAGAATTTTCTGACAATCACTATTAAAACAATATGGCGATGGTTCCCATGCAGCATTGTAAATTCGGTTTATTCGACCAGTTTGGCGATGATTGCCATGCAGTACATTAAACGCGAATTTTTCGTGTCTAATATACAGTACGGCAAACGATGCCCGTTGTGTTCACATGTCACTTACCAACGATACATTGCTGGTTAAACGCAGCATACTGAAGATTGCTAGGCCTGTTACCTACTTACTGTTATTTCGTACACCAGTGAATTAAAATGGTACTTAAATTAATAGAAAGTAAAGGTATGTAAAGGTAGGATAGGGATAGGTTACAAAAATGTAGCATAAAAAAATACACGTTGTTTTGTTCAATTATTAAACATTTATTTATTTTTCTTAAAATGAAATTATATTTCTTAAATAAAAATGCCATCACCACTTTTCGTCCTGATTTCGGACGTCATTACAGAGGAGGTTATGTTACGTGGCGAATAGGGCAGGTTACGCACCGATTTATAACGACGACGACATGTGACGATTTTCTTATAGTATACACGAAAAATACATAGATAATATGTCTTTAAAAAAAACGTGCACTTGGTTTTTCGTGTTCACAATTCCTTGTTAATTTCACTACACTACCGAGAACAATGAGCGCCTAACGCCGCTGACGATGTAAGCACACTCAGCCGCCGCCAAACGTATAGCGGTCACGGTACATTTTTCGGGTATAATGAATAGGTTGTTTAGAACTACAGCCTGTATTTGGGAAATGAATCCCAGACGCACGGTCTTAGTAGTTGCAACGTTGAGGATAACAAAATTTGCGATTTTGTATATGTCAAATGTTCGTATTTCTTTCAGGTCCGATCGCGTAACTATAGATTCTATTAATAAATTAAGAGATGAATTTCTTCATATATTACGAATCGTAATCACTGTCTGTTGGAAGTCACGACTACTGTCAAGCTTTAAAATGTCTTCCAGACACTTTTGCGTATACATCCTTACAAACTTTGCATTATTTACAGTACGGTTTGAAAACCGAAACATAGTAACGATTCCTGTACGACGTGCAGCGCACAGTAAAACACGATACAGTACTCTATAGGAAAATATAGAAATAGACGCCAGAAGCGCTGAATAAACCGAGTTTACTATACTAAATCGGGTGATGATTACCAGACTCTTCTCTCCGTGTACCGGTTGTGGCCACCCCCACACTTAAATACGTTTTTCGTGGCTATTTTAATTCTGTACCTGTATTTAATCATAATTTTTTATAACGTTGTGTATTTTGGAAACATTGATCTTCATTTTGACGTCCGTTCGTCTCCATTACAAAAAGTACTGTATCAGTAATTAAAGTATCATCAGCTGATTCATCAAATTCTCAATCCCTTACGGAATTCGACAAGATTTTGAAGAAAGCTCTAGATACATATTCGGATTATATAGTTGGTGAATTGCACATATCAATCTTAAGAGTCATCACTGCAAATGTTGATGTACTAAAAGTTTGAAATGAAGCTATACATTTATAAAAAATACGATGGCCACAACTGGTACATGGAATAAGCATGTTGCCCCGGATATGGCCATGATAATATAATCATTAATTTTTCGTTAATTATTACACAATCAATTCATAAATTCGTAAAGAAAAAACAAAAAAACCAAAAAACGCTAAGAAAAATATATCCTTAGAAATGTATAGTAAAAAAGAAGGTAAAGCGGTGGAACACCTTTCATGTTGAAGATTCCCATCATTATGCAATGCGAAAATCTACTTTCGGAAAGAACTCTGGTAAAAATAAAAATAAAAGTGTAAAGAGTAAAACATTAATATAATGTATGACTATTTGTGACAAAGAAAGCTACTACGAAAAAGTGCAAAACGAAGGAGACGAATGTCAAAAAAGGTTAGTTAGGTTCACGGATGGCATCTTTGCTTTAAAGACATTTTCGTGTAGAGGAATTGGGTGCTTTCATAAGAATATGATTTTGATTTATTAAACACACCTTTAAAAATGATTCAAGTACAATGAATGTTGAGTTATTCTAATTTTAAGCATGGCCAAAACCGGTACATTACTGTGGCCAAAACCGGTGCATAGGTGGCCAGAACTGGTGAAATGGCTATGCTCCTACTCTGTTCTATTTTCCAGTGTTTTCTCGACACATATGAAGATTTTAATGCTAGAAATCTGAAATTATATTCTTCTCAGATATGAAAAGTATAGGTCCAAAACAGTTTTATGATATTTGGTCCCAATCACAAGTACTTGAAAATGGGAAAATTCTTAAAGTGGCCACAACCGGTACTTCTACCCTACGTAATATGTGAGATTTTTTTAAATCCGGAAATAAACTTTTCTGTTAAAGGGTTAAAGCATTTTTAAAACAAATAGTTATGGTTAATCATTATGCAACAATTAATATTTTCAAATTTATTAAATTTTACATTATTTTTATTTATTATTCTAATACAAATAATTCTAATATGTAGTGGGTGTAATTATCCATAATCATTCAGTAACGAAAGGATTAAAAATTCATTGTGATTAAATAAATACCTATCCATGACTACAATAGAATGCCACTAAAGTTGCATAAATTTAACTAAATTTTTCTTGTCTTCTTAACCGCTTAAAATATTTGATAAGCTCTAAATTACATTTTTTTTTAAGATTGCTAAAATAGAACATTTCTTTGCATAGCATTTTTGAATAATAAATAAGTTAAAATTAATCAAAATACTTACACATTTACATATTTTTAAAAAAGTTAAAAAACAATAAGAAACTTACGTATATACTGCATTTATTGAAAATCGATTTCCAACGACAAGACATTTTAATGTCTTACAGATTTATGGCGCGACGATTTTTTTATTTCGTTGTATAAATATTCGCCGGATAATCGTTTGTGCAATATTTTATATTACCAGCGTTGGAAGCTCGGAAGCGATTATCGACGTAAATAAATTACTGTACGTGGGTCAAATATGACAGGTGCCATAAATTCGTCGTGTCCAGGTGCTGAATAAATATAGCTTCGTATACATTATACTAAAACAGTGTCATAATCGGATGCTAACGATGCCGAATAATCGTTAATATTTTATTGACTGGTATTACGTAATTTGTTTCGCAGGGGCATTTAGACTTTACGACGTGGACAACGATGGCTTTATCACGAGGGACGAGATGTACAACATCGTCGACGCGATATACCAAATGGTGGTGAGTACACTTCTAATTTCACGATTAAACTTAGTTGAACATGAGTTTAAATGGGTTTGTACGTGACCCTTGGGCGTCTCCATGGGGGTGGATTGAAGACGGTTACGACAGGGTTACGTGACCGGTAGAAAGTGCAGAAGCACTGGACACGATGAGACCCTGAAGGCGAATGGAGACGTAGACATAAGTGTCAGGGGAGATGGTGAGACACGCTTGGGGTTACTAAAGGCATCCGTGGTGTCGTTACACGTGCCAGTGTCATGCACATCGTATAAATGAAGGAGTTACGCGTCCACCAATTCTGTTTCTCAAGGGTTTGTCTCTTCTTCTTCCTCTTCTTCTTCCTTCGTGTCTCCAAGTACACTCCAGACTTGGAATGCACATTAACCCATGTGCCAGAGTATCTATAAGTCCTGTTGCAATAACTTCACCTAGTATACTGCGGTTTCGTCTTGCTTTCCGAGGTGCACTTCCTTGTGGAATAGAGCACACTTAAATCCATTGTATACGAGGTGAAATGGAGAACCGGACAGCTCACACCAGCGGTTGACTCTTTAATAAGCTCAAACCCAGCATTGTTTGTCAAAATAAGTTTTAATAAATGATGAACACTTTTCAGAATTTAAATAATTAAATAGAGTAGAAACTTGTAGGTACATTGCTTGCTTTTTTTCGCTTTTTACAAAGCTGCTTAGGAGAGGAAGGGAAAAGTGGAAAATAACGAGGAAGCAGTGTGCAAGTTTCTACTTTGCATACTTGTTATAAATAAATTCAGTTCTTTTGAAATTTTAGTCGTCAAGACGTAATAAAGAAATAATCAAATTCCTATCAAATTCGAACCCTTCTAAATCTCAATATCAAAGTTAAAAAAAGAAAATTAATGTTGCCTCCGCATGACGATTCTGTCTTATTATTTTATTTACGTGGAAAATTTGTGCTCGCTAAATAAAATTGTGCAACAGTCGATGCAATATCATCAATTTTTTTAAATTTCGAAATTCCAATACAACCCGTATCGCTTTAACGATTTTACTCAAGTTACGTGCCAAAGATGGCATTAGTTTGTTTAATTTTCATACGAATTTCTAACTCGACAGCCATAAATTTGTTCAAGTTAGATCATCGACTGAAATTTTTTCAAAATCTTAAAAATCCCATAAAAACGAAATTCGTCAAGCGTCTTTTATAAAATTTATACCAAATAAAGATTAGCCAATACTCGACACAAAATTAAAATTTCAGCAGATTCAGTCAAATAGTTCAAAAGTTATGGTAGTATGAATATTAGGCCCTTCATCATCCATATACACATGAATTTCTAGTTGAACTCCACAATACCTTATTATGGATTTTCACCCATGAATTCTCTATATTCCAAAGAGGATTGTCAGCACCAAAATTACTTTCCTCGGTGTAACAATGCACGAAAATTGAAGTTCCCTTTGAAGTCAAGCAGCGAATCTCCAATGATTCAAAATGTCACCCTTGGCCCTTACCCCCAACACTTTAATCTGGCATCTGATGCAGCTTACTTAGTAAGGCAAGCACAGAAACTGTAAATCAAATATAATGCAACCTCCATTTAAAGCTATTGACAGATGTAAATCTAAAGGATTCACCTTCATGGTATAAAGACCTATTTAATGCATTGACGTTGAGTGACGAATTATGCTTGCGGTCTAATCAGTCCCTTAATTAAGTCTCTTAGCGTATCGGTGTTTAAACTGACGAATTAGCCCTGCAGCTGCTGCACTGAGAGTGAAGGTACCTCTGATGCACCTCCTCGATATTATCATCTTGCACATACGAGGATACGTATTTCCTTGTACTATACATGTACTGTCATGTATCTCTAGAACTCGGTAGTGTAATATGCGCTATGCCCGGGGTTGGAACGGTTAGACGGTGCAGGAGAGTCTGGATAACTATGTGCAGCACTGTGGGTTATATGTATATGTGCAAAGCTTTAGTACATGACGGTTGCAAGTGGGTATAATCTTCATTTTCATACGCGCCTCCGGGCTCGAGCTCGTATATTACAGTCGTTCATGATGGCGTTATCCCGTTATTCTCCCCATGCTTGTCTTCCTTAGACAAGGGAGAGGAGAACTTAAAAAAAAATCAGGGCTTGGGGGCCCATAAGAGACTTAGAAGAATCATCACTTGGGGACCCGTAATAGACTTAGAAAAAATCAGTGCTTGGGGACCCATAAGAGACTTAGAAAAAATTAGGGCTTGGGGGCTCATAAGAGACTTAGAAAAGTCAGCGCTTGAGAGCCGATAAGAGACTTAGAAAAAATGCAGGACTTTGAGGGCCCGTAAGAGACAGAAAAAATGAGGACTTGGGGACCCATAAGAGACTTAGAAAAAATTAGGGCTTGGGGGCTCATAAGAGGCTTAGAAAAGTCGGCGCTTGAGGGACCATAAGAGACTTAGAAAAAATGCAAGACTTTGAGGGCCTGTAAGAGACTTAGAAAAAATACAGGACTTTGAGGGCCCGTAAGAGACTTAGAAAAAATGCAGGACTTTGAGGGCCCGTAAGAGACTTAGAAAAAATGAGGGCTTGGGGACCCATAAGAGACTTAGAAAAAATTAGGGCTTGGGGGCTCATAAGAGACTTAGAAAATTCAGCGCTTGAGAGCCGATAAGAGACTTAGAAAAAATGCAGGACTTTGAGGGCCCGTAAGAGATAGAAAAAATGAGGGCTTGAGGACCCATAAGAGACTTAGAAAAAATTAGGGCTTGGGGGCTCAAAAGAGACTTGGAAAAGTCGGCGCTTGAGGGCCCATAAGAGACTTAGAAAAAATGCAAGACTTTGAGGGCCCGTAAGAGACTTAGAAAAAATGCAGAACTTTGAGGGCCCGTAAGAGACTTAGAAAAAAATGCAGGACTTTGAGGGCCCGTAATAGACTTAGAAAAAATAAGGGCTTGGGGACCCATAAGAGACTTAGAAAAAATTAGGGCTTGGGGGCTTATAAGAGACTTAGAAAAGTCAGCGCTTGAGGGCCCATAAGAGACTTAAAAAACATGAGGTCTTGGGGGGCCAGAAAAGAATTTGAAAAAATCAGGGCTCGGAGGCCTATAAGAGACATAGAAACAAACAGAGCTGGGGCCCATGAAAGAATTTAAAAAATCAAACTGTGAGGGTCTTTTTTATATGGAATGCCCTATAGGGATATATATATTTATGTATACTCATATCACTGTATGCAATATAAAATTGCTGTGATGTAATGCAAAGAGTCAGGCTTGTATCGATGCAAAGTTATGCGTATATTCGGACGTATATTACGTATCGAGTCGTAAACTTGGTATCGACTTCTCAGCAATCACGTCAAAACGTAGTAGCGTCATGTGTGCAAGTTTGATTTAAGAATTTGAAGGACGGAAGCGGAGCTATGTGCTAAGGTAAGGTGCCTTAAGAGATTAATTTCAAGATGGAAATACGAGTTTTCGTGCACTCAGAGAAATCACTTTAAGTATTAATTGGATAGAGTCACGTAAAAAACAACAAAAAAATAGCATGATGAATATTTTGAATTTATTTGAGAATTTTCTTCTATTGGCTATTAAAAACCACAGTTTTAATCTCAAAACTCGTCTCATATTTCTCAATATAACCTTAAAACTGATATTATAATATCAAAAGCTTCGTTCAATGTGAAAAAACTTTGAAATTAGCTCCAACATCGATTTTAAAAGTGATCATAAAACGAAGATTGGCATTTTATGCTAAAATATATATTCTTCATGATTTTACGACAGTGAGATAATTTTAGTACTGAAATACAGTGGGGGTCGGAGCTAGTTATAAATCGATGAAGAGAATCTGTTCCCTCCTCTGTGTCCCTTACTTCCCATCTCTCTTAAATAGTGATTTTCGGATATTAATTTGCCTTCAGAGAGTTTTTGCACAAATTGCAGAGTACATGCATACTATATGTATATATTAAGGAGGTGAAGAGTCTAAATGAGGTAGATAGGAGTTTGTTGGATAGCCGCATTTCCCAAGAGAGTAATCGAGAGGTCGATGTCTCGAACTCAGTCACTCGGGTTCTCACTTCTCGGGTTCCGAACTCCACTCGAGATGTCGAGCGACGAACGAACGATGGGACGTCCGATCGATCGCCAAGGGAAGCAATTTGAGCGTAAGCATAAGCTTGTCGTTTCTGCCAGGTCCTCTCTAACCTTCTCTCTATCGGTCTTTCATTCCTTTTCTGTCTCGTATCGTTCGTCTCACCTTCCATCTAGGCTTCGCTGGCCTAACTCCGTGAGAGCCCACAGGCCCTCCTCCCACTCGCCCCTACCTCGCCATCCAGTCCATTCAAAAGACCCGTCATCTCGGCCTCTTTTCAGCTCGTGAGCTTGAAATGCGTCGAGACTCTAATGAACCGGAAATGGAACGATGTCACGGGGAACATCTGAAGGCACAAGAGGGGCATGACTCGTCGGTGAATAAACTCGTTGGATTTACAAACGTATATAAAAATATGTTGAATGAAAACTTAAGAGGTCCGATTCACCAATAAAATAAAAGAATACAAAAATAAATGTTTAATAATTTCATTTTTTTAATATAATATGCCCGTATTATTACACATAAGGCACCCGAGAGATAGGGGAACCAAAGGATTGGGGTATCCGGGAGATAGAGGTAGAAGAGGGATCGGGGGGACCCGAGGAATTGGGGGACCCGAAGAATCGGGGTGTATTGAGAGATCGGAGGGGACCGAGGGTTCGGGGGGCATGGTTGGGGAAGCCAAGGGTAGAGCGACTCGAGGGATAGGGAGACTCAATGAATAAGGAGACCCGAGGGGTAGGGGGTCACGAGGGGTAGGGGGACCCAAAGGGTAGGGGGACCCGAGGGGTAGGGGGACCCGAGGGGTAGGGGGACCCGAGGGGTAGGGGGACCCGAGGGGTAGGGGGACCCGAGGAGTAGGGAGACCCGAGGGGTAGCGGGACCCGAGGGGTAGGGGGACCCAAGGGGCAGGGGGGCTCGATGGGTAGGGGGGCTCGAGGGGCAGAGGGACCCGAGGGGTAGGGGGACCCGAGGGGCAGGGGGACCCGAGGGGTAGGGGACCCGAGGGGCAGGGGGGCCCGAGGGGCAGGGGGACCCGAGGGGCAGGGGGACCCGAGGGGCAGGGGGACCCGAGGGGTAAGGGATTCCGAGCGATGAAGAGATCCGAGAGATAGAGGGGTTGCTGAGGGATATATATGAGGTCCCGAGGGATAGGCGGGGTACTGAAAGATATAGGGGGACTGAAGGAACGATCACGGAATGGCTAAAAGTTATGCAAATCAAAAAGAATATTTATATTCCAAATATAATTGAATCACTTGTCATTTCAGGGTCAACAACCACACGCGGAAGATGAAAACACACCGCAGAAGAGGGTCGACAAGATATTCGATCAAATGGACAAGAATCACGACGACAAACTCACTCTTGAAGAGTTCAGAGAGGGAAGTAAGGCCGATCCGAGAATTGTTCAGGCTCTCTCGCTTGGTGGCGAGTAGCCTTTGCTTCAGCAGCAGCAACAGCAGCAGCACTGAGAAGAACAACCTACTGAATCCTGCTAACTAATTCTCTTATCAATGAAAAGAAAAAATAAGTCAGCAATTAACTGAAAAGAAATAATATTCATCTCAGTTTAACGAAAATGAGGAGAATAAAAAAAGACGACAAAAATCTATGAATGGAGACGAAAAGAAAAATAAGAATTTGAGAATCACATGATTTTCAATTTTCCTTCCTTTCGATTAAAAATAAAATGTTAACTATTTTGTGGCATGCATTTTATTACATAAAAAATTATGTGCAATTTGCGCAATTACAATAAAAATTAAATGCAATTTTCATAAATCTGTTTTAACGTATTTCATTTCAGAAAAATATATATTTCTTAGTTAGGTATAATTGCAGTTTTGGCAGACTGCAAATAAAGTGAAAATGTCGATTTTTCTATAGAAATTTGTGCATGCCACATAAGTTAACATTGAAAAAAAAACGTTTGCGATGCAAACCAAAATTATGACCTAAATTATCCGAAGCAGTTTGAGGAAGTTCGATTTATTCCGAAGTGTAAAAAACGCCCAACGCGAGTCGCAAAATTACATGTTAAATAATCGAGGAAACTGGAATGAAGAATTTTGCGGGATTATGAAAAGTTATTGTTATATGAAATTAATGAAAAAAAAAACGTATGCGAGTGAGAAAAAAATTGCTACGGCAATTTGTGCCTGCAACATAAAGACTTAGCAGAAAAAAATTAAAACGATGACGATGCGAACCTGAATTATGTCCGAGTGATAGATGCTCGTTGGCTCGTGAATCTCCGAGCTTGAACTTGAAAAAAGCCCATCGATAAACATTCCCCGAGGCGTTGAGTTCGAGCTACCAGCGACTATACGTTTTATGCGCTTTACTCTCAGCGCTCTTACACTTTTATCATTCCTGTATCTTTATCTACCTTTCCCTCTTTCCGGTGAAGCTCCGGTACTCTGGGGTGCTCCGTTAATTCACGGTAATGAAATTCCGACGAGTCGAGACGAACGAGCAAACGATGGAGTCCCGAGGGCGAGAATAAATGAGAAGAAAAATATTTGAGGGTGCTTGTCTGAAGCCGAAGATAAAAAGCTGATGCCAATGTATTTATTGAAAATTATTTCATTTTTTTTATACTCAGATCTGCTCGAATTAATTTCAATAATGTGATTGCGTCATTATTATCGATTTTCGCAGCCTAAAAATTATGAATAAAAAACGGCACTTTTCCAAACCTCCCGAAAAAACTTTACAGTTGAAACTTCATTTCTTTTTAAATAACAAAAAAAAATTAACTCATATCTAAAAAAAAATGAAGCGCAGCTCATTGCACACTCATTTTTTATTATTTATGTTTATATTCAATATTTCATTAATTGAGAAACAAAAGTAAGCAAAGCTAATTTTTAAAAATCATTTTATTATTTTATAGTCGAATGTGTTCGAATTAATGTCAATTACCTAATCGCGTCATTACGAATAAAATAAATTCTTGCTATTCCCAAAAAATCTAAATAACAAATTTCCCTCTTTCTACATAAAAAATAAACTGATGCTTAAAAAAATGTCGCTTTCTGCACTAATTTGCAAACTTTGCACGATTTAATAAAATATCTATTATTGATTCAAAAAAAAAAGAAAAAAAGTCAAACGCCTTGAATTTAATCGCATTCACTTTACAGTCGCGGTGTGTGAGGCATGAGAAACCGATCGAGTGCGCTCAGCTTCCCGAAGGTGTTCAATCGTGGAATATCGTGGAATATCGAATATTCGAATATGTCGCAGCCGCATTCGTTTCACAGATTTACGATTGGAGTGACCGCTGGTATATATATATCTATATACAGCTCGTTATGTCTATGGATACTCAGGAAATCGTATAACGCACCGTATTCGTGGCAGCGTAACGCCGCAGTAACTTCGTGCCTGAAGGGGTTTACTGGCGCACTCGAGTAACTTGGTTCTCATGCTTGCCGTTTGTTATGACGGGCGTAAATCCGAGAACGAGCCATAGCAGACATGAATTGTGAACGGTGTGGAACCGGAACGATGCATACGATTCAGGACAGCCGGGAAGGCGCGTTGAGGGTTCCTTCATTTCCCATAATAATTTATTCAATAGCGCCTGTGTTCGCCGATAAATATCGCACGTTGCTGCTGCATATATATACATATGAGGCATTCTTCGTCAATTCAGCCACTTTTTTTTCGAACCTTTTTGATTAGTCCCATAATTGGACACATTGTAGTACCACTTGAAAGGACTCTCTCCTAATTTTTTCAGATTTTTAAATCCAATATTACGAAACATGGGCTATTTCTTTAAAGTCAATATATCTTGAAAAATTAAAGTCATAGAAAAAAATTGTTTCAATATAAAAGTTGTAGTTTCATGTGAACTTTTCCATGAAATTTTCCAAATAATTTTTTCGGCCCGATAACAATGCTTTTTCGCTAAAATATATAAAAATTATTTTTTTAATCAAAAAAGGCAATTTTCTTTTGGCTGAAAGAATTACAGAATCTTTGCGCCTATCTATTGATAACATAGAAAAATTGTCAGAGTGGGTGCGATCAAAGTTAGGAAATAAAAAAATAATTACTTCAGCGTAAAAAAAAATTTGTCCAGATAACATTTTTAAAAAGTCTATAATGGACTAACTATTTTATTTATTTATCATCGCATGGACTACAAGTTTCAAATAAAAGCGTTGTTAACATTTTTCTTTTTTTTTCTCAACAAATTTTTTTTTATCATGAACAAATGATGTCTTTACTCCGGAACTTTGATCGGACCCACTCTGACAATTTTTCTGTGTTATCAATAGATAGGCGCAAAGATTCTGTGATTTCTTCAGCCAAAAGAAAATTGCATTTTCTTATTTAAAAAATTATCTTTATATATTTTAGCGAAAAAGCATTGTTATCGGGCCGACAAAATTATTTTGAAAATTTCATTGAAAAGTTCATATGAAACTACAACTTTTATGCTGAAACAATTTTTTTCTATGACTTTAATTTTTCAAGATATATTGGCTTTAAAGAAATAGCCCATTTTCCGTAATATTGGATTTAAAAATTTGAAAAAGTTAGGAGAGATTAATTTCAAGTGGTACTACAATGTGTCCAATTATGGGACTAATTTAAAATGTTCGAAAAAAAGTGGCTGAATTGACGAAGAATGCCTCATATATATGTTACCGTTTGCTACTATTCGTGATGATGAGTCTATGGTATTGCTCATATGCAAGTACCAGATGTCCTTCTTCCCATTACTTACCAAGGGTTATTTGCTTCACCGCTGCCGCATCGATTTTCCTTAAGCGTTCAATAATTTAACACCGCAACGTAGACAATTTTTTATATTTAAAAAAGTGCTGACTTTTCTAATTTTATTTCTAGTTTTGTTCATTGCACGTGATGTTGAGTTTATGAAAGAAAATTAATATGTAGATTACTTGAATGGAGCTAAGGATGTAGCAAAAATTGTTGGTTTAAGGGGTCTGCAAAAATTTGGGAACCAAAAAAGAGATCGATTTTCAATTTTTTTTTTTTTTTCTATGAGAGTATTTGGATGACGAGGACGAGATTTTTTATTCAGTTTATACGTACTCTTGCCAAGTTGGGATTTTATTTTCATTGAAAAATATTGGTGAACAATGAAGTTGTTATTATTTGAATAAAGCGGCGCTGTATTGTTTAAACAAAGTGCCGCCGAGTAATCTACTCGTTGGATTCACTTTAAATTTGGACAGAGCATAGTTTATCACATTTTCTATCATATAACCGGACACTTTCTTGAAATCTTATAAATTACGAAACTGGCAAGCTTGGGATAAAATTTTCGACCTTCGGAAGAAAAAAAAATTAATAATTTTGTTATCAACAAATGGATAAGCATATTAAAAAATCATTCGACTGTACGATGGAAAATGTTATAGACTATGTTCTGTCAATAGAATATTCAATTTTTTTTTAAATAATAATAACGTCATTCTTTATCAACATTTTCTAATTACAAAGAAAAAATAAAATTCAAATTTATCAAACATATGTATTAATTGTGTGTATAATTCTGATGTCGTCAATACGTTCATCAGAAAAAAATATTGAAACTCGAACTGTTTTTTCGAAATCGAAACTTATTCACACCCCTTAAGCGGGCAATAATTAAAAACTTGAAGGCATGGAAAGAAAAAAAAACAATTAAGTGAGGTAATTTGTATAATAGTTAAATTTAGTAAATATACATTTGCGATTATTTTTAAAAACTGCATTTTTTTTCTTATGATAATGACTAATTTGTCTACTTTTTATTATCAGACACATTTTCTAACCTCTAATAAAATAATTATATTCAGCCCGTTAAAAATGCGTCTCGTTCATCGACAAAATACTCTTAAATTTTTTACATTGTCCCATTTGTTTATTTAAACCGAATACAAACGTTTTTAAATACCATAAGGAAATTTCCACCGACGATAATATTATTGAAATAACGAGCAATAAAAAAGGAAAAGACGGATTAACGATGCACTATATAAATACATATTTGTTAAATTTTTGCATCGCAGGCTTAGCAAGATTACATAAAATAGATATAGATGATATGTTATGTATAAAAAATTTATCGATATCGACGATATGCACTAAGAAAATATATTGGTTGATTAAACTAAATCTGGTGAAATGGGCTGTCAAATAAATTATTCATTACAGCAACAAATTTTACAACAAAAAAAATATTTAAAACCCGCTAGATTTAGTTTGACTAACCTAACTGTTTTTTCAGTGTGAGAATTCGAGATAATGTTATAATTTGATGCTCTATATTATTTATAATGATAACGAGGTTATGACGACCGAAATTATATAATGGTATTGCAAAATAATGAAAATCGAAAAGTGATGAAAAAAAATCATATAAATGAAAAAAATGTTAGTTGTTGGTGGGATTTCTAATTAAGGATGTATCACGTATAATTTCCCAGCCAAAAATGAGATTCGATGAGGATATTGAATAATTTTCGTTACGACGAAAACCTGTTAAATACTAATGATATTGAATATACTACAAATGTTAATTTCAAATATCAATAATAAGACAAATTTGTTATTTTTTTTTTATATTTCGCAAAGCCAAATCCAGAAATTTTGTTGATTTTTCTATTTTTAATTCTGTGAAATTATTAGTTATTAATGATTTTTTTAAACCCATTAATTAATCAAATCTGTCATTATTATTATTCAAGATCATTCTTCAAATTATTCAACGACTTTCATTTTTTTTCATACGTTTCTCATATTATTGAAATTCAAATCGATTTAAACTTTTGATTGGGAATTTATCCATGACACACCCTTAAAGCAATAAGCAATAATTGTGCCTCTTGGCTTTCTGCTGCAATTGATGCTTCTGCCGCCTGCGCGTAAAAGCAATTATCTTTTTTTTTTTTTTTGTAACCGCGAATTTTCATCGGCACTTTAACTTATGAAAATTATGTAAAGTTTAAAGTTTTTTACGTCCCACAAGTCACAGCAGCCTTTGCGCGCATTGAGATAAGCACGATGTTAAGAATTCCCGATGACCTATATGGACTGTGGGCTGACGTCCCAAATATAAAATCGATATATATATACAGATATATAAATACATAAGGAGTGCGACGTATTGGATGAGATCTGAAAGGGTTCGAAGTAGTTCAATTTATTCCTGGACATTACAAAAGCGCAGCTCGAGTCTCAAAATAAAAAAATTAAATAATATTGACGAGATAAAAGAAAAAATGATTGAAGGTGTATTTGGAGGGATGTGAAAAAAAAAAATGACGATGAAATGAGTAAAAAAAATTAAACATTAAAACATAAAAAGCAAGTGAGAAAAAAAAAGAGAAAACCATGAATAAATCTTAATGTAACGGAGATGATAAGATTAGCGATTAAGTAATTTTTACAATTTTCAGATAAAAAATTATGAATTAACTGATTAATTATAATGCCGATAATATTATGTGCTAGGCTATAAATCTAAGTAATTAAAAACAATAGCATTGTCTCTATCTCTCTATCTCTATCTCTATCTTCGCGTTTGTAGCCGAGTTTTGCGTAGACTGCGCTTTTCGTGTGAATTGCCTTCGAGTTTTGTAGAGTGTTAAACAGGGAAGAGGAATAAGAGATTCTCATTATGCAATTGTGTGTCTGTATCTAGTCGAGGAAACCTAAGAGTCACGCGATCACTGATAAAACAGACTATTACAACATAGTATACGTAGTTTAGCTCATGGTACTATACTGTATTTAGGCGAATGCGATTCGGCACGTTGAGAGAATTCCTTACGCTTATCAAGTCACGTAATATCTCACTTTTGCATCGTTTCAGATAATATCTACTATCATTTTCAAGATAAAAAATATTATTGAATATAAACATCCGGTACAACTCACTCAAATATTAATATTATTTTTTTTAAATTCATGACATTTGCAATAATTATTTATCAAAAATAATAACAACCAGAAATGATAGGAATTATTGATAAAAAAATTATATATGTATTGTAAATTATTTTATTTGTTATAGCAATTTGTTGAATAATTGAAAGAATTGATAAATGGGTCTCATCTCTTGTTACGTCTTTCAAAACTATCGCAAAAATGACTATAATTGGCTAATCTTGATTATACATCAACTTCTAATAAAGATACTTATTGCTAGACGCTTAATAAAACAACTACTATTATTATTATTACTGTAATTCTACTACTACAACTATTATTATTAAGATTACCTACAGGCTGCGATTCTCAATTTCTCCGTCTATACTAGATTATAAATATTTCACTAATTATGAAAATAATAATAAATAAATAAATAAATAATATTAATGATAAATATAATAATCGTCACGGTCATTGTTTAACAAACTTTCTGTGATAATTATTAACAATCAATAATTACTTACTGCGTGAGTTGAAAAATGTTGAGAAAAGTGCCCAGATGGGAAATATCGCGGAAAGTGCACTGAATAAATTAATTTATTGTAGTGCAGTAATTTAAAACAAAAAATCCACAGGCGATTTACGAAAATGAGGAGCGCGAAAGGCGATTTATAAAAATCGTGAAATTGCGTAGATGAGATGTGGAGGAAGTAATTAACGTACATTGTCGTGTCTTGCTAGAGATAATAATAGGAAGGAATGAGCGTGTTATTATTGTTTGTTACGCCAATTCGCTGAGTGTTTAGCGAGCTCTTGTATTCGTCGACGTTCGATTTTACAGTGTCATCGCCGCATCGGACGATGAGCACGCTTTTCCACATGCGTCTTGCTCTCATGTGCTAACGTATGTGCGTTCGTATGTGTGTATGTGTAAGCGCGCGACCCACTGGGCGCCTTGTTATTTTGTATGGGTGACTTGCGTTTTTTGTAAAAGGAAAAACGAGACGGATTAACGTCAAAGTGAAAAAAAAAAAAATAATAACAGAAGTGAATGAAATTATAAAATAACTCGAAGCACCTAATGACTATTTTTTTTATTGTTATTGTCCAATAATTTGTTGTGTGTTGTGACACCTTTTGATCCCTAAACTATGCATTTTTTTATTACTTAAGGTAGTCCTTGCTACCCATACTAGTCAATTGACGCACTGTTCCGAAAATTCTGTAAATGCTAACATTTTTATATATCTACATATTCAATTAATCACAGTGAGAATAAAAACGTATTTGCAGATGCTTCGTAAACTTAAGGTGGTTCATGCACTAACACCAAATAAAGATTTGTCGCTAAAAATATGAAAAATGGAAAATTTACTTTTACTAGAAAACGTCTCTGAAGTTTAAGATAGTCTTACCGTACTGATTTGGAAATACATTGCTGTAGACATTGTTCATTTAACATGGCAAGTATAGGGAACGCAGCTCCTACAGCATTTTACCTTTGAAAACTTCCAACTCTGAATGTAGATAAACCGATACAAAACTATACGTTCGAGACATTGAACATTCAAAAAGACAGTGTCGAAAAACTAGACTGATTTACCGTACAGTATTGCAATGAAATAGCATTCAAGACCATAATCCAAACGAAATGTATGCATAACCTTCCAAAAATTGACAGTCGAAAAATGTCAAGCGAGCGACTTAATTCTGATAATTTTATCATTTTTATATAACAACAAGCAAATATAGAAAAGAGTGCTCGCTAATCGATCACTTAGAGGTATCTGTAACTTTTATTAACGATAAAATCAATTTCCATTCGTTTGTTCGTAAAGAAGCTGAAAATAGACCTACATATGACTCATAAGTAGTGCAAGAACCACCTTAAAAAACATCAATTTTATTAACTAAAATATCTCATCAGAGTCTCGCTTGAACGCGTAGTGGTATTGTATCATCACGCGGTCAGAGCTAAATTTGGTCGTTTTAAAGGTAAATTTGTGACACAAAACAAAAAAGAAAGTAGATAGAAAATCTAATTTTTGCGCCACGACTACAACCGCCACGAAAAATCGGGTCGCTGGAACCAAGGTTGAAACGGCGCCGGTTGACACTGGAGGTTATGTCGATTTCTATCATCGTCCGCTACATCCGGTTATCCGTAACTTCTGAGTGGCGATGATGTGTTTGACGTTGGAATTACACCCAAATACTTCGATAACGTCCCTTTTTTATATTTTATATGGAATCGTGACACTCTAAGGAATCCATAGCAGATTTGATATTGTATAAAAGTTCAGTTTATACATGTTAATTTTCGTTCCGAAGTACGAAATCGGTTAGTTTCCCATAAGAGCCCGTGCATAAGAATTCTTTTTTAAATATTTATTTTCTTGGTAATTTAGTCGATAACCAGCTTGAAACTTTGCAATCGCATTTCAAAGGGTTTCAACTATTATATAAAAAAAATTTTAAGTCTTAAAGTTCAGAAAGGTTAATGTGCAAGGACTACCTTAAACGTTTAATCGACAACATGGGATATTTGATACATCGGAGGAAAAGCAATTTTTCAAAATATATTTTAAATATTCATCGGAAAATTCGCGAAAAATTTTATCAGCAGCAGAATTTTATTAGAAATGCATTGTAAGTTTTTATTCCATTACATAATAATATATTTGGGTGAAATTTTTATTTTTACAAAGTGCCACTTTTTTTATTATTTTCATTCTGAAAAGCTACAACTACCAATTAAAAATGTATTGATACCTTTTGATTCCTACATTGTTAAATTCTCGATTTGACTATTTAATTGCCAAAGTAGCATATTTTATACATTGCAGGAAAATTTGATTTTTCGAAATATCATTTTATCTTTTATTTCTTCCGAAAATTCTTGAAAAATTTCATAAGCAACAGAATTTAATCAGGAATGCATTCTACATTTTAATTTGGTGTATTAAAATCGGAAGACGTAGAAATTTAAAAAGTTGACATTTTTATAGTGCAATTTTATCACTATTGTTATTTAGAAAAATATCCAAGATTTAAATGGAGAATATTCAAAGAGAAATTATTTGTCTTTAAAGGGTTAATGATACTACGATGCTAATCAATCTAAAGTCAATTAATGTTTATCCATTGGCGTTAAAACCTTAATTTAACTTAACAAAGTTTGGTCTCGCAGTTGACTAACGGTAATTGGATAACTTTCACGGCTGTAGTACATTCATTAGCGTCGAATTATCCACAAATTATAATGAGATTAAAACTTTGCCCGTCATCCAAACAAACAGAATAGGATGATCAAGCAAATTCCATTATAATCAGCTTTTGTTCACTCCTCCATAGTTTCAGAAATAAATCGAGTACAAAAACCCTGCAAATTAGAACCTTAAACATTGCTTTGTCATTATTTTCCACTTTTCACAAAATCACCGTCATGAAGAAGTTGATTGATTTCAGCTTTCTCATAGAGAATAAATGTAACACTTTGGAAAAAGTGGACAATAGTTTACAAGATTATACTTTGTAAGTTTTTCTCATATCTTATCTTATCTTATATTTTGACATTTTTTACAGTTTGTCGAATCATCCGTTGTCTACAAATGATAAATTCCAGAATTATATATTTTTTTAAATTAATTAAGCAAAATGACATCAATTTCTCATAAAATCAATGCTAATTTAACTTTGAAATAAAGAAACTTATGCAAGTCGTTCTATTACAAATATTGACTCTTCTGCGTGATATTAATTTTTTTTTTTTAATGTAAACAAGAAATGATAGCAGTTCGGGAGATCCACGGTGCAATGTGGAGGGCACGTAATATATGTTTGGTCTGGTTATCATGTAGTCTGCATATGTCAATTGATACAGTGACCCGTGGACTATGACATGAGATAAAATTGTAAATGTGGATTATACTTTCAGCATTAGAAGTATTACATTGATGTTAAAATCAAAGGAGATAATTTTAAACGATTCATAAATTTATATTATGGTTTTCTTGTCCATTATTGATGCAAAAATGAAATGACCACTGCCAAATCACTTTTTATTAGCGTACGTTGACGAATCACGGTATATTTAAAAAGAAAATATAATTCAACTGAAATTCATGCATATTTTGTAATTTATGCTCACAAAATATAATTTGGAATATACTAATGTAGATGCGCTTATAAAAAAAAATTTGTAAATAATAGCGGATTGGTAAAGTATTTGTCTGAATTTATATCATCAGCTTTTGATTCGTAAAATATGAAATTTCATTTTTTAAGTATCTTTTTTATTTTTAACCAGAAAATTCTTGAAAAATTGGATAGGCAGTGGATTTTTGTTAGAAATGCATGCTGAATTTCAGTTCCTCCTAATAAAAATGTATGATAACGTAAAAATTTTAAAAGATGATTTTTAAAAAATGCACTTTTTTCACTATTTTTATTTCGTTTATTGTCAAAACATTTGTTTGAATTTACATTATCAAACAGTTTTTATTCAACGAAGGAAACCAATGAAAAATGTTAATTGGAAGATAGGGGTGTCAATGTTGAACTCACGGATTTCCATGCCTATCTAATAATGAATTGCAAACGCATTTAAAATATTTAGAGAGAAGCGATAACTTCGTACTTTCAGCCAGTCGATAGGCTTATCGTTGCTGTTAATCCTTTACCAAGTGGGAAATGTAATTTTATCTGCGAGTAATAAATAGGACTTTCACGTGTGTTTCCACTTTAGTACAAGCTAGAAACCAATACCTTCGAGAAATACAGGATATTGTGTAAAATTTCAAATTGGTGCTGCCATTAGTAAGATTATAGTAACAGCTAATGAATAACCAGTCCCATCCACTGACTTCGGTTGTCGGTATTTAAACTGAAGCCATTGTGCCGCGAAGCGGTTTGCCTTATTTGGTTCAATACCTGAGAACTGCCCTACGCATTTGGCAATGGAGGGAAATACAACTTACTGCTACAAGGTAAGAGAAGAAATAAATTTTGTTTAATTTTAAGGAAATAATACTAGTTAGGGCTGAAAGACTCCGGTCAATGGCGTATCACTCACGCATACACATATGCATGAAGGAAAAAAATTAATTAAATAAACATATATAAAACCTGACGCAATTAAAACATTACTACTACTGATACTAGTTTGGGAACTAAAGTTTTTAGGAACTCATATAAGTGAGTGTGAGTGTGAGTGTGAGTGTGAGTGTGAGTGTGAGTGTGAGTGTGAGTGTGAGTGTGAGTGTGAGTGAGTGTGAGTGTGAGTGTGAGTGTGAGTGTGAGTGTGAGTGTGAGTGTGAGTGTGAGTGTGAGTGTGAGTGTGAGTGTGAGTGGGAGTGGGAGTGGGAGTGTGAGTGTGAGTGTGAGTGTGAGTGTGAGTGTGAGTGTGAGTGTGAGTGTGAGTGTGAGTGTGAGGGTGAGTGCGAGTGTGAGTGTGAGTGTGAGTGTGAGTGTGAGTGTGAGGGTGAGTGTGAGTGTGAGGGTGAGTGTCCCGAGTAGAAATTTCATCAGGCATGCCTGCCGTCACACGAGGTCCAGATCAGTTTTAGGTACGGTAACCTTATTTGGGGCCGCCGTAAATTCACCTGCTCAGGTCCATGTAAGGCTGAGGTATGGCATTCGTACTTAATAATGCCGTCTTTCCACCGGATCAGGCTAATGTCAGGCTAGATATGGTAATCTTATTTAGGGGTCGTCGTAAGTTCACCTGATCAGGGTCATGTAAGGCCGAGATATGGCATTCGACCTTAAATATGCCGTCTTTCCACCGGATCGGGCCCATGTCAGGCTTTACATACAGTAACCTCATATAGATATGCCGTTCATCGGCCTTAGCCGTTTCGCATAAGGTCATCCTGTGGCATTTGGACCAAGATTTTGTCCAATTTACCTTTACTTTCCCTGGTCAGATCCGCATACGGTGTTCGTATGGCACAGTTTTTTTTAAATATGCCGTAAATTTACATTATCAGGTTCGTGTAAGGGCTAGATACGGCGTTCGTTAAAAACATTTAAAAATCATTGTTCTGCAAAATCAATCTTTTCAGCACCTTGCGTGTGCTGGATTTTTTCACATCTTTATCCCATCGAGAAGTATTCGAAATTTTCGCTGAAACTCACGTTTTACGGGACTGTACCGTTAGAAGTACTTTGAAATCTATCCAGGTACTGACCGTCCAACGGTCAGTACCTGGATGGGTGATCGCTCCATCATGTTTGAATTTTGAATGTTTCGGTCGGAGTCACAATAAATGGATGTGCAGTCTTGACGTGTTTTCATTTTAAGTGTACTTCAAAGAGACAATAAATATATAAATTTTCTAAGATGTCAATGGCTGAGTGACCTAAGGCGCAGAACTGTCACCCAGAGGATCAAGGTTCGATTCCCACCAACGGCAAATAAATCTACATGTGTTTTTTTCAGCAATTAATATTTACTGAAAACTAAATAAGCTCGAATATCCAATAGAAAGTGCAAAATAAATCGAATTCAATGAGCGCAGATAATTATTTTGAAATTTATTTGCCGTTTTTATAAGTAGGCGCTTAGTAGGGCAGCCTTTATCCGGCCCTTATCTGGAAAACTTAATCTGGCCCTGATCATGCGCTGCGTTACTTTCCTGCAAGGCAGGTATAAGGTTGCCAGGCAAGGGCCTTAGATTTTAATCCGGCTACCACGCTAGGGCCTGATATTCCCCGTAGCTGAATTTCTACTCGGGGTGAGTGTGAGGGTGAGTGTGAGTGTGAGTGAGAGGGTGAGTGTGAGTGTAAGAGTGAGTGTTGAAAATACTTTCAAGCGTGTTGCATTTACATGGTAATTATATGTGCACAGAGAGAAATGGATCCGCGAATACAGCTTCCACTCGCAGAAAATATTGTACGGCGTTGACACATGGGCTCTATTATAAAAGCTCATATAAAAAACTTACAGCTTACGATACGTATAGTAATCGTCCCAAATTTTTCTTGATTACAACAATGACTTATTCCTTAACAGTATAGTAATCCGTTGTATCTGTATCTTTTTGAAAGCTGAAAACATTGGAGTAATCTTTATTTACATGGGACTTATTACCGTCGATTAGTATTAATTTCCTATTCTGCTTTGGGTTTATCAACATGTAGGGATTTTTTAGATTCGCAAATAAGAACATAGTTAATGATGACGTCGCGAATTTATTTATCCACTAAATATGTAAAATTTTCCGAACCGCATACGCTTGTTGTTTGAGGTTTTTTTAAAGTCTTCCTTTTCTTCAAAAGTGCTGGGTCGTTACTATTTTAGAACGACCCGAAAAGAGCGACAGAAAATCGATATATTGCCCTGCGGTATAATTCCACAGGACGAATCGGCATGAAACCTCCCCGCTTATATGCGCCTCCGTAGTCACTTCTATTTATGAGAATCGGTACACGAATTCGCCATCTAGAGACATCACAAATAAGTAGAACTGTGAATCTAGAATGTATAAGAAATGTTGTAATTACTATACACCATAAGAAACATTGACTTCTCATATTTATATAGTAAACAAACCCAGTGAACATTTAGTGAGTTTTCAGCCGCTAGATGGCGAATAACCACGACTTTTCTCGTAAACGAAAAGATCTACGGCGCTGCATATAAAGAGCAGTCTTTTCGCCCAAAAGTGTCTTTCGTGTGACATCGAAGACATGGCAGTGAAGCTGCCCAATATTTGTATTTTTGGTTGAGTTGTCATATGATAAGTTACAACTCTGACTTATCGACCTACTTTGACTAGCGTGTTGCAGTTTCAACACAATAGTCAGAGAAACAAAACTGAATTACAAAATATAATGGCGTCTTTAAAAATGTTCACATTTGTTTGTACACTAACTTGCAAAGCATATTAAATACATTTCCCCTTCCTTAAATCGATTTAAGGGAACGCATAGAAAATCCTTCCATAATTAATTCCTGTATCATATTGAAAATTGTACGAAAAATTTACTAATTGTTCCTATATAAAAAGGGAATACGGTCATACGTATACATATAAGTAAACTTTTGGTTGGAAACATTAATATAGAAATAATGAGCATGGTACTAAAGCAAAATCGGAAAGATTACAATACACATTGTGAAAGCTTTTACGTGTATAGGAACAACTTTGATAAAGCCCTTGTGTCACCGCGGTACGCAAGTTATAGTAATTAACAACAGAAACACGAGTAGGTATACACAGACTTTTCTCTCCGTGTGAAAGAAATACGCATGTGAGTGTGTAAAAAATAGTCACAATGTAAAAGACAGAAAACAACACACTTGCAACACTCTTGGTTTTTATTAGAGTATTAATGATTAATTTGCGCACTTCGATAGGGCTCGGATTTTGTGATTGAAAATGGAATTTCGAAAGGGGCCGAGGTATCATGCATTACCAGACACAACAATTATGGAGGAGTTATCCTCAAGAAATTAGAGGCTAATCCAAACATTATTGGGCAGGCACGTAATTTTGAAGTATTTGTTATCTACCTTCCATATCGACGGCTCCTAATGAAACTGAAGTAACTCACGGAAATTATTCAAACTGAGGTATCTCAGCATTCAATTCCAAACTGACTTATCTCAGGATCCAGAAACAAACTGATGTATCTTAAATATTATTATTAATTGAGATAAATTAGCTTGTTTCTGAATCGTGAGATGATTCAGTTTGGAATTGAACTCTGAGATACCTCAGTTTGAATCATTTCCGTGAGTTACTTCAGTTTCACATTAATTACGAGAATGTTTAGATTAATGGGGCAACTGGAAAGGAGGAAAGATTGGGTAAAATGATGGAAAAGAGTGTAAAGTGCGCAATGTGGCTCAAGGAACAAAATATCCAACCCGGTGACATTATAGGCATTTGCACTCACAATCAAATTGACATGTACGTGCCCTGTTTCGCCTCATTGTACATAGGATCTGCGTTTAATCCCTGGTGGAGCGACGGAATTACAAAAGGTAAGAACACCAAATTTCCCTTTGATATGCTTGATTGTATTGACATTGGCAGAACTTAATATTCTATCCCGTTTTCATTTATCCATTTTATATATAGGGAATATAGCAGATTACATCATTTCATTTTTTACAAATCTATCTCTATTTATCAATTTTAACTTCCTCCTCTAGGAAGCTATGTAAAAAGTAATAAGTAATGGGAACGGAAAGAAATGTAAATCATTTTGTTTCATACATTACGTATAGTAGATTAATTGTTAATGGATCGAATTAAAACCTGCGATGTTTATTTATTTATTTTACTTTTTCTAATTTTACTGACGTTTAATTGTATGAATTGTTTGCATTACAGAGATGACGAAGCACTTTCTCACTTTGACGCGTCCAAAAATTCTTTTTGCTGACGAAGCTTCAGCAGGTTTAATCTTGAAAGTAGCCGAGGAAGTCGATATACCATTGAAAGTCATCGTATTCGGAAAGCTGCCCGGATTTCTATCACTGGACGATATTCTTGCATCCCAAGACTCGAAAATTCTTGCTGAATTTCGGTGTGCAACATTATCGAGTAACACACATCCTGCTGTAATCTTATACACATCAGGATCAACTGGGCTGCCAAAGGGCGTTCTACATTCCCACAAATCTCTGTTTGGCAATGTCAATAACTATGTTTCAGCAGCCAATTGTGAAGCTACTACAATTTCATTAACCTTTTCGCCACTTGCTTGGACCACCGGTGTGTTGGGTATGCTATGGGGAGTCATAAGACTTGAGACGAGAATCATTTATCCAGAATTTTCGGAAGAAATTGTTTTCCAACTTATTCAGAAATATAAGGTACGTTTTAGCATTGCTAGTACAAATAAGATCCGTATAATTTATATAAAAAATGTCACGTATACTTTTATTAAAAACATTGCACGTACATTTTTTAAATACAAACGTTGCGAATTGTTGTTGTTGTTTTTTTTTTTAATTACGCACATTTTCATAATTTATTGAACGATCTAATGACTCAATCAGGTAAATTGGTTACTTCTGGGTACGAGCGCTACTATCAGACTTGAAAAATCACCAGCGAGATCAAAATACGATTTGTCCTCGCTACAGACACTTTGCGTTACTGGAAGTGTGTTGAAAGAAAAGATACAAAAAGCAATGGCTATAAGTTTGCCGAACACCAGCATTCTGCAAGCGTACGGTACGACTAACCTCTATAAACAATATTATATTAAACAATTTTTGTACAGAATTCAACTATTGCTAAAATAAATAACCGGTATTTTCTGGCGTAGAATATGTGACTTGAGAACGATAGTGAAGGCTAATATTTGATATCTTGAAGAAAAAATATTTAGATTCTTTAGTTTGGATTTTTCGACCGAAAGTCGGATCCGTGAATTCTGGGATCAGAAACGGAAAAAAGTAACTTTTTCTAAAATCATGGTAAAAAGGCATCTAACCGGTATTTTCTGGGGTAGAATATGTGACTTGAGAATAATAGTGAAGGCTAAAATTCGATACCTTCAAGATATAAAAATTTAGGTTCTTTAGGTTGGATTTTTCGACCGAGATTCTCGTGAAGAAATCTTATCAGGGTTCTTCCAAGGTCCCGATTAATATTCCCTAATTCTCTTAGGGGCCTTATGTGGAAGCCTCATAGGGTTTCGCAAATGATGGTCACGCTTTTTTCTTCGGGACCTTTAAAGGCTAAATGTTAGGGGCCTTTAAAGGCAAAATAATGAGGATCTTTTAAGGCTGCCCTATTAAGTCCTTACTAAAATAATAAAGAAATTTAATTAAAAAATATATATTTGTTATTATTTACTTGAGCAATGCTGCACTTTTAATTAGATATTTCGTCTTTCTCTACACGATGGTACATATTAATCGCTGAAAAAACATATTACATTTTTTTTTGTGACATTGACGGGAATCGAACTTAGAACCCTCCGGATGGTGTAGTTGCGATGCGCCTTAGCTCTCTTGGGCATTCAAATCATATGAATATGCAATTTTTTTGTCTATTTGAATGACTGTAATATGAAATATGAAATAAACTTAATGTAATATAGTCAGAACTTGATAGATTTACATGAGGACGTCTGATGTGTAAAAATAAAAACACATTCAGTTATTTTTTTACAGAAATTGGTTAAATGGAATAGGGTACATTGTATCATTGTTGTCATCTATAATTATATTCCACAAAATTGCTTGTTTTATCGTTTGCGCGAATTAGTTCGTTTGTATCTAGGTGCGTGACTGTCTGACTGACCTGAGGGCCAGTATTAGAATGGGTGACCACCTGGCTGACTTTGACGGTCATTAGTTGGATAGGTGACCATCAATGTTGCCATGGAAACCTCGGATTCCCATATAAGATCCTCATCTGGCAAATTTATTATTGATTTGTTTACTTTATGCCATGATTAAGCCTGACTGGGCCTTTAATTAATTAACTTATCAAGGCCTTATTAAACTTCACCATGGCCTTATGAGATCCTTATTTGGCTACTTTATGATTAATTAGTTTACTTGGTATCATGATGCAGCCTGACTGGGCCCTTAATTAATTGCCCTAATATAACCCCATTAAATATCGGCATGAAACCCTACAGTTTCCTTAGTAGGTCCCTAATTGGTAGTGATATGGAACTCCCTTTTATGGTGCTCACATTAAAGCCCGATAGGGCCCTAAGTTATCTTAGGGCAACCCTAATATTTTTCATCACGGGAAGTCGGATCTGTGAATTCTGGGATCAGGAACGGAAAAAAGTAACTTTTTTTAAAATCATGGTAAAAAGGCATGTAACCAGTATGTTCTGGGGTAGAATATGTGACTTGAGAATAATAGTGAAGGCTAAAATTCGATATCTTGAAGATAACAAAAATTTAGGCAAACGGTTCTGGTCGCATCACTCGATTGTTCCACATTGAATTTTCTAGCGAAGCGTGCGTGAAACCACGTTTCTCGCACCGAGAGGAATAAAAATAATTGTTTCACTGTAAATTTGTAGATTTACAGTGCAGGATACATTGATTTTCGTTCAATGTACTCAGTGAATTTCAAAACTTTCGGGTACTCTACAGTTTTATCTAAATCAGAATAAAATAAAATCTGACAGTAGGCGATTAAAATTAGAAAATGTTTCACCTTGAAAACTTTGCCGCAATTATGGATGAGGCACTTGACATTTTTCGTGAGAGGATCATGCTCGAAATAATCGTGTGAGGGGTTCGGTTTCGCGGGAGACATTGGGATTCCAACTTTTTCCTTTGAAAATCCTGGTAAATTTTAAATTCCAAACGACGGATGTCGTGTGCCAGCGAAAAATTCGGATGATAACTCTGTTAAATAGATTCTCTACCGTTCGAACCTTTACCGAACCTGTCATGTGCCAGCAGAAAATTCAAACCGGAACGCTGTCAAAACGGCTGTCGGCTGGTCGAAACCGTGACCGAAACCGCATTCATGATAGATGATTCGGACCGCAGTTCAGAACATAGTATATGAGAATATTCGTTTCGTTAAGGTAGTCTGTTCACATTAGCTAGTCAAATCAGTGCTAAATTTTTAATCGCGTTTCTACACATTTTGGTAGTTTTGCCGACTGTTCTGCAGAGTGGCTTGCTCATCAGCATTAGTTCTTAATATATAAATCCATCCACAGACACGGTTTTTAATTTAAATACCCTGATACATACAAATGTCGGATGGAGTTGTTGTCATCCAGTTTTATATTAGAAAAAACCATAATTTTTATCAGACTTTGACGAACGATAGCTCATTTTGTTTATTAAAAGATGCTTCATTGATTGACCGGAGACATTTTCTTATAGCATTCTTTGTAAGAAAATTGCAACCGTTTTTTATCTACTCTAACCTATCATCAGATTTACACATGCTTGTAACTTGTGAATAACTAATACTAATACAGAATTTGTCCGGTCAATCAATGAAGCATTTTTTAACAAACAACATAAGCTATTGCTTGTTATAACTAGATTAATATTGTGGTTTTTTTCTAATATAAAACTGGATGACAACAACCTCACCCGAAATTTGTATGTATCAGGGTATTTTTATTTCAAACCCTATCTGTGGATGGATTTATATATTAAGAACTAATGCTGGTGAGCAAGCCACTCTGCAGAACAGTCGGCTAAACTACCAAAATGTGTAGAAACGCGATTAAAAATTTAGCACTGATTTGACTAGCTAATGTGAACAGACTATCTTAATTTGCCTAAGAAATCGGTTTGACGTTCCAATCGTACTCTCATTCATACGATCCGAACGTTTCATTTGTTCACGGTAACGTCTCAAGGCCCTAAAAAGGCATGTAACCAGTATTTTCTGGGATAGAATATGTGACTTGAGAATAATAGTGAAGGCTAAAATTCGATATCTTGAAGAAAAAAAAATGTAGGTTCTTTAGGTTGGATTTTTCGATCGAAAGTCGGATCTGTGAATTCTGGGATCAGAAACGGAAAAAGTAACTTTTTCTAAAATCATGCTAAAAAGGCATGTAACCAGTACTTTCTGGGGTAGAATATGTGACTTGAGAATAATAGTGAAGGCTAAAATTCGATATCTTGAAGGAAAAAAAATGAAGGTTCTTTAGGTTGGATTTTTCGATCGAAAGTCGGATCTGTGAATTCTGGGATCAGAAACGGAAAAAGTAACTTTTTTTAAAACCATGGTAAAATTGACTTGAGAATAATAGTAAAAGCTAAAATTCAATATCTCGAAGATAAAAAAATTTAGGTTCTTTAGGTTGGATTTTTCGATCGAAAGTCGGACCTGTGAATTCTAGGTTCAGGAACGGAAAAAGTAACTTTTTTTAAAACCATGGTAAAATTGACTTGAGAATAATAGTAAAAGCTAAAATTCAATATCTTGAAGATAAAAAAATTTAGGTTCTTTAGGTTGGATTTTTCGATCGAAAGTCGGACCTGTGAATTCTAGGTTCAGGAACGGAAAAAGTAACTTTTTTTAAAACCATGGTAAAATTGACTTGAGAATAATAGTGAAAGCTAAAATTCAATATCTTGAAGATAAAAAAATGTAGGTTCTTTAGGTTGGATTTCTCGATCGAAAGTCGGACCTGTGAATTCTGGGTTCAGGAGCAGAAAAAAGTAACTTTTTTCAAATCATGGTAAAAAGGCATGTAACCGGTATTTTCTGGGTTAGAATATGTGCCTTGAGAACGATAGTGAAGGCTAAAATTATTTAACCAACGTTCATTCATTATTTTTACTGCTTATTATCAAAGTTTAAATTATATATTTCGCTCAAGGTACGACCGAAATGGGTGCAATAGTTCTAGCCCAAAACGACACGCACCAGAAGCTTGGTTCCTGTGGAAGAATCTTCAAAAATATGCAAATGAAAGTGATTGATATTGAGAGTGGAGTAATATTGGGTCCCAATCAGACCGGTGAGGCTTATTGCAAGTCTCCATTTATGATGACTTGTTACTACAAAAATCCTAAGGCCACGAGCGAAGCGGTCGATGATGAAGGTATATGATCACAGGTTAAATACACGATCGAGTCATGTATATAGCCAAATTTTTTAAATAAAATATTTATTTAATATATCAACTAGATAACAAAAGAATATAATACGGATGTATTAAAAAAATTGAATTATTCTGATATATAATTTCGTTTACCTTGAAAACTATACGTCGCAAAAAAAATTAGGAACGGGCTAATAATGTGATGATGATCATATTGATTATAGGCTGGCTACACACCGGTGATCTCGTTCATTATGACGAAGAGGGCAACGTATTTATCACTGATAGAATCAAGGACATGATCAAGTACAGAGGTAATCATGTTTCGCCTGCAATGATTGAACAAGTCCTGCAAACACATCCGGCAGTCTTGGAAGTTGGAGTAGTAGCCAAACCGAACGACATTGATGATGAACATGCGATCGCATTTGTGGTAAAAAGGCCAAACGCTCAAGTAAGTTTATAGATCTTTATAGAAAATATTACAAACATTTCCTCTGTCCGAAGAAATATCTGTAATATTCAATTGTAATGTTTCAGTGGCAATTTATTTGAATAATCATAATTTCATTGTTTATCAATATTTTTCTATATAAAAAAAAAACACAAACTTGGAAAAACTATATATAAATTTTGTTCATAATCCCAATTTCGTCATCCTAATACCAACAAATATCAACAAAAAAATATATTGATAGCACGAAATACACAAGCCAAAAACTAATACCTTTTTTTTATTTTTCCAGGTTACAAAAGAAGAGCTCTTGAAATTGGTGACGGACAAACTGCCGGATAACATGAAACTTCGAGGTGGTCTTGAGTTCATAAAAGAATTGCCTCACACATCCTCAGGAAAAATGAACAAAAGTAATTTAAGAGTGATAGCACAGGCTGGGAAAGCATAATAATTATAGTGTTTGTAAATAGTGTATATTGAATATTTTTTGTCAATCGCTAAAGTTATACCGTTTTTGATATTTAAAAAAATACAAAGACTCTTATGAAAAATTTTCACTAAGTGTATGCAAGTATTTAAAAATACGACTTAAATAATTTACGAGAGTTACTATTTCTTCTGCTATAAAAACTGTGAAAATAGTGCGACGCACTTATATTAAATATTTAAATATAAGATTATAAAATGTGTTTATGAAATATGCACTAATATAAAATGATAGGAATTACTGACTTCAAATTATCTATGTTTATGGTAGATCGTAGGATTATTAATTTTATGGGGCTATATGAGACAGTCCGTTTAGGCAAAAGTAGTACTGTTGATCTGTTGATGAAAATCTACGAATCTATGAATTACTCTTGATGAAAACCGAATATAATAAAACTATAGATTTTGTCTAAATCAATAAGTAATTAATACTTGATAATTATTGACCGACCTCAACACCCCGAGTAGAATTTCTATCACGGGTGCCTGAGGACTGGTCAAGTCGTGATCGGGAAATCTTAAGGCTTGCCTTTCTGTGGAATGCCCTACAGGGACCTGATTTTGTGCGGAAAAAGGTGCCTGATAACACCGAAGCGCCATCTGGTGTGCATACTTTGATCAGAAAGCCGTACGCGGCCCTGATTAGATATACATTATCATTCCGTATTAATCCCAGCGCCATCTCGAGGGCCAATTTTGGTCAGGAAGCCGTACGCGGCCCTTACTAGATGTATGTTCCGATTCTTTATTATTCATTCCGCGAGTTTTTTTAAGGTAACATTACAATCGAAAAGTCCGAGCAATGTTGGCACACTTTAACTCAGCTGTCTGTGTTTCTCGCAAAATAATACGCAGTGAATATGAAAGATTTTTTAAGTTGAAAAGCTTGAAGTAATAAAGAAAACAAAAATATAAGACGCGTTTTAAACCATTTATGCATTTCCTGCCTGGACAGTTCCAGATCGGAGCCTTACTCGATTCTGGTTACGGCTCGAACAGGTATCCTGATCATGGCCTGAGCAATTTCCCCGATTATGGCCTTAACAGTCTCCCCGATCATGGCCGTATCAACCCCAACGTTATGTTTTGGCAGCGGGCCTGATCCGGTTGTCTTGACACTGCCTGATAAGGAACTACGGCCTACCTGATAATGCCCTAGTTGCGCCAGTATCAGAATTTCTGTTCGGGACTACCTCGAACCATCCAATTTTCAGTGATTTTTAGAATTCATTTTTGGACGTTGCAAATTTTACAAATCCTAGGTCTCACTTCGAATTGAAAGACTTTAGAAATATGTGCATGTAAAATCACCTTCGATTGCCAATAATGAAAAAGGAAACCGCGTGGCCCAGAAGCAAAATGTTCAATGATCAGTTTACACGTGCGGATAAAAATGGAAGACCCCGAAATTCTCAAGTCATCGCCTTCAGATGTCTGCCAAAAAATGATTACTTGCACAGTCATTTGATGATAACATCGCTTAATGATTAGATCGCACAGTCGGCCAGTGTATTTTTGCATACGAGCAAGCAACGAGGAAACGTACAAAAAGTTCCCTCCACTTTAACTGGAGGCGCTTTTTGATTCTACGTTCACATCAATACATGCTTATCACGTCAATAATATGAGTGTCATACACAGAGAATTATCTCTGCGGGCGAGTATAAGTAGGGAGCGTAAATTTCGACCCACTGGCTAGTATCGTGACAATATTCGCATTACCGTCAGTAATACCTCAGTAGTGGCTAATAATTAATCTGTCCGATTAATTGATTTGCTGGTGTGGACTGTTCAGTTTACTAACCGGAAAATATTTCACCCATTTAAAAATGAACGGAAATACATCTTACTGCTACAAGGTACAAAAAAATTACACCTGACATACAAACTACAATTATAAAATTGCTTCTAATTTTCTTCATTGACTATTTTTAAGAATGGCTCTTTCTATCTCCAGCTATTTTTTTCCATCGGTCTTTTTTTCCATGGCTATTAATTATATACACAGTTTTTTTGTCCTAATCCACCCTAATTTTGTTTTGCGGTGCCGGAGCTAATCACATTTCGCTGAAATGTTTACATTGGGTCTACAGTTATACAATGTATCCACTGAACGAAAAAAGTAGTTCTAAAAGTTGATCAACCGGTCCGAACGACCAACAGGAAAATTAGCAGGAACTGAGTCGTTATTATTTTTTGTTCGGAATCAAAAATAATTGCGAGTACAATTCCGCTTTGGTTTCAGTGACTAATATGCACAGCATATGATGCAATTGATCGCCGAAACTACTATTTTTTTGCTCGTGAATGTCTGAAGCTCTGTGGTATCAGAAATGTTTATATTCTTTGAAAATGTGCTATTGGGTTTGAATTATAATTATTATATTGTAGATTTTATTATAATTATATATAGCTTAACGTTAATGAAGAAAAATGATATGCTTTCGTTTGTACTTGAATCTTAGATTCTATCTTGTGTCCTAATTAATAAAAAATCTACAAGATAACGTAGAATGGGGAAAATCGGTTATGAAGATTTATATATCTAAATCTAATTTACATTTATAATCTTAAAGGCGATTGATTAATTAATTGACATTTATATTCATAAGTTATTTGCGTCATAATCATTTTACTCGATAGGATTCGACGGAGTTTGTGATTGAAAATGGAATTTTGAAAGGAGCCGAAGAACCGTATCTTAACGAGCACACCAATTTTGGAGAGTACATCCTCCAGCAATTAAAAGCCACACCAAAATTTATTGGACAGGTGCGTAAACTTTCTTTTCTTCATTGTGTACTTACTAATATGCAAAATTTATACATATAACTTTGTTATTACGTTATGTGCATGATATTACATACATAACGTAGAAAAAGAAATTCCAATTCGATTCACGTTGAATAACAATCTTACCCTATCTCGAATAAACCTACCTATATATCTACAGGAGTTTGAAGCGCTCCACACTAGTCAAATCAGTGCTAAATTTTTAAAAGCGTTTCTGCAATTTCAAATGGTTTAATAATCTGTTCCAAGGTGTTATGGGTCAAGTCACCTAAAATAAATCAGAAGAAAAAAAATTCTGTAAATGATACTCGTTTTTTAAAAAATCTTACATTTAAACATCATTAGTTTCATAACAAGCATTATAATTCTGCAATTTTGTAAAGACATTCAGTGCACAAGAATGGTGTGAGGTAAAAAGTAAAATTTTTCACTTGTCGTAGCTTTCAGATCAAACTGGTGAACCAATTTTAGTGTTCGATGTCTTATTTTATCTGTCAAAGAGTGCATTCTGGATTGAATATAGCAATTTTGGATGCAGTGAAAATTAGATTTACTGTAACCAATTGTTTAGTGAGTTTTTAATAGAGAGAGATTTATTGACACATTTAAAATCATAGCTTTGTCATAAAGACCTGAAATAAAAATTCCTATATGCAATCCAGAATGCACTCTTCGACCAATAAAATAAGATATCAAACACTAAAATTTGTTCACCGCTTTGGTCTGAAACCTACGACAAGTGAAAAAATTTACTTTTTACCTCACACCATTTTGGTGCACTGTATGTCTTTATAAAATGGCAGAATTATAATTCTCGTTATGTATTTAATGCGGTTTTAATGGAAGATTTTTTAAAAGAAGTGTATTATTTACACAATTTTCTTTTCTTATGACTTTATTTAGGTGGCTGGGTCCCCTTAATCACATAGCAGAATTAGTTCTTGATATTCAAATACATTCACAGTTATCATATAAACATTAAATCGATCAATATCTCCAAATTTCCGATGTCATGTTTTTTCATCCAGTTTTGTAAAAGGGTAAACCGTAATATCAGTCCGATTATCACGAAACATAGCTCATTTTGGTCAGTGGAAAATCCTTAATCGATCGACCGTCCGGATTTTCTATAGTATCAGGCGTTCAAAAGTTACAGCCATTTGTATACTTGATGTTAGGTTATGATAGGATAAACAAACGATTATATCTTTTGAACTACTAATACGATTTGAAAAAATAGACGGCCAATCGATAGAATATCTTTTAGTAAACAAAATGAGCTATTGGTCATCATAATCGGACTGATATTACGGTTTACCCTTTTAAAAAACTGGATGAAAAAACATGACATCGGGAATTTGCAGATATTGACCGATTTACTGTTGATATCACAGCTGTGAATGTATTTGAATATCAAGAACTAATGCTGCTATGTGATTAACACCTTGGAACAGATTATTAAACCATCTGAAATTGTAGAAACGCTTTTAAAAATGTAACACTGATTTGACTAGTGTGGAGCGCTCCAACCTCCTTAAAAAAAATTACCCAGTCTTAAGTAGGAGTGCGCTTAATTCGTAAGTTGTAATCCTTGCACTGAGAAAAAAAAATGTTAAAATGAACTAAATCGGCGTTTACCCTCGTTCAAATGAATTTTTAGTTGGTATAACAAATATTTTGGTTACCGCAAATATATTTTAGTTAACTGAATCAAATAATTATTGAAGAAACTAAACATTTGGTTGTCGTAAACGAGAAATTCGTTTGCACGAGAGCAAACGCCGATTTAGATAATTTCTACATTTTTTTCTCAGTGTGTAAATTTTAGCTTCGTATAATTTTTTCTCGCTTGTTTACATGTAAAAACAATTGTTTTTCCTGTTTAAAATGAATTAATAACTTGAACCTCTTTGAGGCTCGGGTTAATATTATTTGATCGGGCTAATGTAAAATAAGGACCATTCTAATGCATATCTTACTATATTAGACGTAAATAGTTTTAACGAATACATTAATTACCAAAACAATCAGATTGATGGGTTAACTGGAAAGGAAGAAAGCTATGAGATTATGATGGAAAAAAGTGTAAAGTGTGCAATGTGGCTCAAGGAACAAAACGTCCAACTCGGTGACATTGTGGGCATTTGCACTCACAATCAAATGGATATGTATGTGCCCTGTTTCGCCTCGTTGTACATAGGGGCTGTTTTCAATCCCTGGTGGAACACTGGAATTACAAAAGGTAAAAGCACGAAATTTTTATCCATTGTTTCCTATTGCATTAACATTGGTAGAATTTATCACTTGATTCTATACTCATTTTTGCTTTTTGGACCCGCAATTTTTTATATAATTGACATACCTCTTAAAGGCACTTTTCTTTTTTTGGCTAAATTTTGAATTTTGTACAACTTTTGAAAACCAAAATATCGATCAACGAAATTTAAAAATCAGGAATTTCAGAAAAATGTATTGCCGAAAATAAATGTTTTTGAGATTCGAGTCGAAATGGACCGACGTCTTCTTCTAATTTTTACCACTTTTTATTTATTTTTAAGGTCGAAAACTACTTCGGCTTAAAACTCAAACTTTATTGCACATATGGACCTAATCAGGCAGTAATTAAATTCGCGGTCCGGTATAATGTCAGAAATTTAAACCACTTATTGTTTATTCATTCTTCATAGTAGATAAAAATTGATACAGTTCATTAAAAACGGCGTCGATTATATTGGTCATTTCTTATTTTAGCCATGTTTATAGCCTGTATCACTCGTTTGCGTTGCAGAGATGGCGAGACACTTCCTCACTTTGACGTGTCCCAAAATACTTTTTGCTGACGAAGCCTCGGCAAATTTAATTCGCGAAGTAGCTAAGGAATGCGATATGCCATTAAAAGTCATCGTATTCGGAAATCTGCCTGACTTCCAATCACTGGATGAAATCCTTGCATCACAAGATGCGAAAATTGTTGCTGAATTTCAGTGTACTGAATTATCTAGTCACGAAAGTCCCGCTGTAATTTTATACACATCAGGTTCTACTGGACTGCCAAAGGGCGTTGTACATTCCCACAAATCTCAGTTTGCAAATGTTCATACTTATATTCAAATGGGCAGAGTTGAAGGTACCACAATTCCATTGATCTATTCGGAACTTGCTTGGGGCACCGGTACAACAGGCTTATTAAGAGCTACGGTATCACGTGAGACAAGGATCATCTATCCGGTATTTTCGGAAGAAACTACGTGCCAACTTATCGAAAAATTTCAAGTACGTTTGTGAATTTTTTAAATTCAATCAAATTCTTCTATATTCTGTTTAATAATGATCATTCCCTAGCGGATCCGAACAATCGTCATAATGAGGTTCATTTTTAGTTCCTTTACCGTAATGCAACCATAACGTAATCGACAAAGCGACCGTTGCTTTGAAACAAAAAAGAATCATGGAGAAACTAGTCTAGATTGGTTCAACCTTTACGAAAATAAATGTTTGGTTGTGACAACTATGTTTCCAATTTGCTGGACACAAAGTTTAAAAAATTAGTTGCCCCAACCATATCGAATAGTAAACTCAACTATTTACACGATTAGTTCTTGCAAGATTAGTAAGCGTAACCATTCGAATTGTTGGGACTACCATTCGAATCATTGGGACTATCATTCAAATCGTCGGTACAGTAGCCTCCCACTAAGTGCTCGCTCGCTAAGTGCTCGCCGAGGCGCCTTCCCCTCGATTGGGAGGCGTGAATGTTCCCCCACCAAGATTACGATTCTCTACCGGCTCCGGCCGATCGCGGACGAATGCGCCCGAGCTCTGCCGATTTCGGCCGAATGCGGCCCGAGCTCGCTGAATCTCTACGGAGAGGTGGTAACTCGCTAAGTGCTCGTTTTTACCCCTACAGCCGCGTAGGCGAGCACTTAGCGGGAGGCTACTGTATTACCATTAGAATCGATAGCACTACTATTTGAGTAAGGGAAATAAAATAATTGATTGGGTGTGTTAACTCATTTTTTGGTTACGGCAACTAATCTTTTCTTTCCAAGTGCAAGTATACAAGTAACCAAAAAGTGACAGACGTTAGCAAACGTTGATTGTTCGTTAATAGTTGTCCCTCCGTTATTACGTTACTGCATACTACTGGAATTATCGAGTGGTTGTCTGACGGTCGCTAGTTGCCCAGTAAACACGGTAATGTTGCCGCAATGTTACAGCAATGTAACCCAATGTAACAAGTAACATCACCTGTAACTTACATGTGACTTACATGTAAGTTATTATTTCCCACTCAACAATGTTACCATGTTATGTAACATGCGTTACGTAACCGTTACATTTGAGTTATGTTGCCCGCGCGTTGCGTAATGTAACTGCTATGTAACAAGTAACATACATATGTTACATCACTTGCATAACATAACCGTTTCATTTACATAATGTTGATAGTGGGTTGTGCAATGTAACCGCAACGTAACAGCAATGTAAGCGAAAATTACAATTAACATCACCTGTAACTTACATATAAGTTATTACTTCCCACCCAACAGTAATGTTACTGATGTGAAACAAGTAACGTAAAAGTTACAAAACCACAACTTCGAAAGGCAACTTCCCGTTTTGTAGACTGAACGTCCACAAAAGAGCTGCACGAGTTGCAAAATCGCTACCCTTAGAAGGACGAAAAAATAGCTGATACAATTAAAAGCAGAACAAGCTATTGGCGAATAATACCAACCAGTTTAGGCACCTCCGAAGGGTATCTTATTTAGAACTGCTCGAAGAAGTCGCTCGGTTTTATACACGCTAGGATCACGAATCGCTTGCGAGAAACTTTTGAGTTGTCAGCCACCTAGCGGACATAACATTCTATATGAATATGTAACGTTCTTGCAACGTTACCACGTTACATAACTGTAACATGAACGGACTATCACCACAATTACATTACAATCGGTACATACATGTCGCATTACAGTTACAAACTTTTGTTACATAACTGTAACGTAACTACAGCATATAACAGTTACATAACGTGGATGTTTACGATGTTAATTAACGACTGTAATATACATGTTACGTAAATGTTACATTCCCTTGCAACGTTTTTGCAATGTTGCCACGTTACATAACTGTAACATTTCCTTCCTGTCAGAAAAGTGATGTCCCAATTGTTACTTGCACGTTGCGTTGCTGTTTCATAGCTTTTGTTATGCAACTGCAACGAAGATATGTCACATAACAGTAACATTACCTGCATATAACAAATGAAACATCACGTGTTACTCCTACGTTACATAGCCGCAACATAACGCAAGCGTTACACTGTTACAATCTCATGTAACTTCCAGATTACATTGCTGTTCAATTATGTGTTTACTGGGTGCTTCTGCGTATTTTTTTCAGTTCACTTTGTGTTCCATAGTGACCGGTCACATTTTGGTTATTTAAAGGTTCTTCGGATCTACTAGCATTGCAAGTTGAACTACACACAAATAAGAAAAATGTAACAATTATTTTGACAATTTATTAAATTATGCCAACAACCCAATCAGGTAAACTGGCTACTTCTGTCACCGAGCTCTATTGCCAGACTTCAAAAATACCCAGCAAAACTCAAGTACAATTTGTCCTCACTGAAGTACCTTTACGTTACTGGAAGTGTGCTGAAAAAAGAGATACATAAAGCACTGGCTGTGAACTTTCCTCAAACCAGGGTCCGTCAAATGTATGGTAAGACTAACCGACAATTACTAGTATTGAGTAAAAGAATATTTATACTCACTGCAAGAACAAAGCGTGTTGCCAAGGGTGTTGTTTCCTATGATTTACATTGTAGTCACTTTTTGCACACTTTCAAGCGTGTTGCTTATCCATGGTAGTGATATATTAAAATAAAATACGCTTGTAAGTGTGTAAAAGTGACTACAATATAAATCATAGGAAACAACACACTTGGCAACACGCTTTGTTTTTGCAGTGCTGAAGGTGGAGGTCAAAATAGCGAATTTCAAAATAAGGAACGTCTAAATATAGAATGGCCATCATTATGAAATTCGTTATTTTAGCCATTCGCTATTTTGATTGCATTTTAATAAGATGGGGATCAAAATAGAGAATGATCAAAATAACGATGGCTGAATTATAGCGAATTTCATCATGATGGCCATTCTAGATTCCGGCGTTCCTTATTTTGAAATTCGCTATTTTAACCATTCGCTATTTTGGCCCCCACCCATTATTCAAATTTATATTATGATTTATTGCACAAAAGGTTCGACCGAATTGGGTGGAATTGTTGAACAACATAGCGAACACCCTAAGCCTGGTTCTTGTGGAACAATCATAAAAAACGTGCAGATAAAAGTGATTGATACTGAGACTGGAGTAGTATTGGGTCCCAATCAGACGGGTGAGGCTTGTGTCAAGTCTCCAAGCGTTATGACTTGTTACTACAAAAATCCTAAGGCCACGAGTGAAACATTCGATGCTGAAGGTACAAAATTACAATTTAAAACAATAACAGAATCAGCGACGAAGTGACAATGTGATGATCATATTGATGATAGGCTGGCTGTATACCGGTGATCTCGTTCACTACGATGAAGAGGGCAATCTTTATGTCACTGATAGAATCAAGGATATGATCAAGTACAGAGGCAATCATGTTTCACCTGCAATGATTGAGCAGGTCCTGCTAGGACATTCCGCAGTTTTGGAGGTTGGAGTCGTAGCCAAACCTAACGAAATCGATGATGAACATCCGATCGCATTCGTGACAAAAAGTCCAAATGCTCAAGTACGTTTATAAATGTTTATATCATCAATTATCGTAAATTTAAAAAATAGATATATTAAGAATGACAATTTATGCGAGGCAAAATGATTAATCAATTGATAATTTCTTTTCAATCATTTCAGATTACGGAAGAAGAGCTCCAGCAACTGGTGGCGAACAAACTGCCGGATCACATGAGACTCCGAGGAGGTATTAAATTCTTGAAAGAATTACCTCACACAACGTCAGGAAAAATTTCAAAACAGCATTTAAAAAATCTTGCACGTACTGGCAAAGTTTAATAATTATATTGTGTACTAAATATATTAGTGCATGTAAATATTCCAAAATAAGGCTTGAACGACCACGACAAAGACATTTTTTCTGCTGTGAAACTTGTAAAAAAATGTTTAAGCGTTACCTGCAAGCGCTGTTTTTAGCGGGAAAATGGGCTGGATCAGAGTTGTAAATCCCCATTAATTCATGAGATATAGGTTACTGTACAATTAGTTTTGTAATTATGATTTCATAATAATAATATGTAGTGATTATAAAATAGAGTGTAATCATTTGAATAGCTGTAAAAAATACTAATTTTCGCTTTAATATTGCAAGAAATAGTGGAAAAAATGGAAGAAATAAGTAATGCATTACTTTCTTAATGCATTACTTATTTTTTTCCATTTTTTCAAAAGGATTACCGTGAATTTTTATTGAAAAATAATAATTTTTGCAGCCATTACAAAGTTTAATCATCGTAGTACAATCGCTACATGTTATTATTATAAAATCATAATTATAGAGCTAATCGTATCATCATCATTATTTCTATAAGTATTAGGCATTTACAACTCTGGACTGGATTAAGTATAAGTTAGCTTATAAGACTTATATGTATGATTTCCTGTAAACAATTCTCTTAGGGCATCATTCTCTGAGTATAATAAATCTAAATAAATAAATTTAAAAAATAGGATTACGCACTATTATTAATTATAATTATATTTTCATTGTTTCAAATTGCAAAACTTCATAAAATCCGAATCGCTTTTCCAATTTTGGCCATATTCAATACCAAACAGCATGTCTCTGCACTAATTAAGAACTTTTTAGCAAAATATCGTAAATTTTACAAAAGTTAAAGCATTTACGCCCTTTTTTAAAAATATTCTAAAACCTATACAATCTACAGTTCTTCATGGAGATTGTAAAAAAAATTGCGAAATCAAAGTCAAGTGGTTGATTCATAAAAAACTTGCTCTGTCGAAAAGCGAAAATTATATAAAATAAAAAATCAACCTCTTACAATAATTGTTTAAATCCCTGAATTTAACCGATATCGAGATAACAAGATTCGAATCTTATCTTTATGCTTCCTTGGCGATATCTTAATTAGTATAAGGATTTCTTTATGAAAATATTCGCGGACTGCGATAAGGCGCATGCCGGTTTTTTTCATTTGCACTAATTTATTTTTATGTTCCCTCCACAGCGATAATAATGACAAATATTACTAACCTTAATAGCAGTCTGCTATTTTTAATTGAAAATTACAATATCTTATTTACATAATCATAAATATTTATGAAACCTAAATCCGGCCTTGTTGAGTGCATTACTATAATTTTGTAACAAAAAAAATTGTGTACTTTTCGTACCTACGAAAAATAAACAATTTTTAAAAAAATGTAATATACCGACGAAAATACCTATTTGAGGTTCTGTAGGTATATCTCATCCCTATTTTATCAGAGACAGTTAATATTATGGATATAAAAAAATTATCTTCAGGTGCAGGAATCTGAAGAAAAAAAACGTTGTATCACGAAAATTTGTTAAAGATTCGAAATATCGTGAAAATTAATATAATTGAGAGGGTAATAAATCACTATTTTTCCCATTATCCCATTATATAGCGTAAAATAAAAAATTATCAATATTTGAATTCATCATTTTTTATTTTATCGTCATATCAAATAGTCATACTGTATGCAAGTTGTTTTTAAATAAAATATTCATACTTTTTTTTACCTATATGAATAAAAATGAAAAAAAAAATCTTAAATTAATTTATGGAAATATAAACAAATAATGACAAGATAAAAACGAATGGTTACAACTGTGGACGTAAAAAAAGCAGTACATTTTGCAGTATCGCTCGGGGGCATATCTAATGTAGGGCATACCTACCACCATTGTATGCATGTGTTAAGCTGTTAACCTTGCACGCAAATCTCATGCCTATTATATATATAAAGCGAATAACTCAAATTTCTCTTCATCCAGTGAAAAGTTACTCACTTAAGAGCTTGAATATCTGTTCGACGCTAAGTTGCAATCCATTATTAATTTCACAATTTTTTGTGTAGATCTATCTTTGTGCAGGCTTGAGGCCTATAAATATTCGTTAAAAAAAGTTTGCAATTTCTTCTTGTTTTTTTTTTTTTTGCGCTACTATAGGCTCTTACTGTTAGCGACGAAAAAAAAAATATCATAACGCTACAAATTCGCGATATCCTTCGAACAATTATAGAAAAAGTAATAACCCACGTATAAATTTTTCAATAAACTTTACTTCATTACGTCGAGACGCTGATTGTTGCTTATTTGACGGACCGGAATTATTCTGCACAGTGTACGGATTTAATCATGAAGGAAAACACGACTTACAACTACAAGGTGAGCGTAAAAATTCGTTTACTTGTCTGGGAAATTCATTAGTGAAATCGTAATCGTTTAGATTTTTTAATTGTTATTCAATTACTATGATAATTATTTTCTGTGAATATTATAATAGTATTATTAATTAGAAGGCTATTTATCGACTATTGGAACATTTTTTTAAAGCTTATATTGGGGATGAATGTTATCAAAATTTAGTTCACTGATTTGCGTTTTTTTATATTTATTATACAACTCAAATAATTAATTTATTGCTTACTCATAGAGGAAGCTTTTTCCTTTTGACATTTTATATCCGGATAAATGTCTAGAAATTACATTTAGAAAATATTCGTGTGAATGTGTGTGCCTGTAAAATTCAAACAATTTTCATCAAAATTTTAAATCAAAATTCATACAGGGTTTTAAATTATATGGCACTTTAAATTTCTCAAAAAATTTTTGTGAATCCGCAAATTTTGAGATATCAAACTAAGTATTTTTTTACAGCTGTAGTAATGGCCAAAGACGATTGTTATTAATTTCGAGCGAAATCTATAAAAAGATTCAGATTTGATGAATTTTTGTCTGCAATTTAAAAGATCATGGAATGTTTGTGAATCGTTATTGTCAAAAAACATAGAAAGCAGGGAAAAAAGAGAGTTACAAAGTAAAACCGTTGCACATTGTTTCATTCTTTTGGACAATTATTCACAAAACTTCCTGTATGAGAATAACTAGAATTGAAATAAGTACTTCATTGTAACTAGATAATCGTAATAAGCAAATAAATAAACAAATAATCAATTTTCACATTTTTGAAAGGACTCGAAAGACTTTGTGATTGAAAATGGAATTTTGATTGGTGCCAAAGAGTTTGTCATAGAACCATACGTTACTAAGTACAACAGTTATGGGGAATTTGTCCTCGAGCGGTTAAGAGCGAGACCAGAATTTACTGGACAGGCAAGTGGATTTTTTCGTATTCTTTATCTACGCGCTAATATTTTTATATTACAATTTAAGGAATCCCGGAAAAAATACCCCCGGATAAAATACCCCTTGGTAAAAATACCCCCGGATAAAAGAACCTAAAGAACCTAAAGAACAAATATAAGGAAAATACCAAACTAACTAACTCCCTAAAGGAACGAACGCCAACCTAACAAATGCCCTAAAGAACCTAAAGAACAAATATCAAGAAAAAACCAAACTAATTAAATCCATAAAGAAAGGAACGCCAACCTAACTAACGACCTAAAGAACCTACAGAACAAAGATAAGGAACATACCAAACTAATTAACTCCCTAAAGAAACGAATGCCAACCTAACTAACGCCTTCAAGAACCTAAAGAAGTCAGTATAAGTGGATGATTCACGTGATAATTTGTCATTGTGACTATTTCTTATTGTGATATTTTGTCGTTGTGTTTTTTTCTCATTGTTATATTTTGTTGTGTGATCAAACACACTTGGTATTTTTACCAAGGGGTATTTTATCCGGGGGTATTTTGTCCAGGGGTATTTTTTCTAGAGGGTATTTTATCGAGGGTATTTTTTTCAGGGGTATTTTTTCCGACTACCCAATTTAAGATATAGGAATTTTTTAAATATATGTACAATTCGCTTTATTGCACGAGCAGATTGATGGAAGGACTGGAAGGGAAGAAAGCTTCGCCGAGATGACAGAAAAGAGTGTAAAATGTGCAATGTGGATGAAGAAGCAAAATATCAAACCCGGCGACGTTATCGGCATTTGTACCCACATTCAAATGGACGTGTATGTGCCTTGTTTTGCCTCGTTGTACATAGGCGCTGTATTTAATCCCTGGTGGAACGGTGACATTACAAAAGGTGAGATGACAAAATATTTATTTGTTATTTCCTAATAAAATGATTTTGATAAATAACAGAATCAAATCCTTTAACTGCCAATGAATTATATCTGCTAAAGTGAAGAGCTTTCCAAACCAGTTTCTTGACCTTTAAAACTTGTCGAAAAAAAAATTCTCATAAATTATAGGTACTTTTTTGAATCGACACTGAAATAAAAATACGATTTTTCAGTTTTTACGTATATATGAATTAATTTTTTTTATAAAATGAAAATGGCATTCCACTATTTGTCAAAGTATTTCAACATTTTTCGCATGAAATCGACAAAGACATTTAACAAATAGCTACGCGTCTAATTTAGGAACTACACCCAGAGAAACGGGTATGATGGGTTTGTTTGAATTACATTTTAGATCTATTTGAGATTTATTGTATTTTTCTTTGATTCAAATCAATTTTATTTTGAATTTTTTTTGACGATAATTTATTCGACGAAATAAATTCTGTTTGATCGATCTCAAATTCGGCTATTAAATAAATTTCTTCTCAAATAACCAGCATAATAGAATCGCATTTCAATTTAAAAAATCGTATTAAGTAATTTTAAAAAAAATGTATAATTTTATTTCTTTCAAATGGATCCCATATTCCATTCAAATAAACTCATCAAATCGATTTATCTATATGTATGCTACGTTGGCAAAATCCAACAATTTTAATCACTTGGTTCCAATCAATTGTGACATGTAAATAAACACGAATAACACAAGTATTGTTTTCCGAAATTTCATTATGTTTATATCCGTATGACTTATTTGTAATGCAGAGATGACGAGGCACTATCTCACGTTATCGCATCCCAAAATTCTTTTCGCCGATGATGCTTCAGCAGAATTGGTAGTCGAAGTAGCCAAGGAAATTGGCTTACCATTAAAAGTCATTGTAATTGGAAATCTACCTGGTATCCAATCGTTGACCGATATTCTTGCATCAGAGGACACGAAATTCGTTTCCAAATTTCAGTGTACAAAATTATCGAGTCACGAAGAACCCGCGGTAATCGTATACACCTCAGGAAGTACTGGACCACCAAAGGCCGTTCTATACTCTCAAGTATCTGTTTTTGGGAATGTGGACAAATATAGTAAAATGAGTAGAGTTAAGGACAACAAAATATCATTGACGTTTTCCACAATTGCTTGGATCACTGGCACTTTCCATATGCTATCGGGAATTGTAGGATCTGAGACAAAAATCGTTCATCCAGAATTTACCGAAGAAATTACTTTCCAACTTATCGAGAAATTCAAGGTACGTACCCCGCGCGGAAATAATTAGACCCGGCGGCACTCCCGCCGGGACTCCCGGCAGGTGTTGGATGGTGTTGGACCTGTCGGGCGCCCGCGACAGGCCCGCGGGAGCCCTGCATTAATATTTTTCAAAGATATTCCGAAATATTATCTCCAGCAAGTATTTGCGGATTAAACGTTACGCAGCTTCGTATCTTTTACATGTATCAAGCCATAAGCGAAGAAGAAGTTACAAATACTACATGTAAATGAAGATTTCGATAATTGTAGAGATCAAAAGAGTATATCTTACTCGATATTGTTGCATAATTTGTTTCTCTTTTTGGTTGTGGTTGTGGTTTTCTTTGTCTTTGTCTTTGTCTTTGTCTTTGTGATTGTGGTTGTGGTTGTGAGCAACGCCATGAATAACAAAATCTTATGACAACGACGACAACGACGACAACGACGACAACGACGACAACGACGGCAACGACGACAACGACGACAACGACGACAACGACGGCAACGACGACAACGACAACGACAACGACAACCACAACCACAACCTCAACCACAGAGATAAAGACAAAGACGAAGACAGTCAACCACAACGACTACTACGACGACAACCACAAGGACAACCACAAAGACAAAGACAAAGACAAAGACAAAGACAAAGACAAAGACAAAGACAAAGACAAAGACAAAGACAAAGACAAAGACAAAGACAAAGACAAAGACAAAGACAAAGACAAAGACAAAGACAAAGACAAAGACAAAGACAAAGACGAAGACGAAGACGAAGACGAAGACGAAGACGAAGACGAAGACGAAGACGAAGACGAAGACGAAGACGAAGACGAAGACGAAGACGAAGACGAAGACGAAGACGAAGACGAAGACGAAGACGAAGACGAAGACGAAGACGAAGACGAAGACGAAGACGAAGACGAAGACGAAGACGAAGACGAAGACGAAGACGAAGACGAAGACGAAGACGAAGACGAAGACGAAGACGAAGACGAAGACAAAGACGAAGACGAAGACGAAGACGAAGACGAAGACGAAGACGAAGACGGAGACAGAGACAGAGACAGAGACAGAGACAGAGACAGAGACAGAGACAGAGACAAAGACAAAGACAAAGACAAAGACAAAGACAAAGACAAAGACAAAGACAAAGACAAAGACAAAGGCAAGACAAAGACAAAGACAAAGACAAAGACGAAGACAGTCAACCACAACGACAACGACAAGAACAACCACAACGACAACTAAAACGACAACCACAACCACACAGAGAAAAACATTACGCAACAATATCGAGCAAGATATACTCTTTTAATCTCTACAATTATCGAAATCTTCATTTACATGTAGTATTTGTAACTCCTTCTTCGCTTACGGCTTAATACATGTAAAAGAAAAGAAGGTGCGTAACGTTTAATCCACAAATACTTCCTGGAGATATTATTTCGGAATATCTTTGAAAAATACTAATGCGGAACTCCCGCGGACCTATCGCGGGTGCCTGGCAGGTCCAACAACCAGACCTGCCGTGAGTCCCGGCGGGAGTGCCGTCGGATCTAATTACTTCTGCGCGGGCGTTTCACTATTTTTGTTGTCGACTGCATAAATAAAAAATACAATTCCGAAAGTTTAAAAAGCGTAAACGAGAAATTTCTTATTATGTTGTATTAACTTTTTTATACCAATTTAGGCAAAAAAATAAAATTATAAAATAGTGCCTATTAAGAGGAGTAAATAATCTTGAATCCCAAAAAAACAGATCGATTTTCAATATTTTATTTATCGCTTCGGTCAACTTTTAATCTATTTTCTTCAACCAATCAAAGAAAATATTTATATCACAAACGGCTTGCTATAATTTAAGTCCACATTTGAACTTAGAGTATATAATAAAAATAATGATATAAATATTACAAATTATTAACCATATAATAATTTATATAAGGAACCAATCAGGTAAATTTCATGGTCCTCTCAACGAGTCGTACCGTCAGGCTCCAAAAATCATCAGCGTTACCAAACTACGATTTATCCTCGCTAAAGTATCTTTTCCTGGGCGGAAGTGTGTTGAAAGAAGCGGCAGAAAAAGCAATCGCCATCAGCTTTGCCCAAACCAAACTCTTGCAAGTTTATGGTACGATTATAATTAATAAAAAATGAAATCATCTTCATAACAAAAGTTATTACAGTAGAGCGTGGATTATCCGAACTAATTGGGACCGACTATCGTTCGGATAAGAGAAAATTCGGATGACCGAACATCAATATTTTGTGAAGGGGGAGGGAGAAACTGAAACGCTTAAAACATTAGAATCGTTGTGTCGTAGATAGTTTTAAATCGGCAGCGAAAGGAAAAATAATACAAATAATCCCAGTAAACACGGTTATGTTACAGCGATGTAACCCAATGTAACAAGTAACATCACTTGTAACTTAAATGTAACTTACATGTAACTTACATGTAAGTTAATATTTCCTACTCAACAATGTTACCATGTTATGTAACATGCGTTACGTAACCGTTACATTCCAGTTATGTTGCCCGCACGTTGCGTAATGTAACTGCTATGTTGCACAATGTAACCGCAATTTAACAGCAATGTAACCGAAAGCTACCAGCAACATCACCTGTAATTTACATGTAAGTTATTATTTCCCACTCAACAATGTTGCCATGTTATGTACCATGCGTTACATAACCGTTATAATTCAGTTATGTTGCCTGTACGGTGCGTAATGTTACTGATGCAAAGTAACGTAAAAGTTACGAAATCGCAACTTCGAAAGGGAACTTCACGTGAGGTTCTTTTGTCGACTGAAAGTCCACAAACTCCACGGGTTGCGAAATCGCTACCCTTAGATGGTCAAAAAAAATCGCTGCTACAATTAAAATTAGAACAAGCTATTGGCGAATAATGGCAACCAGTTAGGGCACCGCCGAAGGGTATCCCTCTGTTTCTTTTGAACTGCGAAGTCGCTCAGTTTTATACACGCTAGGGTCACGAATCGCTTGCGAGAAACTTTTGAGTCGTTAGCCACCTAGCGGACGTAACATTCTGTATGAATATGTGACGTTCTTACAACGTTGCCACGTTACATAACTGTAACATAACCAAACTATCGCCACAGTTACATTACAATCGTTACATACATGTTGCATTACAGTTACACACTTTCGTTATATAACTGTAACGTAACTACGGCATATAACAGTTACATAACGTGGATTTTTACGATGTTACATAACCACTGTAATATACATGTTACGTAAATGTTACATTCCCTTGCAACGTTTTTTCAATGTTGCCACGTTACATGACTGTAACATGACCGAACTATAGCCGGAGTTGCATTACAAACGTTACATGTATGTTGCATTACAGTTAAACATTTTTGTTACATAACTATAACGGAACTATGGCATATAACAGTTACATAACGTGCATGTTTACGATTACATATCCACTGTAATATGCATGTTACGTAAATGTTACATTCCCGTGCAACGTTTTTGCAATGTTGCCACGTTACATAACGGTAACATTGCCTTCCTGTCACAAAAGTGACGTCCCGATTGTTACTTGCACGTTGCGTTGCGGTTTCATAGCTTTTGTTATGCAACTGCAACGAGAATATGTCACATAACAGTAACATTACGTGTATATAACAAATGAAACATCACATGTTACTCCTACGTTACATAGCCGCAACATAACGCAAACGTTACATTGTTACAATCACATGTAACTTCCAGGTTACATTGCTGTTCAACCATGTGTTTACTGGGATTAAAGCGTATTTTATTGTGGAAAAACTATGACAATCAAAAATCTGAAGTAACTCGTGTGTATTCGGGGAACTCTATACACTCTGGAAAAAAATTATGAACCCACTTTATAAACATTGAAAATCAGGGTGGCCCGCATCATATGGAATGCCTCATATATTATATATTCTGATAAAACCCCCGGACTCTATATAATATGCTATTTTCTTGGCAAAAAATAGAGAATTTTTTCGGTCTTTTCGTTCGGAAAATCGAAAATTCGGATAAATCGAATCGCTGTTCGGATGATTGATGATTCGGATAAACCAAATCATTGTTCGGATGATTGACGTTTCGGATAATTGACGTTCGGATAATCGACGCTCTACTATAAATAATTCCAGTAACTTGCTTATCCATGAATTGTTTATTATGATGTATTGCTTTACAGGTTTAACCGAATTGGGCGTAGTAATTGAGCAAGATGCCGAGAAGCCAAAATCTGGTTCTTGCGGAAAAATCATGAAGAATATAATGATGAAAGTGATTGATAATGAAAATGGAAAAGTGTTGGGTCCCAATCAGGCAGGTGAGGCTTGTTTCAAGTCTCCATTTGTAATGACGGGATACTATAAACATCCCAATGTCACGAACGAAATCATCGATGCTCAAGGTATAATATTACAGTTGGAAAAAAAAACATCAAAACGATAAAAAATAACATTAACAATATCTGATTGATGAGTAGCAAACTAATAATATGATAACAATGTTGATAATAGGCTGGCTGCACACTGGTGATCTTGCCCACTATGACGAAGAGGGCAACATCTTCATCACTGATAGAATGAAGGACATGATCAAGTACCAAAGTTATCAATTTTCACCTGCGGTGGTTGAAGAGGTTTTGCAATCACATCCGGATATCTCCGAGGCTGCAGTGGTAGCTAAACCTCACGAAGTCGATGATGAACATCCTATCGCATTTGTGACAATAAAGCCGAACGCTCAAGTGAGTCTTACGATTTTTCTATAATTAATTATTTTCAATAAAAAATTATCAGCTGGATCAATCAATAGGTACCCAAGTAAAAAAATTATATATAGTCCGACATATGGAATTGGGCATATATAGTCTGTATAAACTCTATATACAATCTATATGCAATTTATATATAAGATCACCTGTAAAGTTGGGTTTATGTATAAATTGTATATAGATTTTATAAAAACTATATATGCCCAATTCTATGTTTAAAACTATATATATTTTTTATATACTCTATATATAATTTTTTTATTTGGGTATGGCTAAATACGGTTTTAAAAATTATCGTCTTTAAGATAATCAACAAATTGATATACCTAGCTAATCAGTTGGATGATCAACAAAAATTAGTTAGTTGATACAGCAACTAATTGGTAGGACTACTTAATCAGACGGTTGATCCAACCAATTACTTAGTTGATTGATCAAATTATTAGTAGGTGTATCTAATAATTTGGTTAGTCTCTGGATAAATTGATTGGTCTATCAACAAATTGGTTGATCCATCGACAAATTGGATGATCTATCAACCAATTGGTTGATCATCAACAAATTGGTAGATCCATCAACAAATCGGTTGATCCATCAACAAATTGGTTGATCCATCAACAAATTGGTTGATCCATCAACAAATTGGTTGACCCATCAACAAATTGGTTGATCCATCAACAAATTGGTTGATCCATCAACAAATTGGTTGATCCATCAACAAATTGGTTGATCCATCAACAAATTGGTTGACCCATCAACAAATTGATTGATCCATCAACAAATTGGTTGATCCATCAACAAATTGGTTGACTCATTAATAAATTGGTTGATACATCAACAAATTGAATGATTGATCCAACTAATCAGTTGGTTGATTGATCCAACTAATCAATTAGTTGATTTATCAACTAATTCCTAAGCTTTAACACGAATCAGTTGTTGTTGACTGATTAGGTGGGTCAACCTATTTGTTGGTCATTTTAGCCATTTACATTTTCGGAGTATATGAACCATTCCCGATGGTTGTGACCATTTTTCTCTGCGTAGTTTAGAATATTTTTTTTTGTGTTAACGTAGGTTACAAAAGAAGACCTCCGAAAAATGGTGGCAGATAAGCTTCCAGATTACATGGAACTCCGAGGAGGTATCGAGTTCCTAAAAGAATTACCCCATACGGGATCGGGGAAACTTTCCAGGGAGGCATTAAGAAAAATAGCACTGTCTGGAGCATTTCATTGATACACTGGTCGTTGTAAATAATCTGCAATATTTGTTGTCAATGGATACATTTGTTTTCACGTTTTCAATGTTTAATGAGTCAATGATCTAGCATCAAAACATCGAATTAAATCGAGATAAGTGTACCGAAATAAGTGGTTGAAAAACAGCAACAGTTACTTCTATCTATTGTCATAAAACTTGTAATAATCGATTAAAAATAAACAAATTCTTCTTGTATATATTTAAAACCTGTGATTTATTTGTTTAGGAAAAAATTCCTAGATTCCTAAAATTCCTCTACTCAAGTATGGCTAGATTGGCATTTATTGAGCTACATTAATTTAATATTTATTTATACTATACAGCTGGAAGCATTTCGAAGCAGTTCGATCAGGAAAAAGTTGTACTGGTGATGTAAAATAAGAACAATAAAACCGAACCTCAAACTATATTACCAATGCTCGTCAACGTAGTTTCGAAAGTTCCAAACTTTTTTTCTGTGTATTCAACTAATTCACACATTTTCTCCAAACTTATAATTTTAACTAACGTTTTTTCTGTCAACTGCTGATTTCGCAAACTTTTTTTTAGCTACGTCTAATTTTACAAAAATCTATTTGCAAATCCACCAAATTAACAAAAATAATGTATTACTTCGGAAAATCGGCACCATGATTTTACTATTATTATTAACAATAATTTTTAATTATTGTTTACTGTGTATATTCACAACGTCGTTATAAGCTTCATTACACATTGTACATATAAATGGAAGTACGATTACATCGTCCATCGGGTAAGGTTATATGCGTCTCTCTGTTGGAGATGTAGACAAGTGGGGATCGTCAACATATATATATTTATATACATATATATATGTGCATATATATTCGCGGACGCTTTCACATCTGCCGCACGACAGTTGGCGCTAGAGCATAACATTGTATCTTACTGATAGCGACGAAAAATAAAATATATATCATAACACTGTAAATTCGCGACATCATTCGTATGATTATAGAAACCAGTGATAGCCCACATTTATCTTCTTCAACAAACTTTACTTCATTATATCGTAACCCTGATTGCTGCTTAGTTGACGATCAGGAATTGTTCTGCGTAGTGTACGGATTTAATCATGCACGAAAATCCACCTTACAACTACAAGGTAAGCGTAAAATTCGTTTACTTGCTCGGCAAATTTGTTACTGAAATCGTAATGATTTAGATTAAAAAATTGTTATTAAATTATGATGATAATTATTTTCTGCGAATTATATAATAGTATTATTTTAAAAATGGCTATTTTTGACTATTGGGACATTATACTATGAAATTTTTATTCACTGATTTGTGTTTTTTAATATTTGTCATACAACTCAAATAATTAATTTATTTGTTACTCATATAGGAAGCTTTTTCGTGGTGACATTTTACATCTGGATAAATGTCTAGAAATCACATTTTGAAAATATTGGTGTGAATGTATGTGCCTGTAAAATTCAAACAATTTCTATCAAATTTTTAATAAAAATTCATAGAGAGTTTTAAATTATACGGCACTTTAAATTTCTCAAACAACCTCTCTAAATCCTCAAGACTCCGTAATTTTTTAATATCAAACTAAGTATTTTTTACAGCTGTAGTAATGGTCAAGGACGATTATTATTGATTTTTAGCGAAATCTGTAAATAGGTTGAGATTTGATGAATGTTTGTCCGCAATTTAAAAAATCATGGAATATTTGTTAATCATTATTATCAGAATACATAGAATGCAGAGAAAAAAGTTTGAAAGTAGAACCTTTACACATTGTTTCATTCTTTTGAATAGTGATCCACAAAACTTCCTGTATGAAAGAAGCCAGAGTTGAGAAAAGTTCTTCACTGTGACGAAATAATGGTAATAAGCAAATGAGTAAACAAATAATCAATGATTCGCATTTTTGGTAGGTCTCGAAAGACTTTGTAATTGAAAATGGGATTTTGATCGGTGTCAAAGAACCATTCGTTACTAAGTACAACAGTTATGGTGAATTCATCCTTGAGCGGTTAAGAGCAACACCAGAATTTCTTGGTCAGGCAAGTGGATATTTTCGTATTCTTATCTACGCGCTAATATTTTTATATTATAATTTAAGACATAAGAATTTTTTAAATATATGTACAATTCACTTTATTGCACGAACAGATTGATGGATCGACTGGAAGGGAAGAAAGCTTCGCCGAAATGACAGAAAAGAGTGTAAAATGTGCAATGTGGATGAAGAAGCTAAATGTCAAACCCGGTGACGTTATCGGTATTTGTACCCACATTCAAATGGACATGTATGTGCCTTGTCTTGCCTCGTTGTACATAGGCGCTATATTTAATCCCTGGTGGAATGCTGGAATTACAAAAGGTAAGATTACAAAATATTTATCTGTTATTTCCATGTAGAATATTTTTGATAAACGATAGAATCAACCCAGATAGACACATGGCGGCACCGTGTCGTCACCGTGCCGTCATGTACGACCGAATATGACGGCACCATGACGACATGCCGTGCTGGCACGCCGTGCGTTCAAAATTTTTCGATATGGCATGCCATGTCGAAAAATTTTGTCTGTCTTTTTTCCTCAACTCGGAATTTCGGATCTCAATGAATTAATAAAACTAAAACGGCACGTCATGCCTTCACCATGCAGTCACCGTGCAGTCACACCGTACGTTCAATATTTTTCTTTACTCGTGCATGCAAAATCCTCGTTTGCCCACCGTTTACAGACATGCAAAATGGCCGGTTGACGCACTAGTGCGCAAAACATTTTGCGCACTGGCTCCCTCATTTTGCACACTGTTCCCTGGATTTTGCTCACTGCTTGAAGTTGCAGCTCATTTTGCATGTTGGCACGCCATGCCGTCACCATGCTGCCACCGTGCAGTCATGCCGTGCGATTAACATTTTTCGATATGGCACGCCATGCCGTCACCATGCTGCCACCGTGCAGTCATGCCGTGCGATTAACATTTTTCGATATGGCACGCCACGCCGTCACCGTGACAGCATGCCGTCACGGCGTGCTGTCACGGTAACGGCACGGGGCCGGCATGCCCAAAAAAAAAATCCTTTAACTGCCAACGTATCATATCTGCTAAATTGAAGCGGTTTGTAAAACAATTTCTTGACCTTTAATGACATAGCCTGTTGACCATCGACAAAAAAAATCTCATATATTTTGAGTACTTATCCGAATCGAAAAAATGGAAAAACGGTACTGAAATAAAAATACGAGTTTATAATTTTTACGCATGAATACATTTTTTTATAAAATAAAAACGGAATTGTACTATTCGTCAAAATGTCAAAATTTTTCGCATAAAATTGACAAAGATATTTTTAAGCAATAGGTGGTCGTCTAATTTAGGAACTACACCCACAGAAACGGGTCTGACCGGTTTATTTGAATTAAATTGCAGATCTATTCGAAATTAATCGTATTTTATTTGGTTTAAATAAATTTTATTTTTAATTAATACGATTTATTTTAACGCAATAAATTTAGTTTGATCGATATCAAATCCGTTAGGTCGGCTATTAAATACATTTCTTCATTAATAACTTAATTTATTTAATTTATTTAATTTAAAAGAAATCGTATTAATTTAATCAAAATGTAAAGTTATATTTCTTTGAAATGGATCCTATATTTAATTCAAATGTTACGTTGGCAAGATCCAATAATTTTGATCACTTGGTTCTAATCAATTGTGATATGTAAGTAAACATGTCTTGTTTTGTCAAATTTCATGACGTTTATGTCCGTATGACTCATTTGTATTGCAGAGATGACGAGGCACTTTCTCACGTTAACGCGCCCCAAAATTCTTTTCGCCGATGATGCCTCAGTAGAATTGGCAGTCGAAGTAGCCAAGGAAATTGACTTACCATTAAAAGTCATTGTAATTGGAAATCTGCCTGGTATCCAATCGCTGAATGATATTCTTGCATCAGAAGATACGAAACTCGTTCCCGAATTTCAGTGTACAAAATTATCGAGTTACGAAGAACCCGCTTTAATCTTGTATACCTCAGGATCTACCGGAAAACCAAAGGGCGCTCTACACTCTCAAAAATCTCTTTTTGGGAATGTGGAGAAATTTAGTAAAACGGTTAGAGTTAAGGGCACCACAATATCATTGATGTTTTCTACACTTGCTTGGAACACTGGCACTCTCAACATGTTATCAGGAATCGTAGGACCTGAGACGAGAATCATTTATACAGAATTTACCGAAGAAATTACTTTCCAACTTATTGAGAAATTCAAGGTACGTTTCACTATATATTTTGTCGATTGCATAAATAAAAAATGCTATTCCGCAAGTTCAAAAAGCGTGCACGAGAAATTTCTTATTATGTATTAACTTTTTTATACTAAATCAGCCAACAAAATAAATTTTAAAAAATTGTGCTCATTAAGGTAGTTCTGTCGCGAAGGCAATCCAAACTCATATGCATGAATTTTTGACATGTTGTAATTTAGCTATTCAATTTTACTTGCACAAAATCTTGAAGGCTTTTACCGAGTATTTGAATGAACAATAAAAACTTGAAAATCAATCTTTTTACACTGCGCTCACGGGAGGGCTGGAAAAATTGATCTTTAAATCGAAAATTAACATACTTAGATCAAAGATAGAGAAAAAATAAAAAGTACTACGGATTCGCAAATCATTCAGGAATTGATGCCTCATGAAAAAAGGTGAAGTCTCCGGAATAATGTTTAATTGAACCAAGGCCAAAGTGCACGATACCGGGCCAAATGACGTTTCCTAACCTAATTATCGTAAAAATGAAGTCAAATCCGCACTAAACATATCAACTATTTACAAATTATCGTTTTAATTTGATTACGACAATTTCGAAGGATTCTCGATTATTTTTGATATTACTATTGAGGCAGTCAAAGTGATGCGTATGATTATTTTTTAATGTCATATAGACTCTGAGATTTATGACTCCGGCGTACCGACAGAACTACCTTAAGAGGAGTGCATAAACTTGGATCCCAAAAAACAGATCGATTTTCAATATTTCATTTATCGCTACGGTCAACTTTCAATTTTTTCTCTTCAACTAATTAATGAAAATAATTATATCACAATCTGTTTGCTATAATATAAGTCCACATTTGAACTTCGAGTAGTAAAAAAAATAATAATATAAATGTTACAAATTATTAACTACACAATAAATTATTTAATGAACCAATCAGGTAAATTGGATGTTCCTGGGAACGAGTCCTGCCGTCAGGCTCCAAAAATCATCAGCGTTACCAAACTACGATTTATCCTCCCTGAAGTATCTTTACCTGGGCGGAAGTGTGTTAAAAGAAGAGACACAAAAAGCAATGGCCACGAGCTTTCCTCAAACCAAAATTTTGCAAGTTTTTGGTACGATTACAATTAATAAAAAATGAAATCATGTTCATACAAAAATTATTAATTAATTCCAGTAACTGCTTATTATCCATGAATTGTTTATTATGATGTATTGCCTTACAGGTATGACCGAATTGGGTGGCATAGTACTTGAGCAAGATGCTGAGAAGCCAAAATCTGGTTCTTGCGGAAAAGTCATAAAGAATATAACGATGAAAGTAATTGATAATGAAAATGGAAAAGTGTTGGGTCCCAATCAGACAGGTGAGGCTTGTTTCAAGTCTCCATTTATGATGACGAGTTACTATAAAAATCCGAAAGTCACGAACGAAACCATCGATGCTGAAGGTATAATATCACAGGTCGAAACATAAAATCAAAACGATAAAAAATAATATTAACAATATCCGATTGATGAGTAGTGGACTAAAAATTTGATGACAATATTGGTGATAGGCTGGCTGCACACTGGTGATCTTGTCCACTATGACGAAGAGGGCAACGTCTTCATCACTGATAGAATGAAGGAGATGATCAAGTACAGAGGTTATCAAGTTTCACCTGCGATGGTTGAACAGGTTCTGCAATCACATCCGGATATCTCCGAGGCTGCAGTGGTAGCTAAACCTCACGAAATCGATGATGAACATCCTATCGCATTTGTGGCAATAAAGCCGAACGCTCAAGTGCGTATTAAGATTTTTCTATAATTAATTATCTTCAATGGGTATGCCTAAATATGGTTTCAAAAATTATCGTGTTTAACACAATCAATAAATTGGTAGACCTAGCTAATCAGTTGAATGATTCAACCAATTACTTAATTGATCAATCAAATAACTAGTAGGTGTACCTAATAATTTGGTTGGTCTATGGGCAAATTGATTGAACCAACTAATCAGTTGATTGATTCATCAACAAATTGGTTGAACCATCAACAAATCAGTTGATGCATTGACAAATTAGTTCAACCATCAACAAACTAGTTGATCCACCAACAAATTAGTTGATCCAACAACAAATTAGTTGATCCATTAACAAATTGGTTGATCCATCAACAAATTGGTTGAACCATCAACAAATAAGTTGATGCATTGACAAATTAGTTGAACCATCAACAAATTAGTTGATGCATTAAAAAATCAGTCGATCCATCAACCAATTTGTCGATCCATCAACCAATTTGTCGATCCATCAACCAATTTGTTGATTCATCAACAAGTTAGTTGATCCACCAACAAATTAGTTGATCCACCAACAAATTAGTTGATCCATCAACAAATTGGTTGACCCATGAACAAATTGGTTGATCCATCAACAAATTGGATGAGCTATCAATAAATAAGTTGATGCATTGACAAATTAGTTGAACCATCAACAAGTTAGTTGATTCATTAAAAATCAGTCGATCCATCAACCAATTTGTTGATTCATCAACAAGTTAGTTGATCCACCATCAAATTAGTTTATCCATCAACAAACTAATTGATCCATCAACAAATTAGTTGATCCATCAACAAATTGATTGATCGATCAACAAATTGGTTGATCCATCAACAAATCGGTTGATCCATCAACAAATCGGTTGATCCATCAACAAGTCGGTTGATCCGTCAACAAATTGGTTGATTCAAATAATCAGTTGGTTGATCCAAATAATCAGTTGGTTAATTAATTAACTAATTGTGAGGCCTCAACACGAATCAGTTGTGGTTGGCTGATTAGGTGGATCAAGCAATTTGTTGGTCATTTCAGACATTTACATTTTCGGAGCATTCCCGATGGTTGCGACCACTAATAATTTTTCTCTGAGCGGTTTATAATTCTTTTTTTTGTTGTAATAACGTAGGTTACGAAAGAAGACCTCCAAAAAATGGTGACAGATAAGCTTCCAGATTACATGAAACTCCGAGGAGGTGTCGAGTTCTTGAAAGAATTGCCTCATACGCCATCGGGGAAAATTTCCAGGAGTGAATTAAAAAAAATAGCGCAGTCCGGAACATTTCATTGATATACCGGACCTTGTGGTGTATAATATGCAACATTTGTTCTCAACTAATACATTCATTTTTACGTTATAAATGTTTAATGAGTCAATGACCTAGCGTCAAAACATTGAATTAATTCGAGATAAGTGTACCGAAAAAAGAGCTTGGAAAACTGCAACAGTTACTTCTATCTATTGTCATAAACCTTGTAAAAATCGATTAAAAATAAAAAAATTCTTCTTTTATATATTAAAATCCTGTGATTTATTTGTTTAGAAATAAATTCCCGGACTACCTACTCAGGTATCGCTAGGTTAGCATTTATTGAGCTACATTAATTAAATACTTATTTAATTTATGCAGGTGGAAGCATTAGTTCGATCAGGAGAAAGTTGTGCTGGTGATATTAAATAAAAACAATAAAACCGAACCTTTAACTATATTGTCAATGTTAAGGTAGCTATGTCAGTACTCCTGAGTCATAGATACTAGCAACTATCGTCATCGAAGAATAAAATTATTCATTCTTTCTGCATATTCCACAATTAAATTCTAAAATAAAAAAGTTTCATTCAATCATATTACGAAATTATTTTCACGTGCGTAATTAATTTAATTATGTTATTAAAACTAATTTGACTTATGTCTTGACTCGGCCGCCATTGGCTCTGTAAGTACACGACACATCGCGGCAACATCGCAATATCGACCGACTGTTCGACCGGCATCGTACGTTACCGACATGAAACGAGGTTAGGTTTGCGCAATTTGTTTGGCGAATCTGCTCTGTCATGTCGAATTCTCCAAAAGAAAGACACGACGTTAGAGCGGATCGCGGAAAAAGAAACGGCCAATTCATTACGCGTAAAAGAAAAGCGTGGTTCGACAACATTCAAGCAACAAAAAAGCCGGATACAGTGAAGAATCGACGCAAATCAAATTTGATCAACAAATGAAAAATTCAAGAGTATCGATAGGTTAAAAAGTTCGATTTCAGTTAATTACGTCGAATTTAGGATGCAAGCGATCATTTTCATTCATTTTCATTGCAGAACACTACGAGTATATACCGACCGATGGTAACTATCGCGTATATAACTGATGTGCAACGTTGCCAAACTTCGGCGCCATCTTGAACAGCTGGTAGAGATTGTTTTTGCACAACGCAATTTCTTACAATTAACTTATAATACTCGCTGAAATGTCCGGTGACTACTACTTTTTATGGTCGCATCGGTTACTTTAATATCTAACGAAAACGTAGAGCTGTTTAGATGTTTTATATTTCATTTCTGAGATGCTTTTTTCTCTGTTCAAAAGTCAATTTTTTTATATTTCTCCATATACCGCCATGTATAAAACTCTGTTTTAAAAAGTTATTTACTTAATTAGATATCCGGTAACGTATCTCGTAATTCCTCACAAATAAAAGATGAATACTCAGACTACAAGATATAAAGAATTCGGACGTATCTAACGTGTTTGCCTTCGCGTTATAACTACCTTAACGTAGTTTCCAAAGTTTTTGATAATTTTTCAGCTCCATACATTCCATTTTGATACTGAGGTAAGTATTGGACATCAAAGTTTTTCAATATATATTTTACTACTTGTATATTCCGTTCACATTTTTATCAAATATTTTTATCAACGACGACATTAAAATTCTTGTGCTGCGATTTACAGTATAATAAATATTATGTCCCTAATTATACACTCAGCATTTTCTGACGATAAATTAGTTTTTTTTTTTAATGTCTCGTTATGATTTTTGCATTTTTATTTGTATGTCTTATTTCTTTTTCGAGCACATGTCACTGAGTATGTATACTTTAGTGACCGTCAAAAAAGGTTCTGTTTATCATCGTAGAGTGTAAAGTCTCAGCATCCAATCATTGACCCACATGACTGTGAGAAATGCAATTCAATGAGTTTGCAGTTTCTGTATATGTAACAAACGCTGAGTTCAACGTCATATAATTAATCAGTTAGAAGTATTGTTGTATATTTGCTGAAATATACTCATCATCATTAAGATAACAATTCATATCTTCAGGTACTCTATTTTCCTCGTTCATGACTGCTTGCACGTAATTTATAAGACTGCAGAAAAGAAAACATTAGAAAGATTTTCAATCTATTCCCTACTCAAAACATTTTTTTAACTTTTCTTGATAATGGACTAATAGACATTAACAACTGCAATAAATAACTAAGTGTGTGAGAAAGTCATTGAGGAAGGAGACGTTTTTTATATGAAATATATATGTAAAAATATATAAATTTTATTGTTAATAACAATAAAATTTATATATTTAAAATATATAAAATAAAAATATATAAATTTTATTGTTAATAACAATAAAATTTATATATTTTTTAAAATAATTATAATATTATTATTATTATAATTTTAAAAAATATTTAAGTTTTATTGTTATCATTTTTACTTTTATTCTTAATTTTATTGTTATTATTTTAACTTTTTTTTATTTATTTAATTTTTTGATTTTATATTTGATAATATAAATAATTATATTATCAAATATAAATTTGAAAAATTTATATGATAAAAGACCAAATTTATATACTTTTAAAAATATTTATAATATTATTATTATTATTATTATTTTAAAAAATATATATATTTTATTGTTATTATTTAAACTTTTTTTTATTTATTTAACTTATTGAATTTATATTTGATAATATAAATAATTATACCATCAAATATAAATTCGAAAAATTAAGGGAATTTTAGTCGTGAAGAAATGATTAATGATCATTTAAATTCCTATAAAATTCGAACCCTTCTACTGATTTTCATCAAATAATATATCTATAATCACTAAATATTAAGTCGTTTACGCAGAAAATTTGTCTATTGCAAATTCAACACCGAATAACGTGGAGTGCATCTGCACTTATGAAGAACTATTTAGCAAAATTGCCAAAATTTTATCTTCATCCACGAGGAAGCCAAAATCGATTAACATACTTCCTCATACAGATACATCCAGACAAATCAGTCTTATGGAATTATTTGACACACGTGAAATATTATTCGAATCAAATACATTTTATTAAAAATTAATATGATTTATTTCTATGCAATAAATTCTATTTAATCGAAATAAGATTATATTAGATCGCAACCATTAAATAAATTTCTTCTTCAAATGGGAGCACAATAAGATTATGCTAATCAAATTATTTTAATCAAATACATTTCATTTAAATAAATCGTCTTCGTTACAAGCCAATTTTATTTAATCGAAATAAAATTATATTAATTCATAATAGATCTCGTATTTGATTCAAATAAACTCATCAAACCATTTTATCTGGGTGTAGATTTGTAAAAATTGAAAAAAATGAGAAAGTAATATGCAAGATATTTGTATCCCTTTTTTTTATTTACGTTATCATCTCGTGTAATTTCATAATGTTTTATCTTGTACTATGATATAATCAACTGTAATATCACTTGTTAGTGATAGCAAAACTGCAACGAGTGGGCGAATTTGCTTCGTTCTTTTATGACTATATTATAATGATCAATAATGATTAATGGTCATGGTCAGTTGTCTCATAGTTGTCAGATGACAAATAACAAGCATTGAAACCAGTCATTAAAGTACATATTATGTGGCCATTACATATACATGTGCCAAATCGTATTTGCTGACGTGTTGTGCTCTGCCAAGTGGAAACTGCATACTCATGCCATTCACAACCTGTTTTGTTTGCAGGGCTTTCCGAGTAGTGGAACTTTGTACTTAAGTCAACTACAATATCAGTAAAAATCCAGAGGGTCAGAATTTCAGTGTAGTTGTCACTTAATATGATTAGACATGTAATGACGGCTCAGATACGTGTTCATTTTCTTCAACACCAACAAACAGTATCTACAATCATAGAAGAAAGAATGATCACAATCTCGTGCTGTATTCCAGCACGAAAACTCATGGTCCACAAAGTGGGGATAAATACAGGAGGTGATTTCCGGTAATATAAAACTCAGACTCGCCATGAGAACCGATGTTAGTGCCGGACAACAATTTCTGTCAGACGGTCGTATACGTATAAAATATAACAAAATTTTCCATTTCAATTATGATTAATAACCAAAACCTACGGTTATTTTAGTGCTTATAGGCGCGAGAACTAATTTTAGTGTGGGTTAACAATTTCTAAACGAATAAAACATAACATTTTATTTTTTATAAAAATTATAATCGGCACAAAAAAAACTGTATTTTTAGTTTTTATATTTTGCTTTTTCTTGTGACAAAAAAAAATTCTACATTTTTGGTTTTAATTAGACTATAAGTCACATCGAATGAAAATGTCGGGGGATTCAACGTATTGCTATACGGTGAGAATAAACAAATTTTCATCATTTAGACACAGCGAAGGAATATTAGTGTTTTCAATTATTCCGTGGAAATTATTACAGGGTGGTGAGAATTTCGTTATCGAAAATGGAATTCTGAAAGGGGTGGATGCTCCCTATCTCACTGATTACGACAGCTATGGAGAATTGATCCTAGATAGATTGAAGACTAATCCAAACTTCGTGGGTCAGGCACGTGTTCTTGTTTATAATTTCGTTAAGATTTACGACCTCTTAAGAAAAAGTGAAACATAATGGATTTATAAAACGGATTTTTTTCTTACTATTAAAATGAAGATTTTGTCCAGAAACGTCTATTAGAATGATTTTCCAATTTTATAACAAGATAATTCCGATTCTAGTTATGAAGAAAAAGTACAAAAATAATTTGTTAAAATTTCTTTTTTTTTTATTTTCCAAACATTTTTTGGCATTTTCACTAAAAAGAAATAGTACTCTTCCTTTTCAATATGTTTTTTTAGCTTTTTGACAAAATATCTTGTGAAATTACTTTTTTAAGTTAAAACATTTATAATTTCCTTTTATTACGCTTGAAAATGGTAAATTTTCTTGCGTGTGTTTCTGGACCTGACGAGGCTGTAATTCATGGCCAAACCGGTTTTAACATTCGAACGGATCATTTCAACGCTTGCAGATAAACGGTTTGACAGGAGAGGAAGAGACCTTCGCTGAAATGATGGAAAAGAGTGTGAAGTGTGCTATGTGGCTAAAAGAACAGAATATCCAACCGGGTGACGTTGTGGCCATTTGCAGTGACAATCGTATGGACGCTTATGTGGCCCCTTTAGCCTCATTGTATATAGGAGCCATTTTTAATTCATGGTGGGACGCTGCGCTTACAAAAGGTAATTAATTTTTAAATCAATGTTAGCTCTTTAATGGCTATATTTTCAAAAATCGAAAAATCATGAAAATCAAAATAGTGAATAAATTACACGTTTAAAAAATTCCCTTTATTCATTCTAACATCTTACGTATTTTTTAGACAGAAATGTAGGATAAATTTGTAATAAACTTTTTTTATTTTACAAGTTTTTTCATAATTTTTTATCGAAATTAAAAAAAACTTTTCGGAAAGTAGCAAATCTCGACAGGTGATGTACACTTTTAAAAATGTTTAGAACTATTTACGCACAAACTTTTAACTAAATTTAATGTACCAAAGTGATAGAAAACTTATGTTTTTTATTTTTTTAATTAAACCAAAATCTTGAAAATTAATGTCCTTTTCAAAGCAAAATTAAGGTACTGAATTATAAAGAATAAAGTACCTTAGCATGTTTCCACTAAACGTACATTCATTTTGTTTATTTACTCGAATTTAAATTGTTAATTGAATTTAAATTTAATTTGAATAAAAATTTAAATTTAACTTGAATTTAAATTTTAAGTTAACTTGAATTTAAATTTACATTTAACTTGAATTTAAATTTAAATTTAACTTGAATTTAAATTTAAATTTAACTTGAACTGAAATTTAAATTTAACTTGAATTTAAATTAAATATTAAATTCCGTGTACCAGTTTATGCCTAAAAATGTTCAATAGATTTAAAAAAATATATACTTACTTTGAAGTGGATCGATTTTAATGACACTTCACATTTTGTCACAGACGTGACAAGACACTTCCTCAATCTAACGAAGCCAAGAGTCCTGTTCTCAAATGAAGCCTCGGCGGCAATAGCTCTCGAAGTGGCTAAAGAAATTGGCATGGATCTAAAAGTGGTAATTTTGGGAAAATTACCTGGTCTTTTATCATTGGATGATATTCTTGCGACGCAGGATAGCAAAAGCGTGGCTGATTTTCGTTGCACGAAATTATCAGACATTGATGCACCGGCGGTTCTTATATACACGTCAGGAACAACCGGAATGCCAAAAGCTGCTCTCCATTCACATAGAGGACTTTTTGGAAATTTAAATCTTGCTGCCAATCTTGGCTCTGCGCCGGATAATAACGTTGTCACGATTATGCTATTTTCTTCCCTCTCCTGGGTTACTGGACTTCTTTGCTTGCTAAAGGGTATCTGTTTGCCGGAAAGGCGAGTCATCTATCCGGAATTTAAGGAAGAGACGACACTGCAGCTTATCGAGAAGTTCAAGGTACTACGGTTTGTTTTATTGAATAAATGGAATGTTTTTTTTTTCATTAAAAAGATTTATCAGTTTATCAATTTTTTTTAAATAAAAAAAGTTAATCATTTGTCCATTTTTTTTAAATCCAAAAAGTTCAATAAATTTGTCTATTTTTTTTCTCATATCCTATTTTTCGATATTCAAAAAAATGTTTATATTTCGTAGCAATAACAATGTCTTGAAGAATTTAGCTTGCCAAAAAATAGTTTATGGTACCTCAAGTAATTAACAAGATTGAAATATATATTTCATCTTAGTAATCGACTTAACACTTTGTTTTCAAGGTCAATCCGTAGCAAACTTCAAAGTCAAATTAACGACAATTCTCAAACTATTCAATGTTGCGTATATCATAAAACTTGAAGAGCCGTAAAATGTTGATTTTATCCTCATCAATCAGCTACACTTTCCATACTATTATTAAGATTGGTTAATGCTATTTTTACATTTGTGACGTTACTTATAATTATGAAGGTCAATTGGCTATTCCTGGGAACTAGCGGGGCCGTGAGACTTCTAAAGTATCCATCGATAGGCAACTACGATATCTCCTCCTTGCAATTCATCGTGACAGGAGGCGCTGCATTCAAAGGAGAAACACAAAAGGCTCTTTCCGATTTGTTACCACATACACGTGTCTTTCAAGCTTACGGTATGTTTAGAATATTCATAATTCTTTTTCTCGTTATATGTAGTGTTATTGATTCCCATAGACGATCAATTGATTTTGGAAATATGGGTCGGTATTTTTATTTTATTTTTTTATTTTTTTAATGTTGCATTTCCTTCTGTCGGAGGCATTCCGCCTATTACAGGGTCGGCCCCGGCCAGTAACCAGTTCCCCTTGAGGATCTGGCATGGATCAACAACCAGTTCCCTTTGAGGGTCTGGCCCGGATCAGTGACCAGTTCCCTTAAGGATCTGGCCCGGATTAGTAACTAGTTCCCTTGAGGGTCTGGCCCGGATCAGTGACCAGTTCCCCTTAAGGATCTGGCCCGGATCTGTAACCAGTTCCCTTTGAGGGTCTAGCCCGAATCTGTAAACAGTTCCTCTTGAGGTTCTGGCCCGGATTGGTAACCGGTTCCCCTGGAGGGTCTGCCCCAAATCTAAACCCAGTACCCAGTTCCCCTTGCGAATTTGGCTTGGATTAGTACCCAGTTCCCCTTGCAAATTTGGCTTGGATTAGTACCCAGTTCCCCTTGAGAGTCTGGCCATGTTGAATTTCCTTCTGTAGGAGGCATTCCGCGTATTACAGGGTCGGCCCCGGCCAGTAGCCAGATCACCTTGAGGGTCTGGCCCGGATCAGTAACCAGTTCCTCTTGAGGATTTGGCCCGGATCAAGAACCAGTTCCCCTTGAGGGTCTGGCCCGGATCAGTGACCAGTTCCCCTTAAGGAGCTGGCGCGGATCCGTACCCAGATCCCCTTGAGGGTCTGGCCCGGATCAGTAACCAGATCCAAATGCCGCCAAATTCGACACACCCCTCTATATCTCATTCGCCATTGCATGTCTGCCATGAATATAGAAAAACTGCAGATAACCTATACCGATATCCTAGTAGAAAATATGTAGCGTTACATTCAGCATGAATCCGGCCGAATTAAGGCCCCGCCAGGGCAGATATTGCCCTTCACAGGGTCATAGCCCGATGACCCCCATCAGAACCTGATTTACGCCGGATGTAACACTACAGATTTTCTACATTAAAATTTTCTAAATTTACTTTACAAGGACAATTTAAAGTTAATATATAGTATAGTAATTTTAATAGTTTACTTTAATTTGACTAGAAAAGTACATTCATTTAATATGACAATTAGACCTTGAATTGAATTGACGATTTTATGCATAAAAACTTTCAATCGTTTCTAACTAAATTAATGATATTGTTTTTTTTTACCAAAAGGTGCTACGGAAATGGGAGGTGTAGCGGTGCAACAATCACCCGATTACAAGCCAAGTTCGTGTGGAAAAGTCGTGAAAAATATAACAATGAAAGTAATCGATCCTGAAACTGAGACAATATTGGGTCCCAATGAAACTGGCGAGGCTTGTTTAAAATCTCCTTTCATGATGTCTGGTTATTACAAGAATCCGGAAGCGACGAGTGGCGCTATTGATGCTAAAGGTAACATTACATACAGTTATTAATTAATGGAGCCAAAAGGATTTTGAAACTTGCAAAAATATGGCATTGAATTTATCAAAGCAAGGATTTATTTAGTCAATTCAAACATTATATTCTCTCCTCAATATCAATCAATACGATTATGCAATACTGCATCTAGACGTCCTAAGATAAGAGATGGAAAAAAAAATCAAATTGCATACGTGAAGAACTTAGATAAGAATTGATTGACTGAAGGTTAAATTTGCAGCAATCAAAGATTACATTTTTTTACGAAAGTGATAGTTCATCATTGGTAGACTCTCAAAGTTATTTAGGTTGATTTATGATGTAATTCGTTTGAATTTTTCGAGGATGTACGCCGATTTAGTTAATTTCCACATTTTTTTTCTCAGTGTTGAAATATGTATGTAAATTTATAATAATCAAATGATGGTCCAGATTTAGCTCAACGATTATGTTTATGCCAATAATAGGCTGGTATCATACCGGTGATCTCGTGCACTATGACGAGGAGGGAAATGTCTTCGTCACAGACCGAATTAAAGAGATGATTAAGTACAGAGGACATCATGTTTCGCCTGCGATGGTAGAACACGTTCTTCAAAGTCATCCAGGAGTACTGGAAGTAGCTGTGCTTGCAGTTCCTAATGAAATGGATGACGACCATGCGATGGCTTTCATAGCGAAGACGTCAACCTCCAATGTGAGTACATTTGTAAACAATTATTATTGTGCTGATATTTTAAAGACATAAAAAAAGTATTGTGACAACATAAAACGAGGACAACAAAAATCGTTACATTAGGCTGGCAATTCTTTTATTCAGCTGACAAATCAGTTTTGCTATGCTGACAAATTTTTTTGCTGGGCAGAGCAATTTTTTTTGTTAGCCTAACGTAACGATTTTTGTTGTCCTCGTTTTATGTTGTCACAACACAGAAATTTCTCTCCGTGAATAAATTGAATTAAACAAAACTTTTATTAAATTAAAAACGTAAATGGTTTTTAATACTTACTGAAATTTTTTTGATACATTTTACACTTCAGTTCGATAAGTAGAAAAAAAGAATTATGGGGTTCATAAATGCTGGTATGTAATAAAGACATAATAAGAAAATGTGTGGAATGGCAGCATTCAATGATACTTTATTAGATATCCTCGTGTCATTAAGTACGTTAATTGGCACGATGACGGTTCAAATTTATACGTCATGTATCGTGGCATTATAGCAAATTATATGACTGCTATATTGACTAGTATCATCTCGTAGACGTCACGCACGTTATCACTCATATTATTTTTTCTCTCAATGCAGGTTACGAAAGAGGAGCTTCTGAAATTGGTGGAGAATAAACTGCCGGATTACATGAGACTACGGGGCGGCGTAATGTTTCTCGATGAATTACCGCACACGTCATCGGGAAAAGTGGCTCGATCAAAATTGCGAACTTTGGCAAAGTCTTACAGTAATTGAAAAAAAATTAAGCCGTAAAAATGTGATACAAAAAATGTCAGTAGGAAAATTGTGTAAATAGTATTGATGTTTTTAGGGAAATTTAATTTAGTTTTTATGATAATTATATCCTATTTATTTGTGATCGACGTGAAAATTTTATGTACACTCCTAAAATGTATTACTAGACTATATTCAATCAAACTGTAGATACGCGGTATCAAAAAGATTGAACACTTATGCTATCATAATTGAGGAAATTCAAACATACGAAATAAAACCAGAAGTATTTACTTATAAATTCTATATCACTGTATATATCTTATCTTATATTAGCTGATCTTTATTTGCTATAGTTATTTATACCTTTTGATACAGAGAACGAGAACAATATCCACGAGGATTATCACACATGACCCAAAAGGTAAATAATAAATCTTACGTTTACTATCATTAAACATGTGCGATAATAATATAATCAACGTTATCATTGCCACATTCCGCCAATTCGGGTATCACAGTGATTAACTATAGCTGACGTTTTCCTAAAATAAATGTAATGCTTTATAAAATTAAATCAAAATTATCGAAACGAAAGCGTGATTTTTTAATCTTATCAAGGACAATCTTGACAATTATATAATATCAATTCTTATTGGCATATAAGAGATTCCAATAAGAGATTCAATTGCAACTATCTCAACTTAGAAGCGTTAAAACGCGTTTCATTCCATAGAGATATAATTTGATACAATTAAATTATGGGTAGATAAAAATGAAACAACTTCATAAATAAATAATTCTTGAGTTTAAAATTTAATTCAAGTTTAATCTAATTAAATAAAGGTTTGAACAAATTTAATTCAAGTTTAAACAAATTTAATTCAAGTTTGAACAAATTTAATTCAAGTTTAAACAAATTTAATTCAAGTTTGAACAAATTTAATTCAAGTTTAAACAAATTTAATTCAAGTTTGAACAAATTTAATTCAAGTTTAAACAAATTCAATTCAAGTTTGAACAAATTTAATTCAAGTTTGAACAAATTTAATTCAAGTTTAAACAAATTCAATTCAAGTTTGAACATATTTAATTCAAGTTTAAACAAATTTAATTCAAGTTTGAACAAATTTAATTCAAGTTTAAACAAATTTAATTCAAGTTTGAACAAATTTAATTCAAGTTTAAACAAATTTAATTCAAGTTTGAACAAATTTAATTCAAGTTTAAGCAAATTTAATTCAAGTTTGAACAAATTTAATTCAAGTTTAAACAAATTTAAATCAAGTTTGAACAAATTTAATTCAAGTTTAAACAAATTTAATTCAAGTTTGAAAAAATGTAATTCTAATTTAAAGTATTTTAATTCAAGTTTAAGTAAACTCATAAATAAATAATTTTTTGGTTACACTGCGTTGAGGAGCTTAATGGTATTACGCTGACTGTCATTTCCCCCACCATCAATATCTACGCAGATGATGGGTAGGTTCGAGCACTCCTATCAGTTCAGTCAATAAAGTAATCGATGCTTGGTAATGATTCGTTTGTTCGTGAAGTGCGGTTGAATCAGGTCGTGAAATTCCAGTCCAGTTCACGACAAACAGAAACGTCAAAGTATTTATCGTACGTATATTCGGTCTAATAATTGAAGTGCGTGAAACAATTTACGATCATGTCGACGGATAAAACTCAAGAAAATAAGGCAAGAGTAGCAACTTTATCTCTTTAACTGATAAATTCAAGTGGCAACTCGAATGATTTATTCATGCATTTTTTTGTTTGATGGGTAAATTAATTATTCATGAAGCCAAAAATGATTGTAATGTGGCTCCTTTCCACACAAAATGGCTTTTTATCTTTTTTTAATCCTGATTTCTGTCATTAAGTCGAAGATCCATGTCAAACTAAAGTCCTGAACAAAAATGTTGAGCAAGTATTTCGCAATACAGTGGCACAAATCTTATTGCTTAATTTAATTTTTTTCTTTTGTTGAATTTACAATTCTTTTGCTGTGCTACTACATTTATTTTCTAAGCTAACAATTTTTTATGAATCATTTATCGGGCTAGCATAATTGTTTTCTCAGTACAATGTCTCAAAATATCATGAATTAGTGGATGACAATGAAACCAATGGAAAAATGGAACTGTTCCATCAATTTGTAATATTTGCACGTGTGGATTTCCTCAAAATTGTGACTTTTCATTTTTTTATAATAAATTCTCGTAACATATTCTAGGGGTCGTTTTTCGTGATCGAAAATGGAATTGTAACAAGTACCGAGACGTTCTCAGATGTCTTGAAAGGCAATAACTATGGAGAAGAACTACTGGAGCGCATGTCGGCTAATCCCACATTCGTAGGTCAAGTAAGTGTAACTTTCTGTTTTTTTTTAACTACATGAAAATCTCAGTAATTTCATCGCAAAAACAATAACTATGTCACATGCACAGGTGGATGGAATCACTGGAAGGAAAGAAACATTTTCGACAATGTTGAAAAAGACTGTAAAATGCGCAATGTGGTTGAAGCAACAAAATATCCAGCCTGGTGACGTTATAGGCATTTGTACACACAATCACCTTGACATGTATGTGCCATGTTTTGCCTCACTGTGTGTAGGTGCCATTTTTAATGGATGGTGGGATGCTGGTCTTACCAAGGGTAAGGGAAAAAAAGATATTCGTTAAATAATTTCTATTTTGCTTTCTGGATATTCAAAAGTTTCTAAAACATCGAAAAAAAAGGATGCTAAGTAGAATCTTGCACATTACTTCCTCATTATTTTTTCGCTTTTTACAAAACTTCCTCTATGAGGAAGCCAAAATTGATTATCATACTTCCTTCTGGTATTTTCTGTGACAGAACGACTTCAGAACGATAGTGAGTGCCAAAATTCGACATCTTGAAAAAATAAAAATTTAGATTGGATATTCAGACCTAAAGTCGGATCTGTGAATTCTGATATCGAAAACGGAAAATAGTCACTTTTTAAAAAATGATCGTAAAAAGACTTTAAATCGGTACTTTCCGAAGTAGAATATGTGACTTGAGAATGACAGTGAAGGTCAAAATGTGACATCTTGAAGAAAAAAAATGTAGGTTCTTTAGGTTGGATTTTCCGCGCAAAAGTCGGATCTGTGAATTCTAAAATCAGAACCGACGAAAAGTGACTTTATCAAAAACTATCGTAAAAAGGCATGTAACCGGTACTTTCTGGAGTACAATATGCGACTTGAGAATGATAGTGAAGGTCAAAATGTGATATCTTGAAGAAAAAAATGTAGGTTCTTTAGGTTGGATTTTCCGCACAAAAGTCGGATCTGTGAATTCTAAAATCAGAACCGACAAAAAGTGACTTTTTCAAAAACTATCGTAAAAAGGGATGTAACCCGTACTTTCTGGGGTACAATATGCGACTTGAGAATGACAGTGAAGGTCAAAATGTGATATCTTGAAGAAAAATAAATATAGGTTCTTTAGGTTGGACTTTCCGAGCAAAAGTCGGATCTCTGAATTCTGAAATCAAAAAGTCACTTTTTTAAAAATCATCGTAAAAAGTTTTGTAACCGGGACTTTTCAAGCTGTGCATAAAAAGACACTTTTTATGAGGAAGCAAAAGAATTCAGAAAAATGTCCGAATGTATTGGTATGTTTGGCTGATCAGCAAAATTCAAACCTCTATATCTCAAGAACAGCGTGATCAATCAAACTGAAATTTAGTACATGAATAGAGCTGTTTTATTTGTAAAAATTTACGCAATAATTGAACGACCTAGTCAGATTTTATAAGAGTAGATTTTTAAAAAAATTGTACGTATTCTTGCTGCCGCAATTTTTTGGTTAACGACCTGAATAGTTCTTGCACGAATAAAGTAATGATAAAGAACAATTGATATTGAATTTGAGCAAAACCTAAAAAACAGCACGGATTTTATAAAACCTTGAATTTTTCGAAAAAAAACATTCTTGTAACTCTATTCTTTCCTATGATCTACAGATATAGCGAAATATTTCATCAAGATAACGAAACCGAAAGTGTTGTTCGCCAACGAAGTATCAGCAAGAGTAGTTCGTGAAGTCATTAAAGAAACGGACATGGATATAAAAATCATAGTATTTGGAAATCTACCGGATCTTCAGTCTTTGGACGAAATTCTTTCATCGCAAAACGACGAACTCGTACCCAGATTTCGTTGCACAAAACTGTCGAACCCTAACCATCCGGCTATGATGATGTACACTTCGGGATCAACCGGACTACCGAAATGTGCTTTATTCTCGCACCATACCTTCCATGCGAATATTGCACTATTCGGTAGAAATGGATCAACAAAAAATTATTCAACATCGTTGAACTTCGCCCCGCTATCTTGGCTTTCCGGTTTATATATTATGTTCCAAGGAATCATATTGCAGCGTACGAGAATAGTTCATCCAGAATTCACGGAAGAAATATGTTTGCAGCTCATCGAAAAGTTCAAGGTACAATACAATAGTAATTTGTGTTACAAGGGTATAAACGTACAAAATGTACCTTGTGTTTTTTATGCACTATTGTGATGTCAGCATGCGTCGGTATTTTTTTTACACATTTTGAAACACGTAAAGTCAAACTTTTAATACAGGTATTACAGAATAGTTATATTTTGTATTTTATGTCACTCTCTGCGTAAAATGCGATTTTACGCACGCTTCGCGTGCGTTAAACTGCATTTTCTCACATCGTAACATAAAATATCGTTCGACACTCGTGCGAAACACTTTTTCTAACTCGTGTGGTTGCAACCCTCGCCTTCGGCTCGGGCTGCAAACTCGCACTCGCCAGAAAAAGTTTTTTCGCACTTGTATCGAAATATACTATTCTGTACTGCTTGCACTAAAGATCCATTTTTATGCCTTCAAGCTGTGCATAAAGACACTTTTTCGCACCAGGGCATTAAAAAAAACACTTTTTCTCACTAGAGCGCAAAAAGACACTTTTTCACACCAGTGCGTAAAAAGTTGTGAATATTAGGGTCTGCAGATGTTATGATTAAAGTGTGAGTTTTCCAAACGTGCGTAAAGTAAGCGGAGTGTGTAAAGTAATAACTTTGCGCACGGCGTTCGAAAAACGTGCACCTCAGCCCGGGAAAAGTTCACTTTTCGATTGGCTATTACAAAAAAAAAGTGTATTGTACTCTGCACTTGTTAATGCGTATGATCAAAATTAAATCCCTTGATTAGGTGAGTTGGATGTTTATGGGACCAAGTTTGGCCTTCAGACTTCAAAAATCGCCAGCAATGGGGAAGTACGATCTGTCGTCCTTGAAGGCTATATTTATGGGTGGTGCAGCAATGAAGGAAGAGATGCAAAGATCTGTGGCAGTCTCATTTCCTCACGCCACCATCTACCAAGGTTACGGTATGGAAAAAAATCAAGCTATACTATGCTAGATTTAAAAAAAAAAGCTAAATTGTACTGCATGAACTGCCGATCGGGGTTTTTGAATCCATATCACAAAACACTGAAAATAATAGACAGATTAGATAATTTTATGATGGTTTATTTCGATCGAAGGTAGCACCGAATTAGGAAATCCGGTTGTTATACAACGCGATAACTGCAAGTCTAGTTCATGTGGGACAATCACTGTTGGCATGACATTAAAAATTATTGACCCAGAAACTGGGAAAATCTTGGGTCCTAATCAAGATGGTGAAGGATGTTTCAAGAGTCCCTTCATGATGATTGGCTATTATGGAAATCCCGAAGAAACAAGCAAAACCATTGATTCGGAAGGTAAATCATTTCCTATCAATATATCATCAAATTCAGTAGAACCTTGATTTTATAGACAAGTTACTGAGTAAAAAATCTGTAGCGATACATTCGGCATTGATTCACGGAGAAAAAAGCTAAGTTAGATCAACCAAGGCGCTTGGTTATATATGCGCCAACTAAGTTATTGGTTAGACCAACCAAGTTATTGTTTGACCAACCAAGTTATTGGTTAGACCAACCAAGTTATTGTTTGATCAACCAAGTTATTGTTTGACCAACCAAGTTATTGTTTGACCAACCAAGTTATTGTTTGACCAACCAAGTTATTGTTTGACCAACCAAGTTATTGTTTGACCAACCAAGTTATTGTTTGACCAACCAAGTTATTGTTTGACCAACCAAGTTATTGTTTGACCAACCAAGTTATTGTTTGACCAACGAAGTTATTGTTTGACCAACCAAGTTATTGGTTACACCAACTAAACCATCTTGGTTCCTTAATCAATAACTTGTTTGGTTAACAAATAACTTGATTGGTCTAACCAATAACTTAGTTGACGGATATATATTACTAAGCGCTTAGTTGGTGTAACAAAGCCTTTTTTGCATGTTCGAGTCAGATATAACGCTACAGATTTTCTACTATAGGTGTAACATATACAATACGCAAACAAGTGAAGATTGTCCGTAAATGGAGATCGGAGTGTATCTGTGAGACCAAGAAAAATCGTTTCAACGTGCGTCCTTCATTTTCCAATAACTATTACATAAATTATAGGTTGGCTACACAGCGGTGATTTGCTTCACTACGATGAGGATGGCAATGTTTTCTTTGTCGACCGTATAAAGGAGCTGATTAAATATAGGACATGTCAAGTTTCGCCTGCGATGATCGAACAATTGTTGCAAGGTCATCCCGAAGTGAAAGAAGCTGCAGTGCTTGCGGTGCCTGATGTTATAGATGAAGAACATCCAATCGCCTTTGTTTCGAAAGTACCCAACGCCCAAGTGAGTATAAATCGCAGATTGGGAGATTTGTGTCATCTGCAATGAAGGTGACAAATGAACCGATAAAAATGTACAATCAATCTCTGCACGCTTAAATCTCAATCGAATAAAATATATCTTTTATTACTTGGACGATCAATTCCTTTAAAAATTATGGGATTGTTCAAATACCATAATGTTTGACATATTGTTCTACAATTGCATTTTTCTTTCTGATGAACCAATAACATTTGATTTCCACTTTTATATCACTGGATAATGATTCTGACTCACGTTTTGCCTATGTTTATGAATACTACAGATTACAGAAGAGGATCTAAAACAATTGGTCGCTGATACACTGCCGGATCATATGAAACTTCGAGGTGGTGTCCGATTTCTTGATGAATTGCCTCACACGCTTTCGGGCAAAGTGGCCAGAGCGGATCTGAAAAAATTGGCCCGGTCGTTTGCTCTTTGAGAACACAGTGAAAACTCACCCGTGTAGAAAAAATCCTGTGTCCAGAATGAAATCCAGGGCAAAATCCAGGATGAAGTCTGTGCTGTCAAGGATGGATTTTGGACAACCCAGGATGGATTTTGGACAATCCAGGATGGAGTCTGGGTAATCCAGGATGGAGTCTGGGTAATCCAGGATGAATTCCGACGTGGACAATGGAATCGGTTTAAATCCCATTCTCTATCCTGGACTCATAATTTTTACCCGAATTACTTGATTGTTGTTTGGGATCTCGGCGAAAAGTGTTTAGTATTGCGTATTTCCCACGAAGAGTAATTAGAGTAAAATCACATGGAATTGGCAGGCTCGAGACTTGCGTGTTATATATATTTTTGTATTAACATCATTATCGTTGAGATGCGTAAACGCCCTCGCAGCATTTGATTGCTATTTTATTTAATAAATAATTCATCCGTTGTAATTTCCAGTTGTGCGTCGCGTTTTCGACATTATTTGCGAATATTTGGACGGGTCGCTCTTAGCGAGTCCACCGAAATACTCCCGTCACAATATATATCTCTCATTACTTGCAGAGTATGATTGTGAATCTTATCTTAATTTGAACTTTTCGAAATCTGATATGACGTTAAGAAATCGGCTAGAAGATAAATGTGATCATGCCTTGACCAGTCTCCGAGACGGCCTCATTTTATCAATAATAAGTACAATATCACTTTTGCTCTCATTGTGAGCGTTTCATTATGGGAAATTCATCCATTGGCTCTGAAGGCGGTTCTGCGTTTTTTAATCTGTATTTGTAAATGCTTATTGCCATGTATTAAATAATCTATATTAACATCTAAGTATTTTACTATATTTTTGTTTGGTACATCAACCTTATCATTAGCGCCAGGTACACAAGTTTGTATTGGAAATTCATTTAAACCTTGTCTCTACTTTTAGTTATGTAGGGTACTGGCTTAAGGAAAAGGATAGTATCGCATTTAGTTAGACTTAAATGAAGGTTCCATGCTTTATAATAGTTATTATCCTCCCAGACGCAGAGGTTACCGCGACCAACAATATTGTTATCTTATCATGTACGTGGCTCGCATATCACAAACTTTTAACACGTGCCAATGATGTAAGAAGCTGGAGCTACGGGCAAGCTACAACCCTTGACAAGATAGTCATCATATCTTGATTATTGAGCATCAATGATCGTTCGACCTCAAAATGAAACGATTATATAGTATAATAATGTCACTAAGCATTTTTCCCTTTCCACTGCTTTCTTTCCATTGCGTTCGGGAGAGATGGAATGGATGTAGAGCAACAACACCTATTTATCGGAATTAAAGATGCGTTGGAAATTAATTCCAACGTCAATCATACACATCTCTAGCCCCGCCTTCATTACGTCAAGTTATATATCATAAACAATTCAGTGAGTATACATATACGAAGATTGTCAACATAGTTACCATATGTGTTTCGGTCTTGGGTGAATAAGGTGATCAGTTATTGCTGCGAGTTTGATAAGATTCAAATTTAATCGGACAGTACGATTTTCTGTTGTTGAAAATGTCGACGGACTCAACTTACAGTTTTAGAGTGAGTAGCTTTTCGTTACCTTGTTCGTAGCAAACTGTTAAAAATGAAAGAACCGTTAAAGGGTTAAGAAAATCATATGTTTGTTCCAAAATGATCATAGAACTATTATACCTTCGCTGGATGAAATTAATCAATCAATTATTAATTCCGTAATTCATTAGGCAAAGCACTTTAAGATTGAAAATGGAATACTAACAGGCATCGAGGAGCCACTAGTTATGGAGAACATCACTAATTTCGGAGTACCTGTACTTGAACGTCTCAGAGCTGATCCGTTGCACGTAGGAATTGTAAGTTATTTCTTTTGTACTGAGATAACAAAACCCTCGTGATCTACACCGTCAAAACCGATCCAACAATTATCATAATGACAAAAATACCAACAGATTGACGGTGTGACTGGAAAGGAAGTAACTTTTGCTGAAATGGAGGGAAAGAGTGTAAAGTGTGCCATGTGGTTGAGAGAACAAAATATTCAGCGTGGTGACATTATAGGCATTTGTACCCAGAACCAACCGGACATGTATGTGCCTTGTTTTGCCTCCTTGTACGTAGGAGCTATATACAATGCTTGGTGGGACACTGATCTTACCACAGGTGAGGAAGATAAAGTTTTCTTCCTTTTCTGTACAATACAAAGCTCGCAATGTTGAAGTGAATGGATTATTGTGTATGTTGAAGGGTTATCAAAGCACTTTCTTACTCTGACGACGCCTAAATTCATGTTCGTTGATGAAGCTTCGGCGAATATAGTTTTTGAAGCCGTGAACGAATTGGGCATGAAAACGGAAATTATAGTTTTTGGAAAGTTACCGGGATTCCGGTCATTGGAAGATATTCTTAGAACCCAGAAAACCATCCTCGTGTCCGAGTTCTGTTGCACAAATCTATCCAGTTTGGATGAAAACGCTCTTATTATATACACTTCTGGAAGTACCGGACCGCCCAAAGGTGCTATGTTTTCTCACAGATCTATGTACGGAAGTATGCTGCGATCTACGAAAGACAACATGTTAAAGAGGAAAACAAGATCAGCGATCTTCTCACCGCTGGCTTGGCTCACTGGCTATTTATCTTTGTTCAAAATAATATTCGCACCAGAAACAAAAGTAATTTATCCAACATTCTCCGAGGAAAAATGTCTGGAGATTATCGAGAAGTACAAGGCACGTTCGTTCAGTTAATTAATCAATTAGATCCATCTGCAAAAATGTGGAATATCGGATTATTGTTTGAATATTATTTTAGCCACGATTTTCAGTTTGTATTTTCTTATTGCCCTAATCAGATCGAATGGATGTTCTTGGGAACAAGCAGTCTCGTGAGACTCCAAATGTCGCCGGCCAGAGTGAACTACGATTTATCCTCTTTGAAAACACTTCTAGTAGGAGGTGCAGCAATGAAAGAGAATACACAAAAAACTATTTCTGAAAGCTTTCCTCAGACGAACATATACCAGGGTTTCGGTAAGAATAGTAAACTATATAACATCATAACGTCTTTTTATAGTTTACTTAACCTTGGATAAGTCACACAGCATCATCTAAACAATACCTGAACATTTCAGAAGACCAAGCCACATCCTCCAAATCCGATTTTTTCGGAAATCCCTTCTATATCCCTCCAATGATCGATAAATTTATAAATATTAAGAAAACAGATAATTTTATAATATTTCATTGCCGTGAACCACAGGTGCCACGGAAGTGGGAGGATCTTGCTTCATGCAACGTCCCGGATCAAATCTAAAACCAGGTTCGTGCGGAGTAATCTACAAGGGTGTCATGATGAAAATTATTGATCCTGAAACTGGAAAAGTCTTGGGTCCCAACCAAACGGGTGAGATGTGTATGAAATCGCCTTTCATGACAAGCGGGTACTTCCGGAACCCTGAAGCGACGAGGAAATTATTTGACTCTGAAGGTACAAAATATCCAATTTCATAGAATTTTTTGAAGTGGACTAGAAAACTTCCGCGCACTGAGCGCGCGAGTAGAGTGCGTGTGTCGGTGCAGCGATATTATTTAATACATATAATATATATAATCAGAATTCCCAAAAATTAAGAGATCTAACAAATTTTTCCAATAATTCCAAATCTTATCGAATCGGAAACTCTTTATAGATTTGATTCAAATTGATTACCAATTGTCCTTTAACATTTTTTCAATTATAAATTAGTATTTAGCTTGATAACTTCAAATTTGCGAGGTCTGGAGTATTTCCAGACTTTAGAAAAAAATGTAAAGTCCCATCATTACATGGGGCTTTACATTTTTAGTAAAGCAGTACGACCTCTTTGCTCAATGAAATAAATACAGGATTTCCAATTCTGGAAACCTGGCATGGATTTTGCTAAAAGTAACAGTAAACAAAGAGGTCTGATTTACTTGACTGCAGAATTTCAATTCTCCCCAATCTCTTCGCTTATCATCTTATTCACGATTGTTCTGTTGATCAGCATATAGTGACTCCGCGTACGCCTGGTTTTGTTGCTGCCACAGAGACTACGTCGCACTTTGTCGTGCAACATTTTAAGCCTAGTTTAATATTCGCAATTAACACATAATCCGGAAACCCCGAAATATTGTAAAGTCAACCAACTGGGGAATTCAAACCTCGCGCGCCCGATATGCATGACAAAACTGTCAGAATTGCAACTGTCAAACGTGTTAAACACTAACTCGGTCTCGGTCTCGATCTGATCTCGCGCCAATTTGGACCAATCACAGCGCGAATAGCGTGACAACAATGGACCAACTCGCAATTCGATAAAATCTCGCAACATACTTTTTAGAGAAGGACTAGGGTTAAGCGGACTCGGGCGCTGAAGCGCCCGAGTCTCTTTCTATAAGTTTTGACATTTGACATAAACAAAATAATGAATGCAAGTTTTTTTTGGTCCCGATCGCAGTGTGACTGCCTGACGACACCGCCGACCAATCACAGCACGAATAAACCGACAACAATTAAATCTCGCACTTTCGATACTAAAACTCGAAAGTCGATATATCTCGCCACCAACTTTTTAAGAGAAGATCATTAACGGCTGTTCGTTATATTATACAAATATTCAAAATAGGATGGATGCACATTGGAGATCTTGGTTACTACGACGAAGAGGGCGATCTTTTCTTCGTAGGCCGATTGAAAGACATGATCAAATACAGAGGAAATCATGTTCCACCAGCGATGGTTGAAGAGGTCATTCGGGCCCATCCCCAGGTCCGGGAAGTCGCGGTACTTGGAATACCTCACAATGTCGATGATGAACATCCAATCGCTTTCGTGACGACGATACCCAATGCCGAGGTGAGTAAAATTTCAAATTCACTAGTTGTACTTCTCATAGCATCGAAGTTAGCAGCGTTGATGCAACTAAATCATTGACAGCTGTCGCTCTCAGTTGAATGACAACTATGAGTTCAAAATAATACATTACGTTACAAGGGAGGGAAGTGCAACTTCCCTCCCTCGTGTGAATTTCTGCTCTCGCTTCGCTCGGGCATCATACTTCACTCTCGGTGAAAAGTTGCACCCTTCCCATGTAACGTACTATACTTTTCTCCCGATTTCGCTAAAAAATAACCATATTTCGTGTGTGCAACAAGGACGGGGAATAAGCTCATTTTTAACAAATGACGACACGCATGCGCACTACGATGATTAACTCCCTCGGGAGGTAATGAAAGCCGACTGCGCATGCGTAGTATGATGATTACCTTCCTCGGGAGGTAATGAAAGCGGACTGCGCTTGCGTACGTCATTCGTAACAAATGAGCGATTTCCCGCTCGCGTTGCGGACACGAAATGGGGTTATTTTGGCGAAGTCAGGAGAAAATATATTTAAACTTGCTAGTTTAACTATAGTATATTACGCCACTCGCCTTCGACTCGGGTGGTAATCTTACACGCGGTTGGGGATAGTCTACTTTCACTCCCCAGTGGAGTATACTATTTTTCACCATATCTGCAGCGGAAAGTTCGAATTACGTAAAGCCCGTAGGGCGGGAAGTCGAACTTTCCGCGCAGGTATGGTGAAAAATTTGTTATGTACTTGCTGTGACATGAAAATAGATACTTATTAAGGAATTTTTTCTCGTAAACGGTATGTTCGGCAAATTTTGAGTCGCCCAAGATTATGATTTGCGGCAACGATATTGATTTCTACGAATTTAATTCATCAGTATAACTTTTATAATCTTATTTAATTTTGGCGAATTCAACAGGTTGCAGAAGAGGAACTGAAAAATCTAGTGGCCGAGAAGCTACCAAATTACATGAGACTACGAGGTGGAGTTAAATTTCTTCCGGAATTACCCTATACGGCATCGGGTAAAATAGCCCGATTTGAACTTAACAAATTAATAAAGTCTTACGCATGTTCATAACAAATAAAAAGTTGTGAACATTTAAAATATTAACACCGACTGCTATTAGAGATTAGTGAGTATCGATATAATATTAAACAGTGTCGAGTTTCGTGCTGACAGTCGAAGCAGACGGACGTGTTTACGTTTCGCTCCGGTCAAGACGGGTAGCTCACAATCGTACAAGTATAACCGAATTTCTCGAAGGTAAAAGGCGTAATAAAGAGGGTTCGGCAAGTGACAATCCGTGACCAAGAGTACTGTGTAAAATAATCTTGAAGAACAAAGTAATCATCTACCAGTCATGGGGACACAAGAGAAAATACTCAAAATACTGAAAGACATTAAAAGTGACCTAAGTGAACTAAAGGTTTCAAATTCCCAAATGCAAACGGACATTCAGTGCATCAAAACAGCGCAGGCATCGCATACAGCCAAACAAGAAGCCCTCGAAAACGAAATCGCAATTATGGGACGTAAAGTGGACCGTATAGATCGCTCAGCAACTGCCTGTAACTTAATGCTATTCAAGGTACCCGACAACGAAGAGACAAACAAGGACCTTATAGAGACTGTGCTAACCACTATCAGGAAGGCAGAGGTAAACATCTCGGAGTTGTGCATAGAAACAGCGTACAGAGTTGGCAAGTCTGAGGGCGCACGCCCGATACTAATTAAACTTATAGCTCCGAGATGGAAGAAAAGCTTCTTCGAAAAGGTTGCCAATTTTGCCAAACTAAAATTAGCAATCTCAAATGACACACCCAGGGAAGAAAGAGAGCATAGGAAAAATCTCCTCAAGGCGAGACACATACTACGAGACAGCGGAAAACGAGTAATTCTTAAGCGGGACAAGATCCTGGTAAACGACCAACCGGTGTCCCAGGAGGAACTTGATAACTTACTAAGGGAACACAGCATACGGGACACCCCAGTCGGGGTAATCCCGAATTTCCTTGGTGCGACTAACACCGCAAAAACCAAAAAACAAGTCAACCGACCGCGGAAGGACTCCGCGAGCTCGCTGTCGGACTCCACAATGGACAAGTTTATCAACACTACTCCCATCTCCACCCGGACCCGAGCCTACACAAAGCAATAGCAATCCACAACAAACAAGCCAACAGACACTCCGAAGCCGAATCCACGCACACAAGAAGCCACAACACCAGCAGTCGAGACGGTGAATATCAAGGCCGACAAATCGCCGCTCCGCATAATCTTTTGGAACGTACACGGACTCCACAAAAATGCGAGCGATATATTACAGGTAGCCTCGGATCACGATATTCTATGTTTCACAGAAACGTGGCTGACGGCCGAATCGAAAAAAATGCCAGCCTGTCTATCGGAATATCATTTAATTTCAGTATACGCAACCAAAGAACACATAAAAGGTAGGGCGGAATCACAATAGCGCTCAGAAAATGTAATTTTACGCATACGGTTCTAGAAAACTCCCATGAGACACTGACGCTTAAAATAAAAATGTTTTATAGTAGCTACAACGTATTTAAACCCGTATTCAGAAATTAATAGCGGCATAAACAGAGTAGAAAAATCACTCTCCGAGGCACACCGAATGTACTCACATTTGCCATTTATAATAGGGGGCGACTTCAATTGCAGGACAGGGGAGTTAAACCAACTTAACGCGCAAATGTTGTCCGAAAGTAATACTGCTATATATACGCGAAAATCGCAGGACCTTACAGTCAATACACGAGCAAAAAATTGGTCGAACTAGTAATAGCGAACGGTAGATTTCCCGGGGTCCATCCCGGGCAATATACATATACAGACGAGACAGATAATAAGAAAGAAAAACGTATAAAACTGTTAAGGGTGAAACCGAAGGAAAGTGTGCTAAGACTCAACTTATTCGTAACGAAGGCGGTAAGAATACGCGTCCGCGTTCTAAGCGGAGAACACCACACGAATATCGACTAATAAGTATATCGTAAGAAGTGTTAAATGTAAGCAAATTAAAATGAAACTGTCCACACGAAACTCATATGTACTGGCCACAAAGGCCAAAACAAATTAATAAATCTATCTATCTATCTATCTATATTAAACAGTGTCTTTGATTCGGAAAAAGAATTAGATATATAAGCAAAATCGCAGAAGCTATTATGAAGAAAAAAGTTGTTACTTTATGTATTCCTAAAATATCATCAACTGGTTTTCTACACGATTATGCAAAAATCAGTTAGTACGTCAAACGATGTAAATGTATAAATATATATTATAACGGTAGTCAATCGTTAACATTTAATCTATTATTCTGATAGTGCAGAATACGAAACTCGAGCAGGAAGGAAATTAATTGTAGGCTTTATGTATAAGTAAAAATGAGTTTTTGTTTACCACTTATCAATTATGGCTATCTACGAACAAATTTTTCTATTTAAAATAATTATATCTGCAATTTCTCCGGAATTTGTATTAATGTTATGATTTTTTCATACCTTTTTCTTACAACAATTGTTTCTGCTTAATTCCTAAGTCCTACTTTAATATCAACAGACGCGGCAGCGTCTCCACACCAAGTGTCTAATTACTACGCGCAAATACTCCAAAAATACCGTTTACGAATTATCTTATAAGTATCTCTCGAATTAACCCTCAATTCTCCTGATTCCCCTTGAGATTTATGAAAACCGATTATTTTTCATATTTTTGGGACTCGTGGCGCCATCTAACAGAGATTTCGCTCCCACCGTCGCTCGGACTTCTCGACAACCAGACAAACTACAAATCTCAACGTGGTCTCTAGTGACTCTTCACTCTTTACTGGTGCGTAACAAAAAAAGTAGTTGAAATGGCTCAACCTTTTCAGCAGTGATACCAACGGTGACAACTTTTACTTCGTCGATTTTGTGTTCCTCCGCACCTCCAATTTTAATTGTTCCTTGGTGTTTTATTCGTGAATTGCGGGCTGCAACGGCAATTTCTCGTAGTTTGGCGACGGTGAAATGTAGTGTCTCCGGCTGAACCCAGTTGAATTCAGAGTCTGGTGACGTGACTGTCTCAGCTGTTCATCGCCCCAGGACCTTTAATAACGAGAATCAACAGTTACTAAAGCGTTGTCGCCCCGTAGATAATCCTGAAAATCCGTCAGCCAATCGTGGAGCCTCTTTTGTGACATCGAGAATTCAAGTATGTCCTGGTGTAGCGGCCTCGGTGCCCAGATAGAAAAACGTGCCGCCCAGCGTGCTGGTACGATTCAGTCATGTGTGTCCGCATGTGATGGCACGAAGTTCTCAATTCGAACTGTACCCGCATGGTATCAACACACTGTGTAGATCTCTCTAGCTTGCACGTTGTGCTGGAACGGTGGAGCCGCTGTGCCGTCACAAAATTGTCACAAATGGACAAACATGACTGAATCGTACCGGCACGACTGGTGATTTCTATCTGGGTGGATGTTTTGAAAATTCCCCCCATTTTATACTGGTGCATTTTATACTGATGAAAGAAAGACAGAAAGAAAGAGGACGTGGAGGGGGGGGCCTCGCCTTCCCCCCCACCAGTGAGACTCACGTACCTGGGATCAGAGTTAGGCACCGTAGCACAAGTGATAGAGAGCGAACCTCAGACTTGGTTGTCCTCCTTAAGAAGGAAAAGAAGAATCAAAATTTATTGGGAGGAGTGTTGGATGCATTATTCGATTAGGAGCATTCTTGCATAAACATGGACGTAACTTGACGGCTATGAGAAGTCACTTCTTATCGCGGAAAAAACGCAAAAATAGTATATTGTGTAACAAGGGCCGAAAGTTGGCGATTGCGACGAGTGTGAGGTTTTCCGCCCGAGCGAAGCAAGGGCTGCAATCACACGAGTCGTAAACGCCAATTTTGGCCCGTGTTGCACACCATATTTTTTGTAATAAGTGCATGAATAGTGGTGCTTTGAATGGTAGTTTTGCGGGACGAACAGTGAAAAGTGAGGTTACCAACTTTCCACCCTAGGGTCGAAAGTGAAGGAATCGCGAACTGCGCATGCGTCAACCTATCGTTTCAATACTGCTATTAAACTAGCCACTTTCGGCCCGCAAAACTGCAATGAAAAGCACCGCTGTTCATGCACGTGTTACAAAAATAAAATGTACATGATAGATAAGTGTTAACTTAAAATTTAGATTATAAAGTATACTATTTTATAGTTCGGTATCGAACTATAGATCCTAGCTAGTGATTACCTTCCGTCAGCCGCAAGATGGCCTACCCTACAATCGATGTTCCGTCCGTTTACTTTTTACTGTGTTACAATATATATCCGATTACTTGTAGAGTATATACTACACAGTATGATTGTAGATGTAATCTTAATTTGAAGTTTCAAAAATCTGATATGACTTGATTAAGAAATCGGTTAGAAGAAAAATGTGGCTAAACCTTCCCGGTCTTCCATCCGTCCTCGTTTTGACGATGATTACTAGAACCAAGCCGGATGAATCAAACGTAAAATAATTTTTTTATCTTATCATGTATGTGACTCGCAACCATATGTCTAGCTCTTAATACGTTCCAATGACGTGCGAAACTGCAGCTGCGAGCAAGCTACAACCTTTGGCAAGTTAGTCATCGTATGTTGATTGTTCAGCGTCAATGATCGTTCGACTTGAGGGTTTAAAACGATTATATAGTACAGAAATGTTGTTAAGCATTTTTCCCTTTCCACTATTCCATTTCCATTGCATTTGGGAGAGAACAACATCTATTTATTGGGATTAACGGTGCATTTGAAATTAATTTCAACACTGATCATACGCTGTGACTCGACTCTTTGCCCCTAAATAACTTGCCCTTTCAATTTGCATCTAAAGGGCCAAGATAAGATTGATGCAACGCGATTTTACTCGCACAGGCTGCTCAAACGAAGAGACGAAGAGAGTCGGAGGTATGAAAGAGGCATCTCGAAAATAACTGTAACAACGGCACAAATTTAATGTTCAGTACTCGGTTTAATGAACAAACCAAATACTTTTCCTTTAGAAAATTCGAGTACGATTGGAGACTCGAGGATCTCCAATATTTTCCAAAATGTGTTTTACAGAATATGATTCCCTGCAGGGGAACCCGTGTTCACTGGCACAACTGATTTTATATAATAAAAAAACAACTAAAAATAAATCCCAGAATAATAATGCGAAATAGGGAAAGAGATTTCTCTCTCACAGTCATGACAATGCTTTTGTTGTGCCAAACACATTGTTACAACGCATATCTACCCCCTCCATAATTGCGTCGAGTAATATATCATAAACCGTTCAGTGAGTACATATATACAAAGATTGTCAACATAGTTATCATATGTTTTCCAGTCTCGAGTGAATAAGCTGACAATTGCTGCACGTTTGACAAGATTCAGATTTAATCGTTCAGTACGATTTTCTGTTGCTGAAAATGGCGACGGACTCAACTTACAACTTTAGAGTAAGTAACTTTTCGTTATCTTGTTCGTAGCAAACTGTTAAAAATGGGAAGCCAAAGGATATATGGGTTAACGTATAAAGTTAACCCAAAATGAAGATCATTTGTTAATTTCAAAATGATCATACAACTATTATACGTTCGTTTGATGAAATTAATCAATCAATTATTAATTCCTTAATTCATTAGGCAAAGCACTTTAAGATTGAAAATGGAATACTAACAGGCATCGGGAAGCCACCGGTTATGGAGAACATCTCTAATTTAGGGGAACCTATACTTGATCGTCTCAGAGCTAATCCGTTGCACGTAGGAATGGCAAGTTATTTCTTTTGTACCGAGATAACAAAACCCTCGTGATCTATAGCATCAAAACCGATTCAACAAATATCAAAATGACAAAAATGCCAACAGATTGACGGTGTGACTGGAAAGGAAGTAAACTTTGCTGAAATGGAGGAAAAGAGTGTAAAGTGTGCCATGTGGTTGAGAGAACAGAATATTCAGCCTGGTGACATTGTAGGCATTTGTACCCACAACCAACCGGACATGTATGTGCCTTGTTTTGCCTCCTTGTACGTAGGAGCTGTATATAATGCTTGGTGGGACACTGATCTTACCACAGGTGAGGAAGATAAAGTTTTCCTCCTTTTCAGTACAATAAAAAGCTCGCAATGTTGAAGTGAATTGATTATTGTGTATGTTGAAGGGTTATCAAAGCACTTTCTTACTCTGACGACGCCTAAATTCGTGTTCGTTAACGAAGCTTCGGCGAGAATAGTTCTTGAGGCCGTGAATGAATTGGGCATGAAAATCGAAATTATTGTTTTTGGAAAATTACCGGGTTTCCGGTCTTTAGAAGATATTCTTACATCTCAGAAAGCCATCCTCGTGTCCAAGTTCTGTTGCACAAACGTATCGAGTCCCGATGAAAATGCTATTATTCTATACACTTCTGGAAGTACCGGACCGCCCAAAGGTGCAGTGTTTTCTCACAAAACTATGTACGAAAATATAATACGGTATGTGACTGATGACATATTAAGGGCGAAAGCCAAATCGTTGGATTTCTCACCGCTGGCTTGGTTCACTGGCTGGTTATGTTTGTTCAAAATTATATTCACACCAGAAACCAAAATAATTTATCCAACATTCTCTGAGGAAAAATGTCTGGAGCTCATCGAGAAGTACAAGGCACGTTCGTTGAGTTAATTAATCGCATTACTTAATAACATTAAATTACATTGTTCAATTATTATTTTAAACATGATTGTGAGTTTGTATTTTCTTATTGCCCTAATCAGGTTGATTGGATGTTCTTGGGAACAAGCAATGTCGTGAGACTACAAATGACGCCGTCAAGAGTGAACTACGATTTATCCTCTTTAAAAACACTTGTAGTAGGAGGCGCAGCAATAAAAGAAAATACCAAAAGAACTATTGCTGAAAGCTTTCCTCAGACGAACTTATACCAGGGTTACGGTAAGAATAGTAAACTATATAGCATCATAATCACTTTTTATAGTTTACTTAACCTTTGTTAGATCACACAGATCTAAACCGTACCTCAATATTTCTGAAGAGCAAGCCACATCCCTCAGGGTCATCCATATCAATCAGAACACTTCATAGCCCGCGCAATCACATATCCATGAAATCTCTCGTATCCCTTGGGGAATTATTCTGCAAACCGAGTGAGTGAAGTAAAATTTTCGCTGGCCAATCGACTGAACACGGAGAAAACGGGTTAGTTGAGAAAACTAACCTTTAAATGCTTGGAGCGTTAGATGTAGTTTAGTTGACATTACCAATCGGTTGGTTGGCACTACCGATCGGTTGGTGGGCGTTACCAATCGGTTGTTTGACATCAATCGGTTAGTTGGCATTACCAATCGGTTGGTTCTGACACGCAATAAGTTGCTAATGCCATATTTTACCATGCCTGTTGGTTGGCACGTATCAATTCCGTAGTTCCTACAACTACCCGCTTTTCTCCGTGAATCTATGATTGGCCAGCGCCAATTTCACTTCACTCACTCGGTTTGCAAAATAACACCCCAAGGGCCATTTATATCCCTCGGAGTCATTCATATTCCTTGAGAACCAGCTATCCTTGAAGAACCCCCTATCGCTTGGAATCCCACACCCGATTTCTTCGGTAGTCCCTTCTCTATCCCTCCAATGACCAATGAATTTATAAAAATATCAAGAAAACAGATCATTTTATAATATTTCATTGACGTGATCCATAGGTACCACGGAAATGGGAGCAACTGGCTTCATCGAACGTCCTGGATCAAATATGAAGCCTGGTTCATGCGGAGTAATCTACAAGGGTTTCATGATGAAAATTGTTGATCCTGAAACTGGAAAAATCTTGGGTCCCAACCAAACGGGTGAGGTCTTCATGAAGTCGCCCTACGCGACAACCGGATACTTACGGAACCCTGAAGCGACGAGAAAATTATTTGTCTCTGAAGGTACAAAGTATGCAAATTCATAGCATTTTTTTAAGTGAATCATTAACGGCTGTTCGTTATATTATATAAATACTCATGATAGGATGGATGGACATCGGAGATCTTTGTTACTACGACGAAGAGGGCCATCTTTTCTTCGTAGGCCGATCGAAAGATATTATCAAATACAGAGGAAATCAGGTTCCACCAGCGATGGTTGAAGAGGTCATTCAGGCTCATCCCCAAGTTCGGGCAGTCGCGGTACTTGGAATACCTCACAATGTCGATAATGAACATCCAATCGCTTTCGTGACGACGATACCCAATGCCAAGGTGAGTAAAGTTTCAAATGGACTAGTCGTGCTTCTCATAGCATCGAAGTTCGCAGCGTTGATGCAACTAAATCATTGACAGCTGTCGCTCTGAATTGAATGAGGACTATGAGTTAAAAAATATATTTAAACTTGCTGGGCTAGCTAAATTTGTTATCTACTTGCTGTGCCATTAGATTAGATACGTATTAAGGATGTAGAAGCGCGATGGGGTGCTCAACTTCCTGAAAAGTAAGAATTCAGACAGAAATTCGAACGTCGAATTAGCGGTTTTTTTCTTGTATGAGCTGTATTCGCGAATCTATTTGATCAATCGTTTCGAAACTTCTTGGGTGTAATGGGTGGTTTTGTGACAAACACATATCGAAAATTCGCGCCTTAACATGCATTTAAAAAAAATGAATTCCAAAAAAACGAAATTTCGATGATTAGAAAAAATTCTGAAAAAATTCATACGTATTCAGAAAAATTAACGAATCATTTTCATTCGAAAAAAAGTTAGGTTAACGGATAACTTGTTGAACAATTTTTTTCACCTATTTGTTAATAACATTTTGCAATTATTAATATTCAAAATTAATCTTTTCCGCACCTTTTATATGCTTGACTTTTTTCAGATTTTTATTCCATCGACAAGTGTTCGAATATCTCTCTGAATTCTGACTTTTCAGGAAGTTGAGCACCCCATCGCGCTCCTACATCCTTAAAGAATTATTTCGTGTAAACGATATATTCGGCAAACTTTGAGTGGCGCAAGATTATGAATTGCGACGACGTTGCTGGCTTCTATGAATTTAAATCATCAGTATAAATTTTATAATCTTATCTAATTTTGGCAACTTCAACAGGTTACGGAAGAGGAACTTAAAAATTTAGTGGCCGACAAGCTACCAGATTACATGAGACTACGAGGTGGAGTTAAATTTCTTCCCGAATTACCCTATACGGCATCGGCTAAAATAGCCAGAACTGAGCTTAATAAATTAGCAAAGTCTTACGCGTGTGAATAACAAATAAGACGTTGTGAACATTTTAAATCTTAACATCGACTGCCGTTAGAGATTAGTGAGCATCGATATAATATTAAACAGTGTCTTTGGTTCGGAAAAATATATCAGCAGAATCGCAGATGCAGTTTTACAGATTTAAAATAATTGTAACTTTATTTAATCCTAACATATCATTAACTGGTTCCACAGAATTATGCATGAATCAGTTATAAAAATACGCGTTAAAACATCTAAATATAATTTCATTATATTATTTTGTATGATGAATTGTTCGTCATTTCGTGATTTCTATTATTTACTATCAGTTAAGACAAATATATAAAAATTACAAAAATTTAACATTTTTCTTCAGGTGCACCACATAAAACATAAACAATTTTTGGTGAAATTAAACTTTAGTTGGAACGTCTCAGGATGTTTTTCTTTCATTTTTTATTACATATTGTTTTCTTAGATTTTTATTCTCGGATATTTTGTAGTTGTTGATATTTGATTTGCCTCCTTATACGTAGTAGGCATATAGAATGTTTAGTGAGACGGCGATCTGACCAAAGGTGAGGGAGATAAAGCGGATTACGTTGTTCAAACAATAGGAAACATACAACGTTGATATGAATTGATTACTGTTTGGTTACAGCGTTAGCACACCATTTCATCACTCTAACGACACCCAAAATCCTGTACGTCAACGAATCTTTGGCCAGAATAACTGTCGAAGTTGTCAAAAAATGTGGTATGGAAATGGGATGAAATTTCGATTATTTTTTGACAAATAAAAATTCGCTAAACTTCAGTTTTCAGTTTGTTTAAGACAAGAATGCAAAGTAGAACCTTGTATATCACTTCCTCATTATTTTTCACGTTTTACTAATCTTCCTCTGCGAGAAAGCCAAAATCTATGAACATACTTCCTCATACCGACACGATAAATGAAGTACTCTACATTATCGGCAATCGACAAATGCTTCAGTCAAATCAATATTTATACGAACGTTTCTACTTTACATATTTCTTCAAATCTTATCCTAAGTTTCAAACGTTATGGTTCTTTCTGTATGGGAGTCTGTAATTCTTTTTTTTATCCCTGTAGGCATCGTTGAAGACTGTGATACCGACCAACGTTAAAATAGCGACGCACTTTACGACCTAAGGTACGTATTACCGACCTTTACTTTTTGTGCTTTACCGACCGAGTCACTGTAAATGTGGATGAGAAAACACCATTGGTTATTGCAATTAAGCGAAAGAGAACGACAAAAACGTGTAGGACAACACGTTAAGTTAAATTTGTTATTAAGTGTTTATTAATCTACAAGTTCATATGTAAGAGGAAAATAATTTTTCACAATTTATAATTTTTTTATTTATTTACACTTCTCTCTGCATCACAGTAAAAAATAATAACAGCGGGATTGATCATAAGGCTTAAAGAACGATTTGCAATAACAATTAAAACTTTTTCTTTGGGATACCACGTTCTGCTGCTGCCTTGAAAAGTCCAATAAGGGAATCAAGAGTTTCCTCGCCTGTGGGAATAATCTGGTCAGCCGGAAGAAGAAATCCGTGTCTGCCCGTGTCGCGAAGTTCATAAGTGTAAGCGATTTCCGTTTTGAAGTTGCCTTTGACCCAGTCGAGAGAACTTCCGGTGGCAATATCTGCATTTTAGAAAAATTAATTAATAAACATACACTTTTTATTATATTGATTGCCGTTGATGGGTATACTTACAGATCGCCTCGGCGATATTTCCGGTGATGTATTTGGTACCGTATCTCTTGGCCAGAGCTTCAATCGTTTTCGTGCCAATCGCAAACTAAAAGTAATAAACGCACATTTAAAAAAATCGTCGTACGAAAAAGAAGAATTTTGATGTTGCTTAATTGACTCGCAACAAAATCTCTTTTTGCCGAATAGAAAAGAAAATGTCTTCTTTTCAAAAATATTTTGCGAAATGAAGAATTTTCTTTTTTTAAATAGTAATTTTTCTTTTCTTAAATGGACATTTTTCTTTTTGCATATTGAATGTCAATAAAACATACCAGTTCATCGTAATTATCCAAATGAGCAGTAGTGTGACCGTAAGGGAAGAGAAGAAGTTGCGAGTAACTGTGGAAGGAGATGTAAGCGTAGAATTTGTCGGAAATCGAAGTTATGTATTCTGAGAGAGTTTTCGTTTCGATGTCTGAGAAAGGGCTGCTTCCGGCGTAGGTTTCAGCGCAGGGGTTGCTGCTTGCTCCACCCTCTAATTAGGAAAACAATAAATGAAAATACTTTTTAGAAAATTGATATTTTTACACAGTTACAATATTTTTAATAAAAACTGTTGTAGGCATAATTTAAAATACCATCTAAATTAACTTACCCATCCATTTATATCCCCAGTTACGGTTGGGATCACTGCCATAACAGAAAGAGCCGTATGGCTTTCTGGTTTTACGCCAGAGACGGTTCTAAAATCCAAAAATATAATACATTCCAATTATAACAAATGACAACTGTTTAAGAATATTTGACCTCCTGATTTATCCATAAAAGTGTACAAATAGTATAAACAAAATAAATTTAAAAATTACATAGGATATCTGGATACTTTTTCCACCTACTAAAAGATTATTTGTTCCTTCCTTATAGTGACAGTTGTGTTTTTATGAAAATAAAATATTTCGCGATTTTCATGTCAATATACTCAAACTTGTCTAAATCATCGAGAAACATTTGTTCAGAAAAAACTTAAACAGCAATTGGTTCAATTTACAATTGTTTTAATTTATAATTGATTTAATTTCCAATTGGTTCAATTAAAAACTAGTTTAATTCACAATTCGTTTAATTTACAATTAGTTTAATTTATAATTGATTTAATTTACAATTGATTTAATTGCTCAAGCTTACCGAGGTGTGAGTGTAGACGTAGCCATCAGGATTGAAAGATGGGAAGATGTACCAATCATTACTCTCGGCTAGATTTCTGATTTCCGTGTTATTGCTAGTGAGGAATTCGTTGAGAATGTAAGTTACAGTTGCAGGTGTGATCCATTCACGAGCGTGAATTCCACCCTCGATGAAAACACCAGGATTATTTTTCTTGAAGGACAATTTGACTCCCTTAATTTCGCGGCCCTCGTAAGTCTTTCCACCGATTATTATTTCTACTTTGTCGGGATATGCCTTTGCCAGTGAGTCCAAATAGGCGTAGATCTCTTCGAGAGTGTGATAACTCGTCCAATCAAAACTACCTCTGCCATATCTACTGTCTGATGGATTTTCATTTTCAATCAGGGTTTGCACATTTTCGACAAAAGTCTCGTATTTAATACCGTACGATTTCATCAAATAATCGAATTCCTCGACTTTATGAGGCCCGACCATCAGGTCAATAGACTCATTGACGTAACTCGGACCTTTCCAGAATGCATACTAAAAGCAAAAACGATAAATAAACATTTAAAAAATCAATACATTCTATGAAATCCATTTTTTTTACTAAACGAACGTGGTAAATATTAATTTAAAAAAATACACGTTTTAAAAATAGGAATTTATAAACATTGCAATAAATAATTTTTAAAACTGAATTTTTTGTATTAATTATTTCATGAAAAATAATTCATGTACCCTCAGAAAGAAAAAAAAAGTCGAAGAAATTAAAGAGAATGGTTTCACATTTTTCCACTATTATAATTCATTTAAAAAAAATTATTTCTCCACGCGAAAGGAATTAACCCATTAAAGGGTTAAGAATAAAAAATTGTAAGCATACCTCATTGTCACGAAATTCGTCGAATTTCTTCAAAAACTCGAGCTGGTGTTCGTTGGCAGGAATGACCCTTAAGACCTTGTAATTTTCGAAACTTCTTTTATGGGCCGCGACCAACGCGAGGAAAGCCAAAACCACGGTAAACTTGAGCATGATGTCGCTGCAACGAGAGTCAGATTGTGACTAAGAAAAATGTTCTTCCACTCAGTACCATATATAGAAACTTCGTGAAAGTTGGAATTAATTAATTTTTTATTCGATAACAGAAAGAAACGGTTCCGGAGTTGAGAGGCCTCAGGTGTAATATTACTTTACAATGCACCTTTTTCCTATTTAGAATCGAGGCAGCAGGCACGTGAGAAATAGGCTCTATGCGTTGCAACGCATTTACTTATATACTTAAGGTGACTTACCCTCTACCGTTACTCAGGAACGTGTAACCAGGTCTCATTCAGGTCTCGTCTATTTATCCACTGTCTTCGCCTGTTTCTCACACAAGGATAAGCCTCAGTTTCCGATAATAAATAGAAATTTAGACACGCACGAGTGCTATCGAGTAATTGATGGTTCATAAAAATCACAGATACTTTATCAGAACCCGACGAAAGATATTGCAGCAGAAGCGAAAAATCTTTTGTTACAGTCGCTCGGTAGATTATTGGGCCGAATCTGGAATGAAATCAGACAGACGTGTCAGATAATCTAGGCACATAGCTTCACATGATAATCGAGTGATAACAGAAAATTGAATCTTGCGGAGAAGAAACTATACGATCATAGAAAAATATAAACCAGACTTCACAAATATTGAAACAAAGGTCATCGACCTAACGGACTTCATCTACGATGAAGGAAAAATAAATCTGGTGAAAATTAAGTGTGATCTTTTTTACCCGTACATACCATAATTTGTGGCATATTTATGGTAATTTTTATTATTTTTTTATGGTGGCATTATTGCCATTAATATACATTAATAAAAACTTAACGACAGCTAATAATATGTTTGAGTAATACTTCGCTGTAAGCAGTATAATTATTTATAATTTTTTTGATTTGATAATATGTTTATCCATGATGTAATTGAGCTTCAATTGTTATGAAGGACTAGTTATTTTCGTAAATACATGCCATTTGTGGAATGCCATTTTTCAATGCTATAATTCTGGCTTTATGTAAGAAAATAAAAATAACTCTTGCAGATTATAATTGTACTATGAGATCATTGTGGGTCCATCGACAAATCACGTCATGCTGATGTCAAATCTCTTAATCCCCCTCCCCCACCCCAATCGACCAATGTGCCGTATCAGGATGATCATCGATGCTATCCCCCTCCCCTAAATATTACATGATCGGCGGCTGATCATCTAATCCCTTAAATTTAATGAATGCCTTAAAATTTAATCAATATCGATCATCATATCTCCTCATAGAGGTGACTTTGCTAAAGATGAATAATAATAATAATTAAAAATCAATGTACAAGTTCATAATTGTATATGGGCATATCTCACAAACCTTTGACTTTCGTGTAACTCGACTGCGGAATGCTATAGTAATTTACACAGACTGAATTACGCGAGTATCAAACTTTTACTAAGATGTACGAAGCATAATCTATCTGAAAAAAAATAATTTAATTTTATAATGCACCAATAGACTGTTTTATCCTGGTTCAAACGCGGAAATTAACAACGTTTTCGCTTGTAACTCTGATTTTCGCGTCACTTCGTACGGGTGTAGCATTGATATGCACCTTCAGAAAAATAAGAAAAAAACCATGAAATTCTGGTAAGTTGCAATGATCATAATGTACCTAATTGTAATCGCCAAACATGTCAGAAAATTAAGCGGTTATCCTGTGAACGTCTGTCACTCGGTTTCCATGGTGAACCTGACATCCACCGTTATATGGTGCAGGAATATCAGCACAAGCCAATTGAGCCAAATGAATTGGATGCACATGAAGGTAAGATCATCACGGATTGAATGAAGTGAAATTTATGTCGGAGAGTCAATTATTTTGCTCGCAACGTTCTGCGACATGGACTCATATTGCTGCGTGGAGAATAAATGTCAGGTTTTTCGCATCGTTATCCAGCCGAACTAGTCAAGTAAGATAATGAAATTCCATCTGAGTACGTTATTCTTATCACGAATTAGATGTGCACAGATGTGCCCGACCTCTCGACGAGAAACTATTTTTTTCTGGGAAAAATGTATTCAATTGTCAGGTTCGAGAATGTCAGGTTTATAGATTCGCATAATAACTTCAAACTATTATCGTTCCTAAACTATCTAAATTATATTTTGAGTTAGTAGAGTCATTACCAGTCGTACTTTTCATTTTCTGCATACAAATTGAGTAAAATTGAATTAGAAAAATGACGTATTGAAAGGGATAAAACTAGGCCTTCAAATGAGTCATTTAAAAAAAAAGTTAAATTGGAAGTAAGTTAAACATAATAATACATAGTTCCTACCACAGTTGGGCAGCAAAAATTACTTAGGTCAGAAATTACTGCTTTAATTACAATTACTTTCAGTAACTGTATTGGATTTCAAATTAAATACAATTACTTTCACTAATTGTATTACTTTCAGTAATTGTATTGGATTTCAATTTAAATACAATTACTGAAAGTAATTGTATTGGATTTCAAATTAAATACAATTACTGAAAGAAATTGTATTGGATTTCAAATAAAATACAATTACTTTCAGCAATTACATTTTGTAATTGTATTGGATTTCAAATTAAATACGATTACATTTTGTAATTGTATTGAATTTCAAATTAAATACAATTAATTCTGTAATTGTACCTAAAGGTCGTAAGATGAGTAGAAAAAATTGGCGATCCTGTGCTCCTATAACTTTTATTCTTTGAGGCGGTGTAAGTCGAAGGTTTGTGAGATACGCCCATATTCTGATTGCTTTAAATATTGTTGCTAAGATTTATTATCCTTTCCATGAGTTACAGATGCCAAAAAACATATTTTACTGTATGAGTGGAATAATGCTTAAACGATGGGCCAGCAAAATCCCATTACATTTTTTTTTCTAATCCTCCGTTCGGAAAAGTGCACTTTTCGGACGCGACAGCTCGCGACGTTGTACTGAAAAGATTCGTTCAAGAGGCAAGAGAAAAACTTTTTTTTCTATACTAGGGAATTTTTTTTATACTAGAGAATTTTTTTTTCTGTACTGGGGAAAAAAACTTATTTTCTATACTAGGGAGAGAAACTTTTTTTCTTCTTAATGAAATGGACATTACTTCGATCTGTTCGCGGCCCCACTTAACCTACTTGCACATTGTGAACACGCTTAAAAATCTGTCAGATATATTTTTCATATATGCTATACATTTCTAATATTTCTCATATAAAATGCATATTAATTTTCCATCAATTTTCAAATCAATGCAATGCATATTAATTTTCTATGAAAATATATATAATTTATTAAAAACTCAACTATTCTCTATTTTGCATACGTTTTTCTGCAAATATTTCTTCTATTTCAATTTCCGTCAAAAAATTGATTTTTTTAAAATGAAATTTCGTTTCAGTAGTGTTGTGTTATAGTAGCTATTTTTTTTTTGATAGTGTAATAATTGATAAAGTTATATGATGTCACTTATTTTTTTATTGACTTGAACAATATTCTGACCAATAATAAAATGCTTATAACAAACTGCTTATATTTTTCAGAAATTAAAATTATTTAAGAACACGACTTTACCAGCAGAAAGAACAATTGTGGACATCCGCTTTATCACTGAAGAGTTCGAGAGCACGAAGCGCATTATATATGCATACCTGAGCATTAAAATGACGGAGCACGTAAAGGGGCCAACAGCAAACGAGGATTCAGATAAGTAAATAAGGAACAGTGATAAAAAAAAGTTCTTTGACTTTTATGGTTCATGGAGAATTTTTCCTCAACGAATGATAAACTGACCAAAGTTTTTGTTCACGAATAAATAGTTTTTTATTTTTATTTCTTACAAAACACAGCATTTACACAAAATTCACAGACCAACAATTGGGAATGTGGTAGTTTCATAAAAAACGAAGTGGTGTCGTCAAAAACGTGTTCAGAATTTCACATTTTTATTGCCTTTTGGGGATTCCACGGGCACCGGCTTCCTTGAAGAGTGCTACCAAGGAATCCAAAGTTTCCTGACCAGTTGGGATGATCTGGTTGGCGGGAAGAAGGAATCCGTATCTGCCCTTATCACGGAGCTCGTAGGTGTATCCAAGGGGAATTTTGAAAGTGCCCTTGACCCAGTCGACGGAACTTCCGGTGGCGATATCTGATGATTAAAAAAATATATGCCGTAAATTTCAAAGGTTTCGGTTGATTTTTACATTTGTTGCTGAAAAAATTCAGTCGTATTTATAAAAGAAGTATTTAATCTTTTCACAAAAATTTGATCTCATTCGCAACCAATATAATACTTTTAATTTTTTAATTTCTAAATATTGAAAAAAAAGATTTCAATTTATAAAATGTCAATTTATTTACAATCTTCATAAAAATGGATGATACTTACAGATAGCTTCAGCAACATTTCCAGTAACGTATTGGGTGCCAAATCTCTTAGAAAGAGCTTCGATTGTCTTCTTTCCAATTGCCAACTGGAAGAAAATTGAGAAAAGGATAAATAAAAAAAATCAATAAAAAAATGTCTGCGTATTCTTTGGTTAAAAATAATGTTCTTTTTTTTTCGTGAATGAGTAAAGACGTACCACTTCATCGTAGTTGTCCAGATGTGCCTTGGTGTGTCCGTAAGGGAAGAGAAGAAGCTGCGAGTAGCTGTGGAAGGAAATGTAGGCATAGAGGTTGTCGGAAATTGAAGTTATGAACTCGGAAAGTGATTTGGTCTCGATGTCGGAGAACGGAGCAGATCCGGCATGAGTATCAGAACAGGGATTGCCGCTGGCTCCACCCTCTGATAACATAAATCATTAAATGACCATTAAAAAATCAATTCTCATGACTGTACTCATTTTTTTTTCATCAAAATTATTTGACAACTTACCCATCCATTTGTATCCCCAATTGCGATTTGGGTCCGAGCCGTGGCACAGAAAACCGTAGGGTTTCCTGGTTTTACGCCAAAGACGGTTCTGATGAACAAAAAAAAATATTTTTCTAAAATTTTGGAGCCATTTAATATTACTAGAAGAAAAATCAATCTTCCTATAAAAGCAAGTAATCTTGTTTTAATATTGACTTGTTAATATCAGTTATTGCCCAAAAAAACAAAAACTGTATGTTTCAAATAAATATTAACCAATGAAAATGTTTAATTCTTCTAAAATCATTTGTTTTAATCCCACTCGGTTAACACCAATCGGGCGTCACAACCAATCAATTGGACGTCACAAATAACCGATTGGGTTAGACATCCAATTGTTTGGTTGTGACATCCAATAGTTGGCTCTCATAACCAATTTTGTCGTTTGGAGCGTATTTAATCATACCACTTGGTCAGGGCAACCAATTAATTGTTTCTGTGTAGGGATCGAATTGCGAATTGTTTCTTACAGCAGTGTGAGTGTAGACAAATCCATCAGGGTTGACGGATGGGAAGATATACCAGTCGTTGCTCTCGGCAAGTTTCCTGACTTCAGCATCCTGACTGTTCAGAAACTCATTGATAAGATAAGTCACAGTGGCAGGTGAGATCCATTCGCGAGCGTGCATTCCACCCTCGATGAATACAGTAGGATTGTTTTCTTTGAAGGACAATTTGATTCCCTTGATCTGACGACCCTCGTAAGTTTTACCACCGACGACAACCTCGACCTTGTCAGGATGAGCTGCGGCGACATCGTCCAAATAAGCGTAAATTTCTTCCAATGTGTGATACCTCGTCCAGTCGAAGACAGCTTTTCCGCCTCTAATGGCGACAGGAGGATTCTCCGCATCGATCAAGGCTTGAACGTCGTCGATGAAAGTCGCGTACGGTGTACCAATCGCGCGCATCATCTTCTTGAACTCACTGACTTTTTCAGGTGCGACCATCAAATCGGCAGGCACTTTGGGGAATGATGGGCCATTCCAGAAAATGTACTGTTGAAATAATAATCATTCAGTTTTGAATCAGACTTGACATTGAAATTAAGATTTATTGAAAATTTTAATTTGAGATTTATTAAAAATTTTAACTCGAGATTTATTTTAGAATTTAACTTAAAATTTATCTAAAATTTTAACTAAATATTTATTTAAAATTTTCATTTAAAATTTTCATTTAAGATTTACTTAAAATTTTAACTTAAAATTTTTATTTAAAATTTAACTTGAGATTTATTTAAAATTTTAACTTAAAATTTATTTGAAATTTTAACTTAAAATTTATTTAAAATTTTAACTTATAATTTATTTAAAATTTTAACTTAAAATTTATTTAAAATTTTATCTTAAAATTTATTTAAAATTTTATCTTAAAATTTATTTAAAATTTTAACTTAAAATTTATTTAAAATTTTAACTTAAGATTTACTTAAAATTTGGAGTTAAGGTTTATTTTTTATTTTAACTTAAGATTTATTTTTACTTTTAACTTACGATTTGTTTTTGATTTTAACTAAGATTTGAACTTATGATCAAACTTAAGATTGATTTAAAATTCAAACTGAGAATTGAACTTACGATCAAACTTAAGATTGAAGTTAAGATTAAACTTAAGTTTGAACTTCATATTAAACTTACGATTGAACGTAAGATTGGACTTAAGACTCAACTTCAGATGGAACTTAAAATTATACTTGAGATTGAACTCAAAATTGAAGTTAAGATTAAAATCAAAATTGAACTTAAGATTCAAATTCAAATTGATCTTAAGTGTGAAGCTTTAGGCTATAAATGCAACATTTAATACCCCGATTCGATAGAAAACTTTTTTTTTAATATGGATCTTTCATCTTTAATTCGATCTTGTTCGATCTAAGAATTAAACTGACAATCGAATAGACGAATACATAATATTTATATCGCACAAACCTCATCGGAAAACTCAGAAATCTTGTGCAGCAAGGCAGTCTGTTCTTCGTTGTTGGGAGTTACCCTAAAGACTTGGTAGCCTTTGAAGTTTTCTACCTGGGCAGCCGCGACGGCCACCAGCGCCAACACAAAAGTTAATTTCAGCATGATGGCTCTGTAACATGATTCGAAAAAAAAAACTTAATTTTGACAAAAAATTATCAAAAGCGTTGCTATCAAAATGACACCATAGTGTCGAAATTCCAAAATTAAAACAATTTTATCACAAGGACATACACTTCTTTAAAATAATATAATTTTTTTATACTCTGACACAAGTATTTTTTTTTCGATTTTTCACTGTTACTAATTTTACACAATTTATTTGCTGATCCTTGTAAAATGCAAATGAATTATCCGGGTTGCATGAATATCGTAAAAAATGTTGTTTGATGCATTCATTTGAAAAATCTTAGTGTTGCCGACAAATAACCAAACAAGTTGCTATAAAAATGACACCATAATTTTGAAACGACGATATTTAAAAAAATTCTATCACAAGAAAATAAAATTCTTTAAAATAATATTATTTATTCACAAACTGACACGAGTTAATTTATTTTCGATATTTCACTGTTACTAATTCGACACAATTTATTTGTTGATCCTTATAAAATGCAAATTGATTATCCGGATTGTATGGACATTGTAATAAAAATTGTTTAATTAATTCGTAAAAAAAAATCTTAGTTTTAACGACAAATAATCAAAGAGTTGCTATCAAAATATCACCATAATTTTGAAATTACATTTTTAAAAAATGTATCAGAAGGAACTAAAATTCTTAAAAATAATATTATTTTTTCACAACCCGACACGAGTAAATTTTTTTTCGATTTGTCACTGCTACTAATTTGACACAATTTATTTGCTGATCCTTATAAAATACAAATCAATCATCCGAATTTTATCCAATGGACTTATGGACTCTCTAAAACAGGAGTAGACTTACCCCTTTCAATGTATGTTGACCGTTTGCCAGTTCTTCACTAGCGTTTCAAACATATATATATGAACGAGCTCCACTTGCGCACGACACCAAACATAAAAGGCCCCATTAGCTTCCTCTACCAAAAGATTTGGGGGATAACGGAAATCTTCGTCTTTCATTTAATTAGATACTGAATAAATGAAGCTGACTTTGCATTCTATATCGAGATCTTTCGATACGAGGATCAATGTAGGTAAAACGTAATTATTATCTTCGATGTTTTATCAGGTGATATCATTGCGTCTTCGAGGATACTTGAAAAGCATTACGGATATACATTCTTATCGGGGTTGTGCGATTGTAGTATGAATTTACTTTATAATTTGTAGAAAGAAAGTAGCCTGCACAGCTGCTTCACATCCGGATTGCGATAAATGTCGATGAAAGACTTTTTTTCAAAGATCAAAAGAACATAAACTTAGGGTCGATTTTATAGTCCCAATTTTTAACTCAATTGTCGTATTTAAATTTGGATTTTACATGTTATTTCAAATTTAACTTCAATTTCAAACTTGGGACTATAAATTTTCGACCCTTAAACCCAAATAATCATTGCAGCGAAAGTAATATTTTTGTGATTTAGATTTTTTTCTCAGTTGATCGTTTTATAAAATATAGTAAATAATTAAATATGGAGTGGATTCTTGATTTTTATTCAATTCGCCTATTCAACCGACTAAAAAATACAAAGAAATACAAAGAAAATGAAAATAAAGCAAATGAAAAATCCCGAAACGAGACAATCAATATACGAAAAAAATTGTATTCAAAATACTTTGCGGTGTGAATAACTATGAGCAATTATGAGAAATTTCTAGAAATACCCATTTTTTTAGAATAACGAACAGTGATTGTAAATAATTAATTAAAAATCGTTTTTTTTTTGGTCTTAATAAAAAATAATTGACATTTATTGTAATCAAAAAGTTTTTGAAGAAATTTTTATGCTAATATTGGCCATCTCTAAAAGCAATTATTATAGGCGACTCAGAATAGGTAGATTTTATCGCCATTTAGCAAAAAATGCTTCGTTTAAATTCTCAACAGCACATATTATTTTATATAACATTAGCAGTAAATAATAAATTATAATTATAGTTTATAAAATAATAATGGCACGGAAAAAAAATTGTAATTGCTGCAAAACGGTAGAAAAAAGTAGGAATATTTGTTACCCGCTCGGGTATATTTGGACAGAAATTAAGTATGCAGTGTTCCAGAAAAATGTGTGTCGCCGGAGATTGCATGGAGTCAATGCACAGAGTCTCAGGTACTCATACAATAATGCTCGCAGAATGAATAAACATGGATGATGCTTATCGCAAATACATTATTATACTCGGGAGTTTGTTGTAAGTTAACAAGTGCAATTTTAGATTCCGGCCAATGGCCGTACGTCAACCACTGCACTGTCATTGAAAAAATAATAATGTTAATATATGTATAAAAATAAAATAGTATTTTTGAAAAATTTAATAAAAATAATTATTACATATGAATACGTTTTAATAACGCTAATGGAATTCCACGTGTTGTCAAATTTTTTCAGAATTGTTGGATTATAATTTGGAAAGTTGTTTCAAGAATAATGATACCTCGTGAAAAATTATTTTAGTTTAAGGATAAATCACACATACATTCCCAAACGAAATATTAATTCTATTAAGTTTTGAGTAACGCGGGACAAGAAAACACCTAAATAAAGATAATTGAAAATACTAAAAACATTAATTTTAAATGCTGAATCAATTATTTGTTCTTATGAAATGAATCTACTGATTTTTCTGCAATTGTGTAATTTTTTTATTTCGGATTTCCTTGAACATTGATTGTGAGAAAATTATTTTTCGTATTTTTATTCGCTATTTTTTAATACCAATTAAAAATATGGGTATAATATTATTACACAGGCAAGGAAATTTTCCATTTCTGCCCACTAATGAGACAGACACTGCTGTTTACTTTTTAATAGCAATTAGAATGCTTTTCTATTTGAACGATGTCCTCATCCTGATGCTGGGTAATTAGTGAAAAGAAATTAAGAGTTCTGACGATCCACTTACAATCTTGGAATTACGTAGGTGGATATTAAGGCTGTTTGGTCTCTTGCTAATGCAAATATTATCAAATACATGATTCACAATATTGTGTTTTACCTGACGGCCATTTGAGTATATTTACACCAATCGTATATATATATATTATCTGTCTGTTCATTATCAGGTCAGATATGAGCTACTACGTATAGTCGATGCTAATCACAAAAAAAGAAAGCTACCTATTCACTTGGATTAGATTAGCAAAATCGAAAGCTTACCCAAAGTCGATATCTGTCGATGGTTTTTCCCGAACTCGTAACTTATCATGACTTAATCATTGCGTTAGTTAATATCTTTATTGCGAGCGTCTTATCTCATAAATCACGTCGTAACTCGAAGAAAATTAATCTTTGGTACAAGAATTTCGTTTAATTTAGACATGTGACAAAAATATATTTATAGCCTTTTTATCAATGATCTAATTTTATTGTTTACAATATTTATTTATCTCTCCTTACAATAATATTTACCAGATCCTTCCCTGGAACGACTACGAATAATAAGAATACGGATTACTATCTCGATTTTAATTATCTTAAAATATGTAATTAACTCCTCAAAAAGATATTATAGTTCACAATCCACGAATATCAACATTTCTTAGGAACGAAATAAAACTACTCCATAAATTAACATCAATTATTTTGGAATAATTTTATTGGCGATCAAACATTATTCATGAATTTTTCAAAATTTATGTCAATAGTAGTATTGACAACAAAAAAAAATCATGCATAAATTATTTGGAAACTGTACACAAAACGACAAATTGTCGACAATCGGTACATTAATCTCTACGAATGTATCCGACGAAAATAATAGAATTTCTTTAAAATATTAAACGAAGATAACGACAAAAACTAAATAATCCGACGAAGATAAAAGAATTTCCTTCAAATACCTAACGAAGATAACGGCAAAAAATAAGTTGGAAAAATCTTCCTTACCGATTACTGAAAACTGTGCTCTCAACGTACTTCATAAAAGTCAGAAATACTCACCGCAGATGTGATGAAAATATTTGTCAAATTTATTATGTGATATCTTATTCTCAGTTTATCAATAAAACCATGATGAAGTTTTTAAAAATGAGGTTTGGCTTATGGTCAATAAAATCCACACCAAAATACGTAAACAAAGACAGAACTAATTTTTTTTAAATTCTAAAGCTAATTTTTTAATCCAGGCTGAAATAATTTTTTTTTATTAGTACAATATTTTACAAACATTTTAGCGTAAAAAATCATGAAAAGATTACAAAATCGAGCTCAGGAATCGTTCGTCTGTCTGGTTTATTGTCTGAACCAGTAGCAGCTGCTTCGAAGTTCGTTGCAACCCTAGATCATAGAAGAATACCTAACGCCTAACATAAGACTTCATTAAGGAGGTTGGATACTCAACTCAAAATTATAACAATGCGCACAAATTTTTGGAGGACATTCGTCGATAAAAATCACATCTCCATGCCAAATTTAATGTGAATCGTCCAAATGGTTATCGATAAATTAATTATTGAAGTTCCACTCTTATATATGGACGCCATGTCGGAAACTAAACGCACATCCAACGCTGTTCTAAATACTCTAAATCCAACGCTGTTCTGTATACTAAAAATTATTTAAAAAATGGTTGATAACAGAATCAAATCATTCCTTGTATTTCCGAAAAGAATTTCTATGAAGACCAGGAAGATTAAAACGACATTCCACTTTCGTCGCCATTTCGTTTGTCTCCCTCTATTACTGTCGCAGTGAAAAAATGGCCCTAATTTTATCCTATTTACCGAAACGATCCGTGCCTTTGCTGATTTCTATATTAAATCTTGTGAAATCATTAAAAAATAGAGAAGCACTTAACTCATTATTACAATCTGTACAAACTTAAGATCCAGTTGTCAATACATTTTGACAATCCATCTTGGACTCCCCCCCCATATATGGGGGGGTATTATATGGGGGGGCCCCCCATAGAAAAGAAATTATAATACGAAAATATATCTGACATATAAAGTTTTTCGGACGATAATATAAGAAAAATATATACAGTAAGACCTCGATTATCCGGCCTCGGATAATACGGAGAATAGCATGCGCACTCCGTGTTATCCGACGCCGGATAATCGAGGTCTTACTGTATTTAATTAATTTTGGATTTACCTCAGATACATTTTTCACTTGCATATATTTCGTACATATTCTAAAGTATATCCGACTTATAAAATTTATGGGGAACATATATCTTGTACAACTAGGATACATTTTTATATATCTCGCATATACTTTATTTCTATATGGGCCCCATCTGTTTAATGCTGGATGCTTCGTGTCGTTTCTGGTCATCACAATAGAATACGACCCCCTTTGTCAATACAATGGAATACGACAGCTGCACGGATGGCGACCATCGGCTACCTGCCTACATCCAAGCCAATAAATGTTGCGACGCTCCATATGCTTCAACGTTTTTTCGAAATATTTAATTCTAAAGTTATTTGTGTATACAAGGCCTTAAATATATTTCTCAATAAATGGCCAACAATGCTTTTAATAAATTAATAAACCGTCCACGGTGCATTAAGGATCATCGTATTCTACTTAGCTATAAATATGGTTGCAGAGCTCCAAAAACACAACAAAAAAAAACCGGATGCATAGGAATGGGTATAAATTGGCGTCATAGTATTTTGTTAAATAATCTCTGCTCTGAAACGAAGGTTTACGGCTGTTAATTTCCAAACTGTTACAATAAAAATACCTTAAATTTTATGGCCTCACTTCATGAGGAAACAAGCTGCGGGATAGTTAAATGTAATATTTGGGATTTATTGTTTGCGCACTGTTAGCATAAAGTTCAAAATGGAAAATCTTTTATGCGACGATTGTATATGTTATTAAAAATTCTATAATGGTACACGGTACTATTAAGCGGCGTGATCCTAAAGCTAGAAATAAACTTTTCTCTTTCGCTTTTTATCTAGTATTAGTAAACTTCATATTTTAATTATTTTTTCAATATAAAATGTTGATCTTTCAAAACAGATATTTATGGAGCACATGAACACTCGTAAACCATGCATGCTGTCTAGATTATAACGTCTAATAATGCAATAATAGCAAGCTCTAAATATAGATCCAAAAAACATGTTGCAAAAAAGGCATCATCCTCGTTATTTTTTGTTGGCCCTGAAAAGGGCCGTTTATGTAGGGAGCTAGATCTAAGCTCTTTCTCCACGAATACGACGTGCCAGTTGGATGTCCTTAGGCATGATAGTAACTCTCTTTGCGTGGATAGCGCACAAGTTCGTATCTTCAAAAAGACCCACTAGATAAGCCTCGCTGGCTTCCTGAAGGGCCATTACAGCGGAGCTCTGGAAACGCAGATCAGTCTTGAAGTCCTGAGCGATTTCACGAACAAGTCGCTGGAAGGGCAGCTTGCGGATCAAAAGTTCAGTGCTCTTCTGATAACGACGAATTTCCCTGAGAGCCACAGTTCCAGGCCTGTAACGATGGGGCTTCTTTACTCCTCCGGTAGCAGGCGCGCTCTTACGAGCCGCCTTAGTTGCAAGCTGCTTTCTGGGAGCCTTGCCTCCAGTAGACTTGCGAGCTGTTTGCTTGGTACGAGCCATTTCGTCCAAAAAATTGTGATGCTTGATTACAACGGAACGAAGTACGCTGTTGGAAAGTCGGCAACAAACTATATGTGCTCCCTTTAGCGGAGCCATTTTATAAGCAACCCAGCGGTGACGGCGTTTCTCATTGGTCGATGTCGTTAGGGCGGGGATCGTGTGGCAGAAATTGTATATAAGCCCTGGCGTCCTCTGCTTGGCCATCACTTCGTTTGTGAGTCTTCAGTCGACTACATCTCTAACCGTTGAAAAATGACTGGTCGTGGTAAGGGAGGAAAGGGTCTTGGAAAGGGAGGAGCCAAGCGTCACAGGAAAGTTCTGCGTGATAACATCCAAGGAATAACCAAGCCCGCCATTCGTCGTTTGGCTCGTCGAGGTGGTGTCAAGCGTATTTCTGGTTTGATCTACGAAGAAACCCGTGGAGTCCTAAAAGTGTTCCTTGAAAACGTCATCCGTGATGCCGTCACATACACCGAACACGCCAAGAGGAAAACTGTAACAGCAATGGACGTTGTCTACGCTCTTAAACGCCAAGGTCGCACCCTTTATGGATTCGGTGGATAAGCTGTATCTGTTTATAGAAGTAATCCTGACATACGAACGGCCCTTTTCAGGGCCACAAAAAGCTTCGAACTTATGGTTCATACTTTTCGCAAAATGAAAATTACTGACGAACAAATTTATTATTCTAATAATTATCAATTACGTTTACATTAATGTCTTTCCGACATTCTCTTCACTATACACTGAGGACTGTACATAAAAGCAGCCAATGCGGGACTGTCTTCAAAGTACAAAATGTCTCCAAAAAGCATAATGGTCCCTGTGGAGAATTTTAAAATCAAGCAAAATACTCTTACGGCAGTAAATGCCCTTCCAGAAAATTCTGCTCGCGAAGTACTCCAGTACTACTTTGGAAAATATAATCACGTAATTTTGCAATGACACAAATTTTACTCATTTTATCAATACTCAGGATCTGGCCGCTTGATGTGGGAGAAAATTACTATAGATTGCTACAATTTCATTGACCGATATAAGACCAAGTAACAAATATGCGGCGAAAGTTTTTAATTTGTGTTACAACTTTCGGTGTTGTGAGCGAAAACATAAAAATGTAGGGGTATAAATTTGGCCACTGACACATACGGTTATCCCGCGATTTGTCATGTTTTCTGATGCTTTTCTTTTTCAAGCTTGAATTTGTTTGATAACGTGTAAACCCTCACGTGCATCAAGTTACACGCTGTTTATAACGCGAACTATAGCGTCCATACTAATGAAGAGATATTGGTATGGACGTCTATACGACATGCGTGGCTTTGTACACACGGCGCATCATGAATCAAATGAGGTAATTACATTAACAGGTATGTCAACTTTTGCAAAAGAGTTGAATTACGTTTTGAATTTTTTGTTGGCCCTGAGAAGGGCCGATGAGGTTTGGTGTGTCGTTTTTTACTTGGAGCTGGTATACTTGGTAACAGCCTTGGTTCCTTCACTGACGGCATGCTTGGCGAGTTCACCAGGTAACAGAAGCCTGACAGCAGTCTGAATCTCCCGAGAAGTAATGGTGGATCTCTTGTTGTAGTGAGCGAGTCTGGAAGCTTCAGCGGCGATGCGTTCGAAGATGTCGTTGACAAAGCTGTTCATGATGCTCATTGCCTTACTCGACACTCCGGTGTCAGGATGGACCTGCTTCAGCACTTTGTAGATGTAGATAGCGTAGCTTTCCTTCCTCTTACGCTTCTTCTTCTTGTCGGTCTTTGTAATGTTCTTCTGGGCCTTTCCAGCCTTCTTCACGGCCTTACCACTTGCTTTCGGCGGCATGGTGCAAAATGATTTGTACTATATCGAACTTCGTACACTGACGATATCTCGGAGTCAAGTGATGTCAGCCGTTTGCTGGCCATTATTTAAAACGAAGAACGAACCAACGCCGCACCAATCGAACGGAACGAGAGAGTGGGGGAAGCACAGCTGATTTATCAACCACCGCACCAATCAGAAGCGTTGAGGGGCGGGTGAAAGGTTGGCTACATTGTGATTGGCGCGTAGATTAAATCGAATGACATATGCATGTATTCGAACGCAAATGGTCAGATCAACTTTCGAATAATATACGCCATGCAACAGTTCGTGTATTAAGAAGAGAGATACTTACATGTAACATTTTTTTAATTCTTTTTTTTTCATAAAATGTTAGTATAACTCCTTAAGAATATGTCACCAAATTTTTAGAACTAAATTCCAAGAATTCTTCAAGTTACAGCTGGTAAACCTCACCCTCCTATACTTTGCGTTCGGCACAAAAGAAAAAAAATTAGGTTCTTTAGGTTGGTTTTTCCGACCAAAAGTCGGATCCGTGAATTCTGAAATCAGGACCGACCAAAAGTTACTTTTGCTTCCTCATAGAGGAAGCTTTGTTTTTTTTTTAAATCATCGTAAAAAGGCATGTAATCGATACTTTCCGAGGTCCAATATGCGATTTGAGAACGATAGTGAAGGCCAAAATTAGATATTTTGAAGGAAAAAATCTAGTTTCTTTAGGTTGGATTGTCCGACCAAAAGTCGGATCTGTGAATCCTGAAATCTGAAACGGAAAAATGTCACTTTTTTTCAAATCATCGTAAAAAGGCTTGTAAGCGGTACTTTCCGAGGTACAATATGCAACTTGAGAACGTAATGAAGGCCAAAATTCGATATCTGAAAGAAAAAAATTCGACCATGAACGGATACCGAAATATAATTGACATAAAACGATTTAATTTTTGTTAAACCAGGAGGTCATGAACGGGTCAGGGATTTTGTGAAATATGTTTATCGCTCTCGTACTTCAATCACGTTTATTTGCAGAATTATTGCAAGCCTTCAAAATTTTTATTAGTTGAATTTCCGTAGAATACCTGACATTCATTTCAACTGAGGTATGAATAGGCCGTTATTCTGTTAGTTATAGCCCCAAAAAAAACACTACGTGAAAAAAATGGTGACAAGTACATTTATGTACGTGAGTGCTATCAGATCCGCCTTAAAAAAAACAGCGTCCGGAATTTGAGCAGTAAGCTGTGATAGGTACAAAAAGTCATGAAATAAATTTAAAATACCTACAGCATGTCAAGTACATGTTGTTCAACATTGATATATATATAGACATAGTATTTTTATTGGAGACTAATACAAAATCTTGCTGTCGAAGGTAAAAAAATATTAAATGAAAAACAAATTCTTACATTTGAAATTAAGAAAATGCAATTATAAAAATCGAAAAAGAAAATTCGTAAAACAGTTAAAGAATTCTCATCATGGAAAAAAAATTAATTCACAGTACTTGGCGAGTTTCTACGCTAATATGAACATTCAATGATGATGGACCATGGGTGATACTTCGCAAACTCGTCAAGTACTGTCAATTAATTTTTTTTTTCATGATGAGAATTTTTGAACTGTTTTACGAATTTTCTTTTTCGATTTTTTAAATTTCAACTGTAAGAATTTGTTTTTCATTTAATATTTTTTTACCTTCGACAGCAAGATTTTGTATTAGTCTCTAATAAAAATACTATATCTATATATATCAATGTTGGACAACATGTACTTGACATGCTGTAGGTATTTTAAATTTATTTCATGACTTTTTGTACCTATCACAGCTTACTGTTCAAATTTCTGACGCTGTTTTTTTTAAGGCAGATCTGATAGCATTCACGTAAATAAATGTACTTGTCACCATTTTTTACACCTAGTATTTTTTTGGCGGATTTTAACAATTTTTGCAAAGTTTTATATTGACCGTGCAATACTTGGTTGGTCCAAAGAGGATAACGTTTTGAAAACGTAACGTGTGTAGAAGCATAAAAGTATTTATTTAGTTTAACTTATCTACCATAAACTAGAATGCCGTTTTTTAAAATAGGACTTGTATAGAATTGAGATTGCAAAAACCAGTATGTTGAGAAATTCTATCACAATTAAAAAAGGTATGAATATCAAGATAAAGTTGTAGGGTCTTTTTTATGCACTGTTGCAAATAAATAATAATACTTCTATCAAGAAATTACATTTGATGACCTGTTATCAAGTGAGAACCTGTACAATGGTGAAACAGAATTGAAACTGTTATTAAGACTGTGATGAAAATGAATTTCAATAATTTTGGAAATTAAAAACAGTGCCAGTTGAGACCATACCTTATAGGACCTGTTTTATGCAGGCTTACAAGCTGAATAATAAAGTTCCTATCAAGAAATGACAATTGACGTACCATTTTCATAAAAAGGGTTGTACAAAATTGAGACTGCGATAAACGAGAATCCTAAAAATTCTGATGAACTTGAAAACGGTTTGAGTGAGGACCAAAAGTTATACGACCTTTTTTATGCAGATCAACAAGCTGAACAATAAAGGTCTTATCAAGAAACGACATCCGACATGCCATTTTCATGTGAGAGCTGTTAAAACATTGAGACTGCGATAAACCAAAATCCTGAAACTTGTGTGAAACTCAAAAACTGTTATATTACTTTTTTTATGTAGGATTAAAAGCTGAAAAATAAAAGTCACATACACTTATGTCTTAGCATAAGCCTTTTTTCAATTCATCTCTTTGAAGTGACTTAATCTCCCTGATTGGTTTGATCCAGAGGTACCCCCTTAGCGCAGAGCGCCAAATAGATTTTGAGAAACTAAATTCACTGAAATTGTGGAAGTCGACTGGTGAAAGCAGCATCGAACAGTGTTCTTAGTTATTATATTAGTTTAAACCAGACCAGTTATCGATTTTAATGACTTGCCCGCAATCATCATTTACTATATGTCGAAAACTGTTTCACTATTATAAAAGACTATAAAAGAATAGTTCAATCAATGTAAGGCAAACCAACTTGAATTAATAAGAGCTTAAGTTCTTATTAATTGACATTGATTTATGGGTCAGCAAAGAAAAATATATAAAAATTCATATAGAAATCTTCGCATGAATTTTTAATAATGTTTCGTATGAATCCATAACTTTTATTTATGTTTAACTTATCAATCTGCATGGTTATGTTTTGACCATTTAGTCATGAATTATTCTTGTATTGTTAATTGCCTTTTGATTGAAACAAATCTTCAAGAATCCTAGTGATGCAGAGGTTATAATTTTTCATCACTAATTTTCACCATTGGAAATTTAAAGAAAAATCAAACATCCCACTAACTTTTTTATTTATCGCTTAATATGCCGTAGCTTTATTTATAATATGTTTACAAAAACCAAACACATTATTTAAAAACATAATTTAAGATACGTTCTTTGTAATCACTATTACTATTCACTAATACACGTTCACGATAAGCATTCCATATTTACGGAAAAAACACTACGAAATAGCTTTTATAATATTTATACACATTCACGGTTTGACCTGGCTCTTCATTGTCTGTCGTTATCCACTAAATGAAGTTTGCCACCAGTGAACCTGTGTGCGAAAATCCGGGACGACGAAAATAAAACGAAATATTTCAAGGGAGTTTCAAAGTTCAAATAAGCATTGTGGACGAACGACTGAAGCTAAAATACTCGTTTTTCTCTTTAAAAAAGTATTTTAATGGAAACTATCTTATCACAACTAAAAATAGCTCAAAAATCGTATAATTTTTTAGATATCATGTATTAACCTCGAAAACAAGTGGTCAAAATCGAAAACTCGAGTAAGAGAGTTTTGGAGCGCCTTGTCAGCTCAGTCGGTATGGTAGGAGGTAAATGTACTTGTCTCGAGCCGCTACCACGACTCTTGATTCATTCACATTTTATTTCACAATTACTTGAAGCTTCGAATTTTTATGGTCATTCTGATTCATGAATGTTACTTCCTACGTGAGGCATAACAACGAACAACGCCGCCAAATTTGAATAAAGAAAAAAACAATCATCAAAGTATATGTCATATATGCAAGAGAACACCTTCGTTATATTAATTGTTGGCCCTGAAAAGGGCCGATGTGTTTTTTGTAAAGTTAAAACTTTAAGCTTTCTTCTCAGTCTTTTTAGGAAGTAGAACTGCCTGGATATTCGGTAGTACACCACCTTGAGCGATGGTAACGCCTGAGAGAAGTTTGTTCAACTCTTCATCATTGCGAATGGCCAGTTGAAGATGACGAGGGATGATTCTCGTTTTCTTGTTGTCACGAGCTGCGTTTCCAGCCAACTCGAGAACTTCAGCGGCCAGATATTCCATAACTGCAGCGAGATAGACTGGAGCTCCTGCACCAACTCGTTCAGCGTAGTTTCCTTTGCGGAGAAGACGGTGAATTCTTCCGACGGGGAACTGGAGTCCAGCACGGTTGGAACGAGTCTTTGACTTGCCCTTTACTTTTCCACCTTTGCCGCGTCCGGACATATTGATTAGGTTGAAGAGACAAAAACGTACGTGACAAGAGGAACGGTTCGAGACCGAATGATACCGTAAGTAGTACAACCGTCCCCTTTATAGGCCATGTGGTCCAATCAACGGTCCAATCACAATTCAGAGGATCTGTACCCCCACCCTCATCGCTTCTAATTGGTGCGACGGTCGACCGACAAAATGCTTCACCACGCCCTGCCTCTATCTGATTGGTGCGTCCATCGAGTCGTGTCTCCTTTTAAGTAAATGCTGGCAAACGGCGAACTTCATTCAACTCCTAGACTTTGTCAGTACTTGAAGTATTAAAGTAATCAATTGATTGAACCATGCCGCCGAAAGCAAGTGGTAAAGCCCTTAAAAAGGCTGGCAAGGCCCAGAAGAACATTACAAAGACCGACAAGAAGAAGAAGCGTAAGAGGAAGGAAAGCTACGCTATCTACATCTACAAAGTGCTGAAGCAGGTTCATCCTGACACCGGAGTGTCGAGTAAGGCAATGAGCATCATGAACAGCTTCGTCAACGATATCTTCGAACGCATCGCCGCAGAAGCCTCCAGACTCGCTCACTACAACAAGAGATCCACCATTACTTCTCGGGAGATTCAGACTGCTGTCAGGCTTCTATTGCCTGGTGAATTGGCCAAGCATGCTGTCAGTGAAGGAACCAAGGCTGTTACCAAGTACACCAGCTCCAAGTAATAACCTTCGAACCCTTGAACGTCAACGGCCCTTTTCAGGGCCAAAAAAAATTCAAAACGTAAAACAATTGTTTTCCAAAACCTCAAATGAAAAACTACGGACACATTATAATTCCCTTCATAAGTAGCGACAGTTTAACTATTCTATGGTTAACTTAGTACCATTGTTAGTTTCGTAACCACGAATTCCGCAGAATTATAAGTGGAGATGTGTCGACAATGTCGAGAAACTATTAATCCTCAATGCGTTTCCAACAGCAAAGTGGTATCAATAAGGAATTCAAAGTTTAGATTATCCACATGCCTAAGCATGCGATTCAAAATTCAATAATTACATCAGTTATTTGGGGTTTGTATTGGTGGTATGCAGATAGAAAGTAGGTAGCATTTGGTAACGCCGGAGAAATTTTATCATCTTGGAAGGTACTGATATTATTTGCTGCATAACGGAACGAGGAAAGTATAATTAGTAAAGAGTTTTTTTGTTGGTTCATAGAAATCCAATAACAGGACGAAAAAGAACAAAAGCAGGCTGGCGTAAAAATGAAAACTGTTTATAATCAAATCTAGCAATTAAATTTGATAAATAGTACATCTAGTACAATGCAAATGCGAACGATGATTGCCAATAATCTCCGTAGTTTTATACTTAATTCGTACAGCGAGGTGTCAGCATTTCGCAAATATGATCAATGTTTGCACCTCCGCTTCAAATTGAAATTACAGCTTCCATATTTTCAGGTGTAGAATGCTACATTCACGGTAAATTGAACTACGTATTGATGTTTTGTTGGCCCTGAAAAGGGCCGATTGAGTTTTCGGAATTTTTTAGTAAACAGATGTAGTTTAACCACCGAATCCGTAAAGTGTGCGGCCTTGACGTTTCAGAGCGTAGACAACATCCATCGCGGTCACAGTTTTCCTCTTGGCATGTTCGGTATATGTTACAGCATCACGGATGACGTTTTCAAGGAATACTTTGAGGACTCCACGTGTTTCTTCATAGATCAAACCAGAAATACGCTTGACGCCACCTCGACGAGCCAAACGACGAATCGCAGGCTTCGTTATTCCTTGGATGTTATCACGAAGCACCTTTCTATGACGCTTAGCTCCTCCTTTTCCCAATCCCTTTCCTCCCTTACCTCGACCAGTCATTTTTACACTGTTGTAGATATGTTCCACAAAAGACTCAAAAGCGAAGTGATGATTCTCCAGAGGACGCCAGGATTTATATACAATGTCTGCAACCGCCGCACCAATCGAAGGCGACGACGGACAGGTGAACGGATGTCTATATCGTGATTGAGGCGTAGATAGGACTGAATGGCCTAGATGACATATTGTTAGGCGAATGAGACTAATGAGGTTTTTGCAAATTTTTATTCACGATCAAGAATTCAAAAAGTGATATAGAAAGTTTCTGTAATAAACGAAAGGTTAAGTTAAAACTCAATTAGTTAAGCCTCAAATAGGATAGTTATAAGTAAAAATGTATTTTTGATTTTGTTAAATGAAATGTACAAAATATACTCCTGAATAAAGAAAATTGACAAACAATTTTCGGAGCATATACGGCACGTAACAGTCCATTATATCAAGTGTACTTGTTTCACTTGATTAAAATCATCATGTCTGGACGAAAAGACTGAGAAAACAGGTACACTGTCTCGTATCCCCCAACAGGCATATACCCCAAATATTTTATTCCCCAAAAGTTGTGATCAGCAAAATCTTATCGCCCAATTGATTTATCTCCCAAATTTGTTTTCTCCAAATATCGTAACACCCAAAATCTTATACTCCATATCCTTCAAAATTTGGGTTATACGATTTTGGGCGATAAAAAATGTGGGGTTTACGATTTTTGGAGTATATGACACTTGGGTGATAGGATTTTGGAGCGTATGACATTTGGGGCATACGATTTTCGAGTATATTATCATTGGAGGATATGACAGCGTATCAGAAAAAGCTTAACTATTATCCTCTCTGACAAACGATCGGCTCTTTGCAGGGTCAACCATTTTTTTATCCACGTTTTATACACGGAGAAAAGAGTAGTTGGGGCAACACAGCTTTAATGAGTTGGCCAGAAATGAGTTGCTACAACGATTTACTAGGTGCCTATAACAATCTCGAATAGTTGTCGTGACATCTAAAAGTGAGTTCGCCCTACTAATCAGTGAGACCGCGCAACCACTTTAAACCAACGCAACGAGCACTCGCAGCCAAATATTTTTCTTTTAATCGAAGCGTGCGTGATAACGGAAGTGTGGCGAACGCCTATTTTCGTGAAGTTTCGCGTCACTATTAGACAAAGACTTTTTTTGCAAAAAAATGCTATCGATAGACTTTTTTTGCAAAAAAATGCTATCGATAGACTTTTTTTGCAAGAAAATGCTGTCTATCGATAGACTTTTTTGCAAATGCTGTCGATAGACATTTTTTGCAAAAAAATGCTGCCGAAAGAAATTTTTTCCAAAAGGATGCTTTCGATGGACTTTTTTGCAAAAAAAAAGCTATCGATAGACATTTTTTTCAAAGAATTGCTATCGATGCACATTTTTTGCAAAGAAATGCTATCGATAGACTTTTTTGCAAGAAAATAAGCTATTGATGACTTTTTTTGCAAACCATTGCTATCGATGCACATTTTTTGCAAAGAAATGCTATCGATAGACAGGATGCCACACTCATCTTAGAATGTACTCTTCGACAGATGAAATAAGACATCGAACACTATAACCTCAAACCGTCTTAATTTTATCAACTGTAATCTCAAACTGAATTAACCATATCAACTGTAACCCCAAACTGTATCAATTTCATCAAGCATAACGTCAAACCGCATTAATTTTATTGACTATATGTCAATTCATTGCATTTTTAATAAACACGCACAATTTTTACCGATAGCCGGGTCAAATCGTGTTCTGTTTGGCAAGTTAGTTGTGCCAACTAACCGGTGGGTTGCATACAATCGTAATAGATGGTCACTGCAACCCAGCCTATACAACTAACTAAAAGCAGTTGTCTCAACTCACAAAATTCGAGGTTGTATGGACTTACAAAAAGTGAGTCCGTGCAACTACTTCTTGGGTGTACCCAACTACTTTTTTTTCTCCGTGTAGTCTTGCTTATATGATGTAATTTTGCCAAAATTGCTGGCGTTTTCGGCGTTTTCAGTAAGCTGAACATACCCACTGCTGTTTCTATCATACTAAAAATGTATGTACTTAGTGAATCAAAAAAACTCACGTACAGCGGCATCGAAACGCATTTTCCTGCAGTAATATTGACAAGCAGTTCTAAGCTCTATTTTCCTTATGGTAAAAAAAAAATACTTGGTCGAAATTTTCACGGTACTTCAGGTAGCGGAATTTTTTGTCGTATTACATTTTCAATTGTTTTGGTTAATATTGCTTTATACGAACCGTCAGTCTGTATTGACATCGTATTTTGTGTTTTACGATTGTCAAGTTGATATTAAATTTCCGGAAAATTGACTCAACGACCAAGGTGCTTTTTTTAGATGTAAATGATTAAAATGTCTTGCAATGACTCTCAGTTTCATAGGGTTGAGACCGTCTACATGCAATTAGTATAGATCGTCCATCATATATTCGAGTATCAAGAGTCGTGGTAGCGGCTCGAGACAAGTACATTTACCTACCTACCATACCGACTGAGCTGACAAGACGATCCAAGACTCTCTTACTCAAGTTTTTCAATTTTGACCACTTGTTTTCGAGGTTGTACATGATATCTAAAAAATTATACGTTTTTCGAGCTATTTTTAGTTATGATAAGATAGTTTCCATTAAAATACTTTTTTTAAGACCAAAACGAATATTTTAGCTTCAGTCGTTCGTCCGCAATGCTTATTTGAACTTTGAAACTCCCTTGAAATATTTCGTTTTATTTTTTCGTCGTCCCGGATTTTCGCAAACGTCGTTTACTGGATAACGACAGTGATGAGCCAGGTCAAACCGTGAATGTGTATAAATGTTATAAAAGCTATTTTGTAGTGTTTTTTACGTAAATATGCAATGCTTATCGTGAACGTGTATTAGTGAATAGTAATAGTGATTACCAAGAACGTATCTTAAATTATGTATTTAAATAATGTGTTTGGTTTTTGTAAACATATTATAAATAAAGCTACGGCATATTAGGCGATAAATAAAAAATTAGTGGGAAGTTTGATTTTACTTTAAATTTCAAATGGTGAAAATTAGTGATGAAGAACTATAACCTCTGCATCACTAGGATTCTTGAAAATTTGTTTCAATCAAAAGGCAATTAACAATACAAGAATAATTCATCACTAAATGGTCAAAACATAACCATGCAGATTGATAAGTTAAACATAAATAAAAGTTATGAATTCATGCAAAACATTATTAAAAATTCATATGAAGATTTGTATATGAATTTTTATATATTTTTTTTTGCCGACCCATAAATCAATGTCAATTAATAAGAACTTAAGCTCTTATTAATTGACATAAGAGCTTAAGCTCTTATTAATTCAAGTTGGTTTGCCTTACATTGATTGTACTATTCTTTTATAGTCTTTTATAATAGTGAAACAGTTTTCGACATATAGTAAATGATGATTGTGGGCAAATCATTAAAATCGATGACTGAAGTCTGGTTTGAACTAAGAACACTGTTCCATGCCACTTTCACCAGTCGACTTACACAATTTCAGTGAATTTAGTTTCTCAAAATCTATTTGGCGCTCTGCGCTAAGGGGGTACCTTTGGATCAAACCAATCAGGGAGATTAAGTCACTTCAAGAAGATGAAGTGAAAAAAGGCTTATGCTAAGATATGAGTGCATGTGACTTTTATTTTTCAGCTTTTAATCCTACATAAAAAAGTAATATAACAGTTTTTGAGTTTCACACAAGTTTCAGGATCTTGGTTTATCGCAGTCTCTATGTTTTAACAGCTCTCACATAAAAACGGTACTTCGGATGTCGTTTCTTGATAGGACCTTTATTGTTCAGCTTGTTGATCTGCATAAAAAAGGTCCTATAACTTTTGGTCCTAACTCAAACCGTTTTCGAGTTCATCAGAATTTTTAGGATTCTCGTTTATCCTAGTCTCAATTTTCTCAATTTTGTACAACCCTTTTATGAAAATGGTACGACAATTGTCATTTCTTGATAGGAACTTTATTATTCAGCTCGTAAGGCTGCATAAAACAGGTCCTATAAGGTATAGTCTCAACTGGCACTGTTTTCAATTTCCAAAATTATTGAAATTCATTTTTATCACAACCTTAATAACAGTTTCAATTCTGTTTCACCATTGTACAGGTTCACACTTGATAACAGGTCATCAAATGTAATTTCTTGACAGAAGTATTATTATTTATTTGTAATAGTGCATAAAAAAGACCCTACAACTTTATCTTGATATTCATACCTTTTTTAATTGTGATAGGATTTCTCAAGATACTGGTTTTTGCAATCTCAATTCTATACAAGTCCTAATTTAAAAACATCATTCTCGTTTATGGTAAATAAGTTAAACTAAATGAATACTTTTATGCTTCTACACACGTTACGTTTTCAAAACCTTATCCTCTTTGGGCCAACCAAGTATTGCACGGTCAATATAAAACTTTGCAAAAATTGTTGAAATCCCCCAAAAAAACACTACGTGTAAAAAATTGTGGCAAGTACATTTATTTACGTGAGTGCTATCAGATCTGCCTGAAAAAAACAGCGTCAGAAATTTGAGCAGTAACTTGTGATAAGTACAAAAAGTCATGAAATAAATTAAAAATACCTACAGCATGTCAAGTACATGTTGTTCAACATTGATATATATAGACACAGTATTTTTATTAGAGACTAATACAAAATCTTGCTGTCGAAGGTAAAATAATATTAAATGAAAAACAAATTCTTACAGTTGAAATTTAAAAAATGAAATTATAAAAATCGAAAAAAGTAAAAAAAAAAATTAATTCACAGTACTTGACGAGTTTGCGAAGTATCCCACATGGTCCATCATCATTGAATGTTCATATTAGCATATAAACTCGTCAAGTACTGTGAATTAATTTTTTTTTCATGATGAGAATTCTTTAACTGTTTTACGAATTTTCTTTTTTCGATTTTTATAATTTCATTTTTTTAATTTCAACTGTAAGAATTTGTTTTTCATTTTATATTTTTGTACCTTCGACAGCAAGATTTTGTATTAGTGTCTAATAAAAATACTGTGTCTATATATATATCAATGTTGAACAACATGTACTTGACATGCTGTAGGTATTGTAAATTTATTTCATGACTTTTTGTACCTATCACAGCTTACTGCTGAAATTTCTGACGCTGTTTTTTTAAGGCAGATCTGATAGCACTCACGTAAATAAATGTACTTGTCACAATTTTTTACACGTAGTGTTTTTTTGGGGGATATTTAATTTTTTAAACTTGACCGAAAAATTGAATTAAACTTGAAGTTCTGTTTCAGTTCCCAATTCTCTTCATTCATAAGTAATATTTTGTACATTTCTTTGTTGTAATTTAAACATATATTTTTATTTATCGCTACCCTATGTTGGGCTTAACTAATTTAGATTTGACTTTCATCGCTTTTAGGAACTTTTTTTTTATATCGCTTCCTTAATTTATATTGAGAACAAAAAGTTGCAAAAATCCCATTAGTTATGCTGCGGTATGGATAACCCGTTATTCCTAGAGCCTTTTTCGCCCCTGTATAGCTTTAAGCCATTTCGCTAACTCAAAAACACTCATTCATATTTTATTTCATTATTACTCCCAGTTCTGAATTCTGCTGATCTATTTGATTAATGTAAATAGCTCCTGTCAGATCAGACATGCTGTTTATAATATAGCCACAACATAAAAAAAGAGAACGATGGTTAAAAAATATCATATATGCAAGGGAATACCTTGGTTAGAATAATTTTTGGCCCTGAAAAGGGCCGTTGTGTTTGCTGTAAGTTTGAAAACTTAAGCTTTCTTCTCGGTCTTTTTCGGAAGAAGAACCGCTTGGATGTTTGGTAGTACTCCACCCTGAGCGATGGTGATGCCTGAGAGTAGTTTGTTCAACTCTTCGTCGTTGCGAATGGCCAGTTGAAGATGACAAGGGATGATTCTCGTTTTCTTGTTGTCACGAGCTGCGTTTCCAGCCAACTCAAGAACTTCAGCTGCCAGATATTCCATTACAGCAGCTAAATAGACTGGAGCTCCAGCACCAACTCGTTCAGCGTAGTTTCCTTTGCGGAGAAGACGGTGAATTCTTCCGACGGGGAACTGGAGTCCAGCACGGTTGGAACGAGTCTTTGACTTGCCCTTTACTTTTCCACCTTTGCCGCGTCCAGACATGTTGCAGCAAACCGATAATTGACATCGTATACACCACTGTCTATTCTTTCACTTGAAGGGATGTAGTGAGGCTGTTTACACTTTTCACATGTCACCTTGATGTTGAAACCAAGACCTTCTTTTTTGCATGTTTGGAATGTTACTTTTCCATCACACTTTACACATTTGACGACAGTAGCAATTGACGAAAAAACAAGATCGAAATCTATCATTCGATAATGTTTTTGGATGTCTTCTACCACCACAGCGGGTTTATTTTTCATTTTTTTCACTGACGCGTTACTAGCTACCGGTTCATCGTTTTTACGCTTTTGAGGAGGCGTTATTTTTTTTGGTCGAGACAATTGTCCCATACCACGCTTACGATCTTCTCTGCTTATTTTTCGAGGCATTTTTCGAGGTACGAATACGCACGAAAACGGACTCAAACTTTTAGTGTGACTTGCTACTGCTGAGCACGGCTGGTTGGCTACGGTCTCAGTAGTGGGGGCTGACGAAGATAGATATATCAACTGTCTTTGTTACTCCAACGGTGCATGCGTATAATGTACATTATACGCATAGACTGAAGGGCCGGTTCAGACTAGCTGCAATAATAGAATTTATATTAACAGAAAAATGCAAACCCTCGTATAAACAGCTAAAAAGAACGGGGTATCAAAACGAAAAAAAAATCTATCAAGTGAAACGAAATAAATAAACCAAAATATAACGTTTAACAAGTGATTCTCGAATTCATGTTCTGAAAATCTTGGTTTTTCTTGACATTATAAAATAATATTTTCACTTTTATTGAGTAAATCCGCCGTATTATCTTTTCGATCGTAAATGGCGGTGACGGGTGATGGGGTACCGCGCCACCCTTTGGATTCAGATTATTAAAACCTTGGGTTGTCCAGACAAATTAAAATATTTAAAAAAATAATAAACTGACTTTTATTGAATCCCACGATTTTCAACGATTCATACTAGTTTTTTCATATTTAAAAATCTGTTTTTATAAATATCTTGTCAATTTCTAAATTTCGTTTTTTACGAATTTACAAATATTGTCTTGTTAAATTGAAAGTGACAAATATGAAAATATAAATTTTAAATGGATTGTTTCTGTACGTGTTTTTGTAAAACTGAAAACTTCATCGGTTTTTTATAAAGTTGGTGGACAAAAACCGTTTTATAGAAGTAAAAGAATTTCAATTTACCTTTTATCGAATATAAAGTAAAATATGTAACGAAAATCTTGAGTTATCATACATTTTAACAGTTTCAGTCATGAAAATAAAATATTTTCAGAACAATTGCGAATGTTCATGTTCACAGCAATCTTTTATTTTATCTGAAAACCGTGAAAAAGCACTAAATACGAAGAAACGTTCGAATAAATATTTTCATCAAGATATGATGATACCGATTCAATGCAGGACATCCTTAACACGAATAATTAATATTATTCTCATCTTAATTTATTGAAACTAAAGTTTCAATAGTTTATTTAACAACGAAAGAGACAGCTCATTTTCTTTAAGATATCCGAGATGTATATTATTTTAAAAATACTAAATCGGGCTCTACGATAAAATAACAATTCAATTGCTATTTCTGCGACGAGCTATTAAAAATTACGTAATAACTAATGTTCCATTATATGAAATAAAAATATATGATCGGAGGCATGAACTGATGACATTGCGTTTCAAACAGCGCATGAATTCAAGTTCACCGCTGTTCCATCCCCACCAATTTCCACTCCATCGACAGCCGTAGGCATCATTGCTGCCAAGCCAGCAAGCCGAACTTTTCATCGTCATATTTTGTTATTCTTGGGCTGGCACTATGCCGTACCCGATCGGTTCGTGTCAAATAAGAAGTGGCGGGGTACACGAAGTGTCAGTACCCTGCACCATACCTCGAATATATATAACGGGACCGGAACAGGCCCGAAACTCATTCAACCATTCCGTTTGTAGGCTATGCCGCCCAACCAACGGGCCAATAGCAATTCAGTGAACCTGTAACCCTATGCTTGCCGCTTCTGATTCGAGCGGCGCTCGGGCGACTCGGTATGGTTCCCCCACTCTCCCCCTTCATCTGATTGGTGCGCCATTCGATTCATGTGTCCTCTTAAATAAATGCTGACAAACAGCAAACTTCATTCGTCTCCAAGACTTTGTCAGTAATTGAAGTATTTGAGTGATCAATATCTTGCACCATGCCACCGAAAGCAAGTGGTAAGGCCGTGAAGAAGGCTGGAAAGGCCCAGAAGAACATTACAAAGACCGACAAGAAGAAGAAGCGTAAGAGGAAGGAAAGCTACGCTATCTACATCTACAAAGTGCTGAAGCAGGTCCATCCTGACACTGGAGTGTCGAGTAAGGCAATGAGCATCATGAACAGCTTTGTCAACGACATCTTCGAACGCATCGCCGCTGAAGCCTCCAGACTCGCTCACTACAACAAGAGATCAACCATTACTTCTCGGGAGATTCAGACTGCTGTCAGGCTTCTGTTGCCTGGTGAACTCGCCAAGCACGCCGTCAGTGAAGGAACTAAGGCTGTCACCAAGTATACCAGCTCCAAGTAAAGACTCAGAGCATCGAAAACCACATCGGCCCTTTTCAGGGCCAACAAAATTTCGAAACGTAAAACTATTGTTCTGCTGAAGTACGAATGAATAACTACGGCCGCGCCCTATACCCAATCACGGATAATCCTGCATCCACTTATCTTTGAATAGCCTGATAGTAATTATATTAGTCATTAGTAGGGCCATGCAGTTCGCAACGATTCTCTATGGCAAGATCGTAAGCCGCTTGAAAAACTCGACGCGATTCAATTGTTTACTGGACTTAGAATATTTTTGCTGCCAGTGGACTTATAAAAAAATGACATCTGTGGGTCTCTAATCAAATTTTGCTACGCGGGACATAGAAAAAAAAATCGTATTCGTTGTACAATTATTGTGCTTCCGTCATACTCAGAAAAATGTGGATCCCTATACCACTTTTTTTTACTGACACAAATACAATACTATACTTAAAGTCGACCTACATTTTTCTAAGTCTGACAGAAGGACAATGTACAACGAATACGATTTTTTTTTCTATGTCTAAAATATTCCAAGTCCAGAAAATAATTGAAATGTATCGTATTTTTCGAACGGCTTACGATCTTGACATGGGGAATCGTTGCGAACTGCACGGCCCTAGTCATCAGATTAGATAATTTGAAATCAGGGGGCGTTGAAATCAGGGGGCGGAATAATGTATCGAGAAATGTACGTGACTTTGTCCCTCCCCTCCCCCATGTGATCATTCATGATGATTTTCAGTACCCCCCCCCCCCCCCTTTCAGATTCTCACGTGATTAATGGACGCCTCCTCAGTTGCGCGATAAAAAAATGCGAAAGTAATAAACACGATATACAACGTGAAACTGATTATAACAAATAGAAATTGATTCATGTATATGTACTATGGTGAAGGCAATCGAAGATTGCAAATGACCTGCGAAGTTCGATATTTAATTCGTTCCTGTTTCATATTTACGAGTGTTTCACTTGAATACTGTAACAAAACATTTATTCAAGTTTAAACTATGAGGTTCATTTTTGGATCTAGATTTAAGGTACCGTACTCTTGGATCATTAGTTGGTAAATTTGCGATAGAAATATTACTATGCTTTGAATTTTTGTTGGCCCTGAAAAGGGCCGATTGATTTGACGGGATCGTCTACTAAACGTATGCAGTTTAACCACCGAATCCATAAAGGGTGCGGCCTTGACGTTTCAGAGCATAGACGACGTCCATTGCAGTAACAGTTTTCCTTTTAGCGTGTTCGGTGTAAGTTACGGCATCACGGATGACATTTTCAAGAAACACTTTAAGGACACCGCGGGTTTCTTCGTAGATCAAGCCAGAAATACGCTTGACACCTCCTCGCCGAGCCAAACGACGAATCGCTGGCTTGGTTATTCCTTGGATGTTATCACGAAGAACCTTCCTGTGACGCTTTGCTCCTCCTTTTCCCAATCCCTTTCCTCCCTTACCACGACCAGTCATTGTTAAACTGTTGGAGATATGTTCCACTAAAGACCCACAAACGGAGTGATGTTGAGCCAGACGATGCCAGGGTTTATATACAGTTGCTACCATGCTATCCCCACTCCTCCGCCATCCACCAATAAGAACCGTTCCCACCGCTAGGCGACTTATATAATGGCGCAGTCAGAAATATAAAGAGTAATGGGATTTTTTCAAATTTTTACGAGAGCTTAAAGTAAAACTAAATTAGTAAAGCCCAGAATAGGGTAGGGATAAAAAAAAACAAATATGTTTTTTGATTACGTTAAAAGAAATGTACAAAACATATTCCTAAATAAAGAGAATTTTCAAACAAATAAAAGAAATATAAAGAGTCTAATGGGATTTTGTCAAATTTTTATTCCCGATGATAAATTAATAAAGTGTAATAAAAAGTAACTATAAGATACGGTAGCTAAAAGTAAAACGAAATTAGTAGAGCCCAGAATAGGGTAGGGATAAGTAAAAAATGTATTATTTTAAGTACATCATAAGAAATGTGCAAAACACGTTAATAAATAAAGAGAATATGAAATTAAATGATAGAAATATAATTACTAGGATTTTTTTTTTCAAATTTTTACCCTAGAATTGATAAAACACAACTAAAGCGAACCAAACAAAACATAAACGAACAAGCAAAATAACAAAAACTAGTTAGTAAAGTTCTAATTAGAATAGGCATAACAAAATAAGACATAAACATGTACACGCTCAAAAATGCCTGTAACAAATACAAAATATTAATAAACAGATTTTAAAAATCAAAATGAAAAAAAATAGAAATCTATTTTTATGGAGTAGCTAAAACTCATTTAAATAAAATACAAATAATACAAAAAAAATTATTAGGAATGATAACAAAATTAAAAGCAACGCAAATATACGAAAACAAATGCAAGTACAAGAAACGTACATAGATACACACAATCAAACTAAAAAGTTTTTCGAAAAACAAATTAAACACCTAGAAATATTAAAAGTCGTAGGGTAATAACACAAACTTCCACATTATGTCCTGATATAAAAAGACTCACGAAAACCGTTATAAAAACCTATATATAGTGTAAAAATCTCATGTTAAGTTAATATAAACTAATTTAAGTTTGATCTAATGGGATTTTTTTCAAGTTTTTATTCCCGTTAAATTAAATATGTATCAACAAACCAAAAGGTCCTACGAACGTAGAAACATTTGTTAAATTAATAATTATATTCGTCAAACGCAGCGAAGCCTAGGGATAAAATAGAAATACTATAAATAGTAAAATGTGATAATAATTGAATAAAGAGACTTTGTTAGACTGAACTCGAAATATATTTGATTACTGACTTTTCGACAGCTTATTTCGCTCTGCTGAAATTTTGCATCACAATTTCCTGACAAATATCCAGTTGGTCCATCGTATTCAAGGAAAAACAGCATAAATAAGTCTTTCTGCACAAACGGCCCTTTTTATGGTCGACAAAAATTAACGGGGATAACGATTTTTCCGCTAAATATTCTCTAGTATTTCAAGAAAATACACTTTCATTTTCTCAATACATAGAGCATAAGTTTAATTTCTTCGCTGTATTGTGAATTGTTCAAATTTTCAGTAATACTTTGTGAAAAAACCGTACTCTGTCTTGAGGCTAAACATTTTTTGTTGCTCAGTAGATTCTGTGCTTTTGATAATCGGAACAAGCTAAGACAAAATTTAAATACAAAATAGACTCAAGAACTACGCAGAATAAATCGATAACTGTACAAAGGGAGGGAGTCGGTTGCTAGGTTACTGTAGACCCTCCTACCACGTTGTCTACGACCTCGCTGTTCATCTTAGTTGGATTAGCAGGAACTACACACTCATACTTAGTAAATAGGAGATACTCCAAAATATCTCTATCTAGATTCTATTCGTTAGTAAATTTCAATAATAAAAATAATCAAAAGTTCAAGACAAAAGATGCAGAGCTTGTAGTAGTTTATCGTTTTGGTGAATATCACTCCCTTCACGAGACATGAGTATAAATACAGCCACAAAATCTAAAAAGTCTGCGTTTTTTTCAGTTCTTAATTCTTATTATTCATAAGTATTATTTTGTACATTTCTTTGATGTATTTTAAACATATGTTTTTATTTATCCGTACCCTATTTTGGGCTTGACTAATTGAGATTTAACTTTGTCTTTCGTCTCTTTTAGGAACTTCTTTTATATCACCCTCTCAATTTATATCGGGAATAAAAATTTGAAAAAATCCTATTAGCTCTAAAAAGTGTTCGTTGGTAAATAATGCGTCGTATATGCAAGAGTATATCTTCGCTAGAATAATTGTTAGCCCTGAAAAGGGCCGTTGGTTTTTTGTGTGGTAGGTCTGACACCTTAAGCTTTCTTCTCAGTCTTTTTGGGAAGAAGGACCGCCTGGATATTTGGTAGTACACCACCCTGAGCGATGGTAACGCCTGATAGCAGTTTGTTTAACTCTTCATCATTGCGAATGGCCAGTTGAAGATGACGAGGGATGATTCTCGTTTTCTTGTTGTCACGAGCTGCGTTTCCAGCCAACTCGAGAACTTCAGCGGCCAAATATTCCATAACTGCAGCGAGATAGACTGGAGCTCCAGCACCAACTCGTTCAGCGTAGTTTCCTTTGCGAAGAAGACGGTGAATTCTTCCGACGGGGAACTGGAGTCCAGCACGGTTGGAACGAGTCTTTGACTTGCCCTTTACTTTTCCACCTTTGCCGCGTCCAGACATGTTGATTAGGTTGAAGAGACAAAAACGTACGTGACACAAGGAACGGTTCGAGACCGAATGATACCGAAATTCGTTCAACCGTCCACTTTCTAGTCAATGCGGCCCAACCAACGGTCCAATCACAATTCAGAGAGCCTACATCCACATCCTCATCGAATCTGATTGAAGCGGTGGTCTGTATGACCAGAATAGCTTCCTCATCCTCTGCCTCTGTCTGATTGGTGCGGCGGTCGACTCATAAATAATTGCTGGGAATGGCGAGCTTCATTTAAGTGCGAGACTTTTTCAGTACTTGAAGTATTAAAATGATCAATTGATTGAACCATGCCGCCGAAACCAAGTGGTAAAGCCCTAAATAAGACCGGCATGAATGATTGTGAAGAAACCCATACTAGTTTAGATAGGAAGCGTTCACGATTCATGAGAGGACGTCCAAGCATTCGTAAAAAACGTAGTTTTCACGGCAATTCGTTTACGAAAGAATCTGAAGCCGAACTAAACACAAGTGCGTCTGCAAAAAAATGAAAAGACTCGATGTAGATATTGACCGCGCACATGGCTACGTAATAGTACATTTTCTATCCGTGTTCAATGCAATTGCTACTCGTAAAATGCAAAACTTGTAACAGTGACATCAAGTTCTCTGAAACACGAGTTAGAGGATTTACCTTAGTTATCAATTGCAAGAAGTACGAGCAAAAGGAGATAAGTTCGAGTCCTTCGCCTAAAAGTTATTGTTACGAAATCAATCGCAGCTTCACGTTGGCTATGTGAATATTAGGTGTTGGATTGACGGGAATGAACATTTTCTGCGGTATTATGAATCTCCCAATATGCTTCAGTCAAACGCTCTACGACAAAATTACCAAACAAATACGAGATGCAGCCAAAGAAGTTGCAGATTCGTCTATGCGAATGGCAGCTAACGAAGAAAAAAAAAGTGAAGGCAGAAAATGAGAGCACCATAGACGCAAATGGAATCGCCGTCTCCGGGGATGGTTCTTGAAGAAAAAGAGGTTTTTCTTCGCTGCAGGGTGTTGCGACAATTTTCCGAATTTTGTCTGGGAAAGTTTCGTTATTATTATTACATTATCGTCAAGTCGTCATTTTGTAAGGCCTGCCAATCGTGGAGTGAAAAAAAGGGAACAGAAGAATATGAAGAATGGTACGCAGAACATGAAGATAAATGCACAAGTAACCACGAAGGAAGTTCTGGAAAGATGGAGGTAGATGAAATGGTTGAAATCTTCAGGAGATCTGAAGATTTACACGATACAAAATGTTTGTATTATTGTTGAAATCGGCGCATATACTTCGGCTAGCACTTTTAATCACGGAACAGTCGCCTTACTCCGAATTATGAAAAACCTTGGGATTACGATTGGGCTGAACGCGATGAAGACTTGCAAACATCTGGACGAATTACGCCTTATTACAACTGGAATTCAATCTTCAAGAAGCAAGGATTGCCGTCAGAAACGACAAAAAATCTGCTGGAGACGTTTTAAATGCCGAAGGAGGCTGTCACTAAATATACTAGCTCCAAGTAAATAACTTGGAATCCTTGAAAACACCAACGGCCGTTTTCAGAGCCAAAAAAAAATTCAAAACTTAAAACAATGATTCTGCAAACCGTCGAATGAAGAACTGCGAATACATGATGATTAATGTTAATTTCGTAACTACAAAGAGTGTGGAATTAACAGCCATGCTGAAAAAAAATAATCCTCAAAATGGCACTAGCCGTAAAATCCGAGGATTAAGGAATCCAAAGGTTTAAATTATCCGGATTTAGGCATCCGGTTGAAAATGCAATAAATACAAAAGTTATTTGGGGATTATATTTGTGCCATGCACTAGGAAGGAAGTATAATTAGTATAACAAGAAAGTATAATCAAACCTAACAAGAAAATTGAATAAATAATATATCTAGTACATTGCAAATGTGTATAGAACTGAAAAGTGATTCTGAACTTTACGAAAATAAAAAATTCTAACTAGACCTCACGAAAATTGAAAACCTGCCTTTCTATCTTCTTGACTTCCATGTCCTCTCTCCAGAGGCCAAATTTCCCTAATTTCTGCCTTAGCGGGAGTAATTTTATTTCTACATTTTTAAACTCCAGAATCTCCCTAAAATATTGGGCCTCTTTCTTCACATAAAATTATCTTATATATAATCCAGGTTCTTCAATTCAAATAGTCTACCAAAGTTGCGAAAACTTGGAGTCATTACAACGTCAGAAAATTTTAGTGGCCCTGAAAAGGGCCGTTCGAATTTTGATATTTTCGAAGCATTTATAATATTCACTTCTTCGCGGCGATTGTCTTCTTAGGAGCAGCTTTCTTAGCCTTGGCAGCAGCTGGCTTGGCCTTGCTTGCTGCTGGTTTCGCCTTCTTGATGGGTGACTTAGCAGCAGGCTTAGCTTTGGCGGTCTTAGCCTTAGGTGGTTTAGCAGCCGGTCCCTTGGATGCTTTCTTTTTTTCGGTAACAGCTTTGGCGACGGCTTTCTTGGCAGGCGTTTTCTTAGCTGCAGCTGATGTTGGTTTTTTAGCTGCTGCTGGTTTTTTCGCCACCGCTGCCTTTTTGGGAGCTGCAGCCCTGGCTTTAGGCTTGACAGATGGCGCCTTAGCCGACGCTAGTTTGAACGAGCCAGCAGCACCTTTGCCTTTGGTCTGAACAAGAACGCCGGAAGCAACGGCAGCCTTCAGGTATTTCTTGATGAACGTAGCTTGTTTGTCAGCATCAACCTTGTATGTACCAGCGACATACTTCTTGATTGCTTGTAGCGATGATCCTCCACGTTCTTTAAGAGCAGTGATTGCAGCAATGACCATTTCAGCGGCTTTCGGATGAGCTGGCTTGGCACGTGGTTGTTTTGTCTTGACGGCTGTTGTCTTCTTCGGTGTACCAACCGCAACGGTTCCAGTTGCTCCGGTTGCTGCTACGACAACTGGCGATGAAGCGACTTTGTCTGCCATTTTTATAAAATATAAATGGTTAACTTGGCTGTGTTAAAGACAGTAAATTCTCAGAGAATGTTCTGTTGCTGCGATTTCGCTTAGAGGTTCTAGCGGAGCGCGTACCATGAAGAAAGACCCGATGGTCTTATGCGCGTATCGTTCGTCAATAAACCGCCGGTGTGGTACTCAAATCGTACTCAATTACGTTTTTTACAATATTTCCGGGTGTTTTATTTATCAATGGCCGTGGTTATTCGATTACTTAATATTCTGAGTAAATACCGGTGTCTTCTATAAGAGGATAGATGGTAAGGATTTAAAGAATACGCTTTGTCTCAATATTTGTGTACGTAGTCTCCAAATGCATTGTTTTCTTATAAATGTTCAATTGTTGAAAATACCAATGGTTACGTTGTTAAACTCATACGGAATACAAAGTCATTGATTCAAAGTAACTTAGGAAATTAAAAATGTGCATAAAAAATTATTAACATGTCTATATCGAAAGCCCGATTTCAGAGCAACAGTTCAGTAACTCATAAAGAAATTGATCAGGATAACGATCCAAAGTTTATTGTTATAGTTGTAAATAACAATGTCAATATACCTATCTCCAAAATAACTGGATCGGCCTCAGAAACTCTTTTCAATAGCTATATACTAGTGTATGATGTGATTCACATCTTTTATGAGAAAAATTTTGGAGTTCTATCCATTTTCAACGGAGTTTTCATACGATCAAACTCAAAACTAACCTTCATGCCTATTCGATGCATACGTAGCATTATTCTTATTATGCTTAATAATTCTTATTATTCAAATATTAATCATTTTTCGATACCTGTACACTAAAGTATGATGTGATTCACGTCTTTCACGACAAAAAATTTGAGGATTCGTCCATTTTCAACTGAGTTTTCATAAGTTCACACTCAATACTAAGCTTCATGTCTATTCGATGCATCTGTAGCATTATTGTTATTATACTTAATAATTTTTATTATTGAAATATTAATAATTTATTTCGGCTCGGTGATAAATGCATTTCACAATAAATGGCCAGCTATGCTTTGAATAAATGAATAGATCTTCCACAGTGTATTAAGAATCATCATGTTCTAGTTACCCATAATTATCCAATCCACAAAAAACCCGCTGGTAATTAGTGGGTATAATTGTTCAGCGTCATAATATTTTTGTTCAATAATCTCTGTTCTAAAACGTTTAACGTTACGGTTATTCATTTCCAAAACGTCGCGATAAAAAAAACCTCAATGCTGATAGACTTATTCAATGCAGATGTGCATCGAAATTTCCCTGTAGCAATATTCATGCATGCGTTGCTTACAAATGGACATCCCGATGATTTTCTCTAGCAGAATTTGATATCTGATATTGAACCGATGCAGGCCTTAAACAAATCACTTTCGTCTAGTTGCGATTTTGTATCCATTCATATCTATTCATACTTAAAATTCTCTCGACTTTGGCTCTCGATTTCGGCACTTTACTGGCGAGCGTTGTCGCATTCTTGACATAAAAGTGCAAAATGATAATTGCATTATTTATGAGGATCATATACATAAAAAAAACTTCTATAATGTTACATGGTACTCTTAAGCGGCATGACCTAAAGCTAGAAATTATCTTTGATCTATCTGTTTCTCCTTAGTATCAGTAGATTTCAAATTTTATTTTCTTTGAAATTAAAATGTTAATCTACTTAAAAAGATTTTTCATGGATCTTAACACTCGCAAATCTTCAGTGTTATTTCGATAATACCATATAATAATGCAATAGCAAGCTCTAAATATAGGTCTAAAAAGATGTTGCAAAAGAAGATATCATCCTCGTTATTTTTTGTTGGCCCTGAAAAGGGCCGTTTATGTAGGGAGCTAGATCTAAGCTCTTTCTCCACGAATACGACGTGCCAGTTGGATATCCTTAGGCATGATAGTAACTCTCTTTGCGTGGATAGCGCACAAGTTCGTATCTTCAAAAAGACCCACTAGATAAGCCTCGCTGGCTTCCTGAAGGGCCATTACAGCGGAGCTCTGGAAACGCAGGTCAGTCTTGAAGTCCTGAGCGATTTCACGAACAAGTCGCTGGAAGGGCAGCTTGCGGATCAAAAGTTCAGTGCTCTTCTGATAACGACGAATTTCCCTGAGAGCCACAGTTCCAGGCCTGTAACGATGGGGCTTCTTTACTCCTCCGGTAGCAGGAGCGCTCTTACGAGCCGCCTTAGTTGCAAGCTGCTTTCTGGGAGCCTTGCCTCCAGTAGATTTGCGAGCTGTTTGCTTGGTACGAGCCATTTCGTCCAAAAATTTGTGATGCTTGATTACAACGGAACGAAGTACGCTGTTGGAAAGTCGGCAACAAACTATATGTGCTCCCTTTAACGGAGCCATTTTATAAGCAGGCCAGCGGTGACGGCGTTTCTCATTGGCCGATGCCGTTAGGGTGGGGATTATGTGGCTGAAATTGTATATAAGCCTTGGAGTCCTCTTCTTGGACATCACTCCGTTTGTGAGTCTTCAGTCGAATACATCTCTAACCGTTGAAAAATGACTGGTCGTGGTAAGGGAGGAAAGGGTCTTGGAAAGGGAGGAGCCAAGCGTCACAGGAAAGTTCTGCGTGATAACATCCAAGGAATAACCAAGCCCGCCATTCGTCGTTTGGCTCGTCGAGGTGGTGTCAAGCGTATTTCTGGCTTGATCTACGAAGAAACACGTGGAGTCCTAAAAGTGTTCCTTGAAAACGTCATCCGTGATGCCGTCACATACACCGAACACGCCAAGAGGAAAACTGTAACAGCAATGGACGTTGTCTATGCTCTGAAACGTCAAGGCCGCACCCTTTATGGATTCGGTGGTTAAATTGCATCTATTTGTAGAAGTAATCTTCACACACAATCGGCCCTTTTCAGGGCCAAAAAAAAATTAAAACGTACGGTTCATATTTTCGCAAATTGAACGATGACGAATAAGAAAATTGGATAATCTTAATCTTCGATGAAATCGTGTTAAAAAATTCATAAGCTACAGTCGATATTTGTAAATATTCGCAATAGTAAAAATTCATTTGGGCTTCGGTTTCGCGCGCTTTGAATCTAGCAATCAATGTCTCAGACCCGAGATATGGTTCCCAAAATGCCATCATTACAAATTGACCGGGAATAGTCGCATACGATAAAAAATTAATTAAAAGTAACTTAAGCTAGTGAGTACGACGTAAAAATCATACTAGTCGAAGAATGATAAAGTGGAGCAACGTGTCCTTAAAAATTGTGTAACTAAGAAAATGTTTTCCATCTCAAAGACTACTCTGAAATATGTTATTGAGTAACATTGTGAGTGCACGATGTTTACTCATTACTTTTAAATTAGTCCTCTGCATTCAGCTGTTGTTTAACGTTGCTCAATGTTCATCAGCAAGAGAAAGATGTAAATATACGGAGATCGTTTCTAATTTTGTCATCGCATTACTATTCAAAAGTCATAATCATCAAAGTCTTATACCATACAATATAATGTAGGCGATACAACATATATATGTTGTATCGCCCAAAATCGTATACCCCAAATGATTTAACTCCCAAATTTGTTTTCTCCAAATATCGTGACGCTCAAAATCTTATACTCCAAATGGCATATCCTCCAAAATGATATACCCCAAATATTATATAGTCGAAAAATGCGTCATTGAAAGTATCTACAGCACACCATTTGGAGTATAAGATTCAAACCTCAAATATGAAATTGTTATCCCCCGGTTTGTCATATTTTCCCATGCTTTCGTGTTCTCGTTTAATTCGTTCGATTTCAGAAATCCGCACATATTTTATTCGTCAAATATGGAAATTATTTACACTGTTAATTTGAACATCTGGAAAGAGACTTGCTATACGTTTTTAATTTTGTGTTGGCTCTGAGAAGGGCCGATTGGATTTGATGTGCCGTTTTTTAAAACTTGGAGCTGGTATATTTGGGATAGATGTAAATAGCATAGCTTTCCTTCTTCTTGCGCTTCTTCTTCTTGTCGGTTTTTGTACTATTCTTCTGGGCTTTACCAGCCTCCTTTACGGCTTTACCACTTGCTTTCGGCGGCGTGATGCAAGATTTTTTGTACTATCAAACTTAGAACATTGACAATATCTCGGTCGTGTCCACGCGCTTTTCGTCTTCTTCCGTTACGTACGCGTGGTAATTTCGGCCGCAGCCTATTCCTATTGCTTGCAGCATTGCCAAAAGTGAAGCACATCCTTCGTTGAACATACATGCAGCTACATGGGCAGCTATGTTTACCGCAATCGACCCACTCGGTAAAATCTTCGGACTTATTTTCCATATGAGTTGATTGTAGCTTTCCTTATTGTTTTAAGTAAAACTACCTTTACATTCCTTTTTTGTTACAGTAATTCCCTCGTAAGGAGAGGCGTTTAGAATACCGGTGAATGTTCTGGAATCACCGTCGCCGATATAATTAACGTACTGTACGCCGTATTTTTCTTCTGAACGTTTAAACATTTCGACGATACCGTCAACCTCCATTTTTCCGGAAGATCCTGTGTGGTTTACTGAGCACACAGTTCGTGTTCTTCGTACCATTCCGCGTACTCGGCAGTATCGGTTTTGTCACGCCAAGTCTCGCACATTTTACAGAATAAGCTTTTCACGACAATATCCAGAACTTTTCCAGTATGGTAACCGATAATTGAAGAAACTCCAAATAACGAAGTAAAGCCGCGTTTTTTCCACGTTCCGTCACCAGAAACCGTCAATTCAGTCGATCTTGCACCATCGCTTTTTTCACTGACTTCTTTCTTTTCTTGGGCAACAGCTTTTTTTAAAATCATATCGGAAACGGTGATAACAGAATCGTGAATGTTTTTTACAACGATATCGTAGGTGGACTGATTAAGAAATTTCGGCATGTCCATTAGTCCGCAGAATTTTCGAGCACCCGCCAAGCCGAGGCCAAGAAGTCTCATTACAAATATAAACCTTCTGTTTATTTCGTACGTGTGGCCAACGTACGAGCAGGATGGAATTTCGCGATCGTCGCAGTTGTCACACATGATCACAATTTTAAAACCTAGTCCACGCGTTGCACTCGTTTGAAGTTTCACATCACCACCGCAGTCTTTAGAGTTCACGAAAATCGCAATCGTCGAGAAAAGTGTCATAAAATTTAGTATTCGATATTCAATCGAATAGTCCTCGGGGGCAAACAGATCTACTTTGCGCTTCATTTTTTCCACCGACGCGCTAAAACTGGCACTCTCTTGTTCGACAGTTTTTGGATTGAAAACGTTTTTACTTTTTCTCGGCCGTGATTTCCGAGCATTCGCCGATTCTCTCGAGCCTTTCGCACGATGCATTTTTTTTAAGCTTCAAATATTAGAAGAACACGTATAACTGAACGTAGTGAGCGCTTCAAAGTCAACTGCTGTACTGTGACGGTTTTCGATTTCGAATATACATACCTCTCGCGGTTATAACCACCACCACCCTAAATTTGGGTTCTTTATTGTCAATAACGGTCCTCTTTGTATGCAATGGACCGCCACTTTTCGGAGTACGCACCTGCTCCGTGATACCTGCGTCGCGCGGCTCGCAGAACGTAACTGTAAAAACGGCCATAACTCGTTCAATTTTTTGAAAGGTTATACTTTAAGAATCCGTCGAAAACGAAAAATCGATTTTTTCGAAAATTCTGACTATATGTTACCGCTTAAGTAACATGTTCCGTTCGCTCGCCTTTATTTAAAACGAAAAATGAACCGACCGGCGCACCAATCAAATGCAAGAAGAAAGTGGGAGAACGCCATCTGCCGTCCCAACTGCTGCACCGTAGATTGGGCTGTCGATCTAACGGGGTTTTTAAAACTTTTTATTCCCTATAAATAAAATCAAAGAGTATTAACAAAACAAAAGGACCTACGAACGTAAGAAACATATATTAAATTAATAATTATCTTAGTTAAACCTAGCGAAGGGTAGGGATAAAATAGAAGTATTATAAACTGTAAAATTTAATAATAATTTAATAAAGAGACTTTGTTGAACTGAACTGAATTGTCTGACGAGCTTTTCGATAATAGCGATTGCACGCCGTCAGCAATCATTTATATAGTATATAATTTCTCGCCTCAATTAATCTCCAATTATACCAGAGCGTAATATATATTACCATGCCTATAGGACGTGTCCTGACTATAGTTTAGGTAGTAAATAAGCGAGCAACGATTGTCACTCTCATGTCAAAATGACAGGAAAAAACTGCGATTTGTACCAAAGGAATATCCTCGTCGCCTGAATACATTTCACATGTTTTAAAAAAATTTTATTTTATTTCCTCACTCTTCGCTCAAAGTGCCAATCCATCACGAACATGACTTCGTGCCAAAAGAAAAGGGAGAAGAAAATACGCGAATATAAACAGCGACTGTACAGAATAGATTCGGCAGAACGAATTCCCCACGAAAAAATGAGCTGGGAACCAGAGGGAATCGATTTCGTGACTCACGAGGCAGCGAGCAGCTTTGGAAATTCCTTGTCCTCTACTTATGGATCTACTTCCTCAATCGTTGTGAATATAGAATACATGTTATCTCAAATTTTGTCGTCAATTCAACGGTTTGTGTGTTAATCCGATGCTGAGAGATCTGAAATGATTTCGCAAAGTCTTCGACTTCCTCGGAATTCTACGGATTCAAAGCTTTTACCGTCGAGGAGGAAAAGCGCAGGCAAATTATTCAGAGCAAATGGGGCGGCTACGCACTTCATTCACGCCTCTGGGAAGATGATAATGCGCCCTTCAACCGAGTTAGAGAACGCAACGATATCGTTTTGGATAATTTGGAATACTGTGGAGTCCTTTCAGACCGAATTGTCGGCGCGTGCTCGTCATTTCTGACTCTTTCGCCAGAAAACGGACGTTATGTGTTGAGTAAATGTAATCTAAATCGAATGGTAGGTCGTATTTATTTTCTTTGTAACTCAATTTTATATTCATAAGTTATTTTTTATCAGAGTTTATCTTCGTATGAACAATTGAAAAAAAAATGAAATTATTTTATTTTCTACATCATTGAGAATACATAATTATTATGTATAACTAAATGGCTGATTGAATTTATTTAAATTTTATTGCTGTTCAATCCTCAATTATTTTTGTATTGATTAATCATAGAGGAAGTTCTGTTTTTATAAACATTAATTTCATGTCAGAACACTCAAAATGGTCCATAACATCGAGAAAAGTGGCTCTGAAAAATTGTCCCGATGTATGTTCGTGATAAAGTGCCGGTAATTAAGTTTACCATAAGTAACTCGTGAAGCACTCCAACCTTAATTTTTTTCTTTTCAAGATATCAAATTTTGGCCTAAACTATCGTTCTCAAGTCGCATATTGTACTTCAGAAAATACCGGTTACATGCCTTTTTACGATGTTTTTCTTTTTAAAGTGACTTTTTGCCGTTCCTGACTTCAAAAATCACAGATCCGACTTTTGGTTGGAAAATCCAATCTAAAGAACCTAAATTTTTTTTTCTTCAAGATATAAAATGTTGGCCTTCACTATCGTTCTCAAGTCGCATATTCCAGCGCATAAATCATCCGTTTCAACCCTTTTTACGGTGATTAAAAAAAAGTCACTTTTGTCCGTTCCTGATGTAAGAAATCGCAGATCTGACTTGCGGTCAGAATATTCAACTCAATTTTTTTTTTGTTTGTAAAATGGTTTGATATTGTATTTTTGATTTGAACAAACTATTTTTCGGAGTAACTTAATGCAGAATTTTTTAATACTTTTTCAGAGACTTACGGACATTTCCATTCTTCGTCATCATCGTTATCTCCAGTACCTAGATCTGTCGTATAACTTTCTGACCGACTTGAAACCATTGGGAGGTATTCCCTACCTCATGTATTTAAATGCGTCTCATAACAAGTTGAAGGATGTTCTGAAATTCTCTCCTCCCTGGTACTTGACTGACGTTAATCTCTCGTTCAACGATATTACACTGATGAGCGATTGGAGCGAGTTTTGGAGCATTGTCAGACTCGATTTATCGCATAATGCTATAGAAACTATCAGCGGATTGCAGAATCTTAAGTTAGTTGCTAAATATAATTTGGATTAAGTGGAAACACTAATTTAACGATAGCGAAAATTGACCTTCTATATATTTTCTGAGCCATGGAGCCTAGAGGTAAGGAGTACGAACTCAGGCTGAAAAAACGTTCGCGAAACTGTGTAAAATTTTAGTGGACTGAGCACCACTGAAAATCAACGGGAACCGAGATGAAGTTAGCCCCCGATAAAAATGAAGCGAACGCACCCCAACGTGAAGCCATATTGGCGATGATATGAATGGCGGAAAATTAACAAAAATTGACGCACGACGCAATTACAACAATCTCTGATACAGGTTACTCGCAAAATGGGCGTTATTCAGCGGGAACAACGCGTCATCGTCAAAAACCGCAGGGCTGCGTTCAACAACATGACCACTTTACTTCGGTCTCCGCCAACTTGTCGCTTACTTCACTTCGGTTCCCGCCAATTTGCCGCTCACTTCACTTCGGTTCCCGCCAAAAGAATTTTCCACGGTTTGGCGAACGATTCTCAACCGCGATTTCCATAGGAGTTCGTACTCCTTACCTCTAGGCTCCATGTTCTGAGCGTTCGCAAAGAAAATTTCCTCATTTTCGACTTACATTTTGTTTAAAATAATCTAATAAATTGTATATTTTCTATCTAGTAAATACAATTCGGAATAAATAGAGTAGCAGCAGCGACCGACAAATCGTAGTGTGAAGGCAACATTAATTTCTTTTTTAACTTGGCGTCGAGTCGCGACTCTTGATTATAATTCTTGCATTCGACCGTGCTCATATAGTTCTAGATTTTAAGCTACTAAAGAGTACTAATTATTTTCTCTAATAATCTAATAATATTTTTCGTTTTTAGATACCTTCGATATTTAAATCTATCATATAACCTGCTAGAAATTGTTTCGAATCTCGACAACCTGTTCAGTCTTCAAGAACTCAATTTAGAATACAATTACATAACGTCCTTCAGATCAGAAGATCCCAAATGTGGTATAAATACTCTACCAAATCTTCGTACAGTCTTAATGGGACACAACAGACTTAGCAGCCTGGAGTTCTTTCGAGTAAAATATTATATATAATTTTTATATCTAATAAATGCTTCTTGTTTAACAAGTTAAAAGTACAATGATATAATTAACACAGGGCGCTTATGGGCTGAGACTTATTGATCTGAAGTACAATAAAATAGCTGATCTGTTGGAAATATCGAATCTCAAGAGTTCTGTTTACGAGGTCGATTTACGTGGCAATGCTTGCACAAAATGGCCGAGCTACAAAGAAGTTCTTCTTTTTTCAATGCCCAGTGTAAAATACGTTGACGGTGGCGAAGTTTCCATTTCTGAAAAGGTTAATTGATCGACATTTTGGTAGAAATATACATTTTTTTAAACCTGTAAATTTGTTTGAAAAAACTAGGAATTTTTTTTCGAACATATCTTTTGAATAAATTGGCAAATTTCTTTTAGATTTCCGCGGCTACCATATTTGCCCCGCCAGTTGATCTTCTGGCGGCTCGAAGCATATCAAAATTGGTCCTTTTAGAACAGATGAACGAGCGCAACTTTGACGACAGTGTTACGCCCTACGACGAGTCCAGTCCACCTTTGGTGATCCTTAGCGGTCCTTCTGGCGTCAAGAAAGTTGCTTTAGGGTTGCAAGTGGCCGACAAATTGGCGACGAGAGTAAAGACTGAAACAAAAAATGATTTATATTAATATATTGGTTTGGTCGATTTATTATTACTCCATTCATATGGCTGAAATTTTTTCCTCAATTAACTAAAAAAATCCTTCACTCCGGTTATCAAAATGTAGAATTAATCAAAATTGTTCAGTTTACTTGGGAAAAACGTACAGCCTACTGGAAGCAATTTTCTTCCATCTGATTCCATCTTCTTTAAAAAATCAAATATTAACATTTAATATAAAACTATATATAAATAAATAATAAAATATATATAAAAAAATAATCTCAACATTTATTTTAATGCCTTTCTTATGGACATTTGAATCTAGGTCAGATATTGCCCGAGCCACACAACGAGAGAAATTTGTGAAGGTGAGGAAGAATCTAGAGCATATTACACCGTGAAGAGGGACGAATTTAATGACATGGCGAGACGAGGAGAATTCCTATCAATTCAGGAACTTGTGGGCAATAGTTATGGCTTTCGTTAGTAAACAAAAATCGAAGCTACCATAAAAGTAACTGGATCATAATGATTAAGGATAAGTTAATTGATAGATAAGAGCGAAATTGGCGCTTTAAGAAGAGAAAACAAAATCGGTATCACTCAAATGGATCTCAACGCAACGATTCAAATGGCTACACGATATCCGAATGCCAAGCTCGTTTTGGTGCTGACTAAAGACGAGGAAGTTCACAGAAAATGGATAACAGATCAATTTCACGTTTTCACATGGATTAAGGACAGCGTGGAAAATCTTCTGGCTGTAAAATTTGGAAAGAACGTCAATAATGAAAGTCCGGAGCATTCAAAGAGCAAAATCGAATTTATTGCCGATATTGTTAATGAGGTACTCGATTTATAAATAACTTTTAGTTTTGTAAATATTAAGAGAAACATTTATTTCAATCAACAAAATCTGCAGTTATGGGTAACCCAAAAGTACTTAATTCACTGAAATAAAAATCTAATCGATAGAACGATTTAAACATTGTTTTAAACAATATTTACTGAAAGAAAAACCTAATCGACGGAACGAATTAAACATTATTTTTAAAAATATTTAGTTCATCGCTCACAATCCTAGATATTGTTGATTTTTGATTGGGTTAAATGATTTTTGTAATTCGTAAAATTGGAGTTTTTGTTTTTACTAAATTTGACTGGAATGGAACAGGTCGTGACCAATTTGGAGCTTCCAGTCTGCAGCATGTCCCTACGACCACAGGGAATCGATGACATCTCCATGGATACAATACAGGAGAGCAAAACTTTTTTTCCGAAAGGCACGATAACACGAAGTCAATTAGAGGTGGAGGAAAAGAGGCACATATCTTTTAAGACTATGGAAACCGAAGAGTTAAACAATATTAAAGATATTGTTAAAGATTCGGTTCTCAAGCAAGACGATCTCAGGGTATTTAAGGACTTTTCAATTTAAACGAACAAAAAAAAAAAGAAACAATAAAATATTATTCTATAACTGGTAGACCAAACAATTCAGGGAAAAAGCTGAGGTGTGCATTACATCTATTATTCCGGCTTGAATATAGCAAATTATGATAGAGACAAAATTAATTAAATCTTCTAGACTCGAAGAGATATAAAAATTTTAAGAGAAAATAAATAACGCAACGTTCGTGTCGTAATATCGTAGCTCATGTACAATCCAGCACTTTTGGAGAAATTTTTTATTCCTTGTAAACTTGCTCTAAAGTTTGTTAAACATGATTTAATTTTAAGCTACAAAAACTAGATGCAATGCGCATTAATAATTATAAATTTGTCATTTTTGTTGCAACACCAGAATTCTATAAGAAATATATAAATGTTCACTTACTCATGTTGCTCAACATCTTTGTTTGATTTTGTAACAATAAAAATTAAAAAATATTGAGTAGGTGATTCTGGACGAGCACTCGAACGTAATAATCGACGATGAGGAATCTAAGCGCAAGCGAAGGAGAGCCAGGATCCTTTTCAGACGAAGTATCCTGGAAATTAGAGGCAATGGTGTCTTCGACGATGAAGAATTCGCAGATTCGTTAACCAGCGATCAATCCTTTCATAAATCCGTGAGTTAATGTTTCACATTCGTTAAAAATTGAAATAAAATTAGCTACCTCAAATATATTTTTCCCAAAGTCTGAAAGGCGAACCGTGGAGCCTGAGAACTTAAAAAATATGTACATCAAGATAGTCCTTAAGTCAAGAGATATTTACATCAACTACCATCTAACGAAGCCAGGATTTTATTCGCTCGTGGTAAGACAAATAATTTTTATCACAAAACATAAAGACAATTGAGTGTTTAATTAATACTTAATTAATCTGGGATGGAATTACAGATATTCACGGATAACTTCAAAAATGCTTTCAATTCCCTGATTGATTTTATTTACGAACTTTATCACTATCAATCCTTCCGTAAACCCATTTCTCAACCGGAAAGCGAACATCTACATCGTTCAGTTATACCCTACAAAGTTCAAGCTATCGTTAAGGAATTACGAACGTAAGTCACTCATTAAAAATGCACTAAAGAATGGAATCAAGTTTTTTTTTCTAGTTACAGTAGCCTAATTGAAAATAACATTTTTCGGAGTCTCATTGCTTATTTATTTGAAAACTTAAGTCATTTTTTAAATAATAAAAATTTTTAAACAATTTTCGATTTTCAGAAATTTGTCAACGGCAAAAATGCAGAAAAAATCTTTATTGAAAACTTACGGTATGACGTCGTGGTCGGACCTAATGCCCAGTCAAACTTCGCAGTCTGAAAAAGATTTGATCAGCACGATGGAGGATCTGAAAAGGCGATCGCATGTGGATTCTGCAGCAGTAAAAAAGTAAACGTCGAACTTAATAAAATATTTAAATTAAAAATGGAACTTCAATTTCATTAAACAATATATATTTTTTCTATATATAATCTATAAATATACATATATGAACAATCCATTGTACAAAAGGTGTTCATACGATAGGAAAATATGGTCGAATTTCTTTTTAAAAATAAAAAGTACATTAAAACTTATTATTTACATTTCCATTTCGTTGTTTGCATTTGATCGTGCGTCTGTACTATGTACATAGTATTCAAGGAACTTTCGTATATTTACTTAATTTTAAGTATTAAACTGTCCAGACATTAACTCTCCAGTCAATTCTGCAGCAGAATTTCATTCATATTTGTGTTTGATCGATTTCCGCGTTGGAAGTTGAATTCGTAGGTTGAATCATAACCGCCAGGCCTTTATTATAATTCGTTTGGGACATTAGCAGTGCAATCGATTCTTGAGATATCTGAGAAAGAGTATTGTCGGTTTGTGCGGTTTTCATTCCCACCACGACGCTCTGCAGTTTTGAATAATTATAATCTTGCCACGATTGATCTATTTCGCTCGTTTTTGTAGGATTTTCAATGTCAACCGTGTGCCCAAGCCATTTTCTTACGTTCGTTGTGCTGCTGTGACGCTCCTTTGTGTGTTCGTCAAGCTTTTGCTTCTTATCGAAGCATTCGTCGCATTGCTCACATCTGCCAAACAATAAAGTGAATAATTAGATAATTCGAAAAATCAAATAGTTATTTTATTCAGAATCATCCGTAAAATCCGTGAATCCTTTTTGCTGAAGAATCTTAAGAGGATAAAAAACTGGCAAAGTCTAACGTTGCATAAACATTTTAATTTTCGATGGGCCAAGACGTCGACAAAAGTGATCATTCCTTGGACCAATTGGTTTTTGCTTTCTCAGAGGAAGCCTTGTTTTCGTAAAAAAAAAATTTTTTTCGAGATTTTCATGTCAGGACACTCAGAATGGTCCAAAAAGTCGACAAAAGTGGTTTAGAAAAAATATCCGGATGTATGTATGTGAGGCATTCTCTGTCAGTTCAGCAACTTTTTTTTCGACCATCTCAGATCTATCCCATAATTGGACACATTTTAGTACCACTTGGAAGCACTCTTTGTGAATTTTTTCAGATTTTTGAAACAATCCGTTTGGGAAATGTATTTTTTTTAAATTATTCATATAACTTTGATGGAGTAAGTCTGTAAAAAAAAATACATGTATAAAAAAATGTTGTTTTTCACTCAACTTTGTAATACAATAGGTCTCATATTTTTATTCGTGTTGCAAAAGCGACTTTCAGCAAAAAAAAAAGTTAAACTATTTTTTTCATTCATTCGGACACCTTCGATATTACTCTCAATTTTTTATAAGCTATAGGGACATGTATAGAACCTACAAAAAAAATTGGTGTAGTGGGCATCGACTACTTGAAGGATTCAAGAAAGAAAGAAAATTAATTACATTTATTTAATTGCTTTTTTATTTTTATGTATTTTTTAATTTCACTTATTTTTTGTTATTCCTTCAAATAATCGATCCACTAAGCTACTTGACGTGTAACGACGACACGGCCTTCAGAGTTTACATACAGTTATTCGTGCGTATAGCCAATTATTGGATCGAAAATTTTGGAAAATATTTTTTTTCTCCTTCAAATAGTCGATGCCCACTATGCCAATTTTTTGGTATGCTTTTGACATATCCTTGTAACTTGTATAATATTGGCAGTGATATCGAAGGTGTCCGAATAAGTAAAAAAAATTGTTTAACATTTTTTTTGCTGTAAATAGCTTTTCCAACACGAATAAAAATATGAGATGTATTGCAATACAAAGTTAATTGAAAAACAACATTTTTTTTGTATGTGTGATTTTTTTGTCAGATTTACTCCATTGAAGTTACATGAATAACAAAAAAAATATACATTTCCTAAATGGATGGATTCAAAAATCTGAAAAAATGCACAGAGTGCTTTTAAGTGGCACTAAAATGTGGCCAATTATGGAATAGATCTGAGAGGGTCGAAAAAAAGTAGCTGAACTGACAGAGAATGCCTCATATATGTATGTGTGTATGTATAGCACGCTTGCAAAATTCAAACCGCTATATCTTGAAAACGGCTTTAACAATCAAACTAAAATTTGACAGGCTGGTAGAGGAGCAACGCCCCTTCCTATGTATACATTTTCGAAAAAATTGAAAAGAAAAATCAGATTTTATAAGCCTTTTAATTTTTCGAAAAATGTCTGTATGTTCTCTAGCTTCCGCAATTTTTTAGCTAATGAGGTTAATAGTTCTGAACAAATAGAGAAATGAAAAATGAAGGTCGGTATTGAATTTGAGCGAAATCCATAAAGCGATTCAGATTTTATAAAATTTTTAATTTTCGAAAAAATGTTGTTTTCGTTCTTATTCAAGTTAAGTTCGACCAAACCTGCTCAAATCTTTTGCAAGGTAAAATTAACATCCAGTTGTAGTAGGTATCGAATTTGGCGACGATTGGTAAAGCGGTTCAGATTTTATATGACGTTGAATTTTTCAAAAAATCTCTGTATGTTCTGTAGCTGCCACCATTTTTTTAGATAATTAGCTTAAACAGTTTTTGACGAATAAAGCAATGAAAAATGACGATCGGTATTGAATTTAAGCGAAATACATAAAGTGGTTTAGATTTTACAGAATTTTGAATTTATGAAAATTGTTGTTTTCGTACTTCTTTAATTTGTATTTAAAATAAGGATGCAAAGTAGAATTTTGCACGTTGCTTCGTCAATAATTTGCATTTTCGCAAAATTTCCTCTATGAGGAAGTCAAAAATAAAATAAAGCAACTTCCTCATAGAGGCGGCGTTGCAAAAGATGAAAATTAATGAGGCGGCAGTGTGCAAAGTTCTACTTTGCATCCTTTTTTTCATTTAATTAATTTTTTACATTAATTCAAAACTTCTTCTATAAGGAAGCGAAAGGTAGACATTAGCGTAACGTGTTTTATGGATGGCCTCTTTGATAAAAAAAAAGGGGGGATTGCTCACTTGTACGTAATTTTCTTTGCCGCTTTAGCCATTATCTCTGCGGGATCGTGAATCTTCTGATGAGCGAATAAATTGTACCGCTCTGCGAAACTCTTGCCGCACAGCTCACAATTGTAGGGCTTTTCACCCGTGTGTACTCGCATGTGTCGCTTCAGATGAGATGTCGACAACAATGACAAGTTGCATACCTGCAGAGTCATAAAAATAATAAATACAAGTGAAAGGTCAATTTTTAAAACTGAAAAAAAAACTGTCTCCCTGTTGGTTAATTATTACATAAGACAGTAAACATTATGTTTACATTTATGTTTATAAAAGACCAATCAAGACCATGGCTAAAAGTGTTGGTGACTAAACCTGATTTAAATTATTGAAGTAAAGATTTTTCTTTTTTTCATTTGTTTATTTTACTCCTTTATTATTTAATTTGCATAACCCACAGTAGTGGACGCGCGGTCGGTGTGTGGCTTCGGCGGTCCCCAGAGTTAAGCAGCATTATTTGCGGCCATAACTTGGTTGGGTGACCGCTTAGCCGTGCACTGGTTTGCACGCCGACTGCTGAGCCGGAGGCAGTTTTTCTGAGTTTCTAATGTAATCTAATACAATAAAAACTCAGTAAAAATAAAGCCTTCTGTATCGGCCAGGTTTTCCGCAGTTTCCCTGTGCCCTCGTGCAAATGCAATACAGTAGTGCATTAGGATGAGTGGCTGCGGACAAAACTCTAGGGGGGGTCTCTATGAAGTGAACGGGGAAAAGGGGCAACGTAAAAGCCTGAAGAAGGCATACGGAAAGATACAAATAAAAAAATATATATATATATATTTAATTTGCATAATTACTCACATGACACTGGTACGATTTCTTCCCAGTGTGTGAAAGTGCATGCATATTATAGGAAGTGTGATGAACGAATCGCTTTCCGCACAATTCGCACTGATAAGGCATTTCGCCGGTGTGCATAGGAAGATGTCGCATAAGAGCGCCTTTTTGCGTGAAGCATTTGTTGCAAACGCTGCATTGATAAGGACTAATACCGTTGTGCATGCCCACGTGAATTTCAAGAGCGTGTTTGTGCTTATAAGCTTGTCCGCATTTTTCGCACATATAAGGCCTTAAATTCGAATGTGACTTGATATGTGTCTTGAGTTCCGCGGAAGTCCTCCATTTTTTGCCACAAGTCGAGCAAGGATATTTCAAAGGTTTAAGGCTGTACTTGGAGCTTCTACCGGTTTTCAAAAAATCTTGTTCAGCCTTTTTATTATTGCTCTTGGATTCCTCATTATTATCCGATTCTTCCAAAATAATCCAATCCTCGCCGGCAAAATCAACAACCTCATTATCCCACGGCTCCGTAGCGATTGTTATACAATTTTTCTTCGACGAATGCATCTCCTTAACGTGACTATTGGCCAGCGATAAATCACCAAATCGCTCGTTACACTTGCGACAATAATAAGGCCGAGAACCACCGTGTTTCAGGGAATGAGATCGTAAATCCCTTGCAAATTTAAAGAGCCGTGGACACATTCTGCATTGCATAGTATATTGAGCATTTTTATCGTCTGTTTTCGATCTTTCGGATGATCTATCCATCGAATTATTCAATAAATCACTCGATATAAAATCCTGAACGTTTCTTGAGCAATTTTTCGTCTTATTTTCATCCTCAAATTCTTTGAGAACTTCAATCGATTCCTCAACCTTAAAGTAGCCAATTTTATTCTCGTAGACGCTTCTTTCGGAAATTCCGACGGTTTTCTCGAGTTTTCCATCGGCATTATCAATTCTGACGTTTAAGTTACAAAAATCGGTTGAAGAATCTCTAAAATCGTCACTTCGGACGCCGTTTTTGTCACGCTCTACTTCTAGAGTTTTTAGGCAGTCGATTTTATTGCCGTACACACGATTTTGACTAATTTCTAGCGGTTTTTCAAGCTTTCCATCGTTATTATCAATTTCGATGTTAAGATTACAAAAATCGTTGGGAGTATCGTTAAAAGCGTTGCTTCTACCGTCATTTCCATGGGGCTCTGTGTCTGGAGCTTTAAGGCTGTTGGTTTCCGTTCTGTAGATGCTATTTTCGCTAATTCCAAGGGGTTTTTCAATTTCCTTATCGCCGTTACCAATACCGATATTTAGATGACAAAAATCGTTGGGAGAATCGGTATAAACGTCGGTCCTGGCGACATCTTCATCACGCTCTGCATTTAGATCCTTAAGACAATCAATTTTACTTCCATAGACACTGTTTTCGTGATTTTTCTTATCATTGTTATCAATTTCAATGTTTAGATTACAAAAATCACTGGGAGAATTATGGAACGAGTCACTCCGGGTGACATTTTCATTTGTTTCTACATCCAAAGCTCGAAATTCATTGATATCGTGGAACCTATCGCTCACTAGTACTGATTTATTATCCGATTCGATAAACAACTCGTCGGGCAACATCTGACCTCCGGAAAGTTGGGCTTTGCGCTCCAAAGCCTTTTCGCTCTCTCTGGAATGATAAACCTTCAGGATTTCGCATCTGATGTTGGAAACGGTCCACTGAGCTTGCTCGAGCATCTGAAACAGCTGATTGCATCGTGAACAGATGTAAGAACTGCGCAAGTCGCTTGCAACAGGACGCAGCACTCGGAGGACAAAACTAGCGAGCAATTCTCCATTTCTCGGCAAAGATGTATAAAAAATATTGGTGCTGGACGCGACAATCAACGCAGCATCACAGACCAAGCAGAAAGACTCTGCGTTAGCTTCGACGACAGAAAAGCTTCTGTCGTCGAGCGTCAACGTTCTCTGCATTCTGCTGCGTAATTATTCGGTAGCTGCGAGCGCAGATTCTCAAAAGACGTCGAACATTGGTGCAGGCAAATTATCACCTCCTAGAACTTCCACAAATTTTCCAGACTTTCCAACAATTTTTATAAAAATTCATTATTATTTTCATTCACTTAACCTAACTTTGTGCGACGTTGTGCGAATACACGAATTGTGCGCTGTTTTTCTTTTTCTTTGCTTGGAAGAACTTTCGATCGTTGAATATTCAAAAAGTCTTTAGTACTTGCGGTTTTTAAGACGTATTCGCATGTGTAACGACGTGTGGTACGATTTCGACGAAACAAACCATTGTAGTGTCGACGTGATTATTTATTGTTTTTTTTTTTCTTATTGATATTGTAACTTGGGATTGTCGTTTTTTTATTCACGCTATATTTACGCACGTCGTTTATTGGTGCGTTTTTTTGTTAGTATTTTTAACTAAAAACTTTTGGACTTTTCACACTTCTAAAGATTGTCGAGAGCTTTGTTATTGTCAAACGAATTGCGATTTTCGGAGCGCGTCTCTATACTTTTCGATTTTGGAGAGTACGATCTACTTCCGGTAGATGGAGACACAAGTTTATACTTGTGACGCATGCGTCACTTTACCATTATCTTAACGCGGTTTATTCAAAGATTCGTATTGCAGAATAAAGCTATTGGTATAAATCGGCTAAATTAAATAGAATAATTATACCCCGAGAGATTCGAAATTAATAAATGGTGACTTATAATAATATGTTGCAATAATATTAGATATTTCTTAAAGGCAAAGAATGAATACAAAGACATGATTGTGTCGGCGTATGTATATTTAGTTATTATCTTTGTTATTGAAAAGACGTCGGGCGCATGTATGTTTATTTCAGAGTTTCGAGTTTATATAAATGTTTATCCCTAATTCTAGCCTTCGATAAGTGGAGTGGTGACTGCTGGCCCTTCTCTTATCGCGTCCGTGAGAAAATGCACGGAATAGAAAATGCTCCCTTGTTCTTATTGAACTCGTACGTGATTGGCTGCGAGAGCGTTGGGTAGGAGAGCCGTTGTGTGGTTCTTCTACCCTAGACTCAAAAAATCTTCAAAGAATAAAGCAGACCAATTTTAATACCGAAAGCGAACGGATCTCACTTTATTCTCTGACAATCCTTCCTGATTCACAAGGTGGGTTTTTACCCTTTATCAACTGGACCCAGGAAAGGACATCGTTGGATATAATTCAAATTCCCGCGAATCAAGACGCTCAGGCGTTACATATTTGTGACGCATGCGTCACTTTTCCATTATCCTAACGCGGTTTATTCGAAAAACTCGTATTGCAGAATAAAGCTATTGGCATAAATCGGTTAAATTAAATAGAATAATTATACCCTGAGAGATTCGAAATTAATACATGGTGACTTATAATAATATCTAGCAATAATGTTTCTTAAAGGCAAGGAATGGATACAAAGCCATGATTGTCTTATCGTATGTATATTTAGTTATTATCTTTGTATTGAAAACACGTCGAACGGATGTATGTTTATTTCAGAGTTTCGTGTTTATATAAATGTTTACACTCAAGTCAAGCCTTCGATAAGTGGATTGGAGACGGCTGGCACTTCGCTTATCGAGTGCGTGAGAAAATGCATGGAATAGAAAATACTCCCCTATTCCTATTGAACTCGTGTGTGATTGACTGCGAAAACCGTTGTGGGGTTCTCCTAGCATAGACCCAAAAATCCTTAAGGAGGTCGTCTCGTGGCTCTAGTTATTAGATTGGGTTACAAATTTTAAATATATCATAAATTGAGAGCTGAACTTTGCGATGGCTAAATGCTAAGACTGATTACCGAGATTATTTGCAAGCAATCCAATATTAAAATCCAAAAATTTAACACAGGCTCTTATGAGTCGGGCGCTTATTGAACACTTCATACCATTCTTTTAAATACTTGGCGATTAGATAGCTTCGATAAGAAAGTTTCCACTTGTGCATTATTATTTCAAGTATCTAACGAGATCATAAAAAAGTACTTGAACCGAATTTTTCGCACAGAATTATTTAGTTGAATACGACAAAATCGAGGCAGACCGAAGGAAAAACCTCCCGCTCACAAACCCCCGTGACGCTTGACAACATCGCACAGCTGCTTAGAAAATGACAGAGGATGTATAAATGAGACCGAGGTATATATCCCAAATGTACATTATTTTTAGCCGGCGAATTTTGAGGTTATAAAGATCGCGCATAAACAGAAACTGCTCGCTCCAAAACAGCTGTTCGGGTTTCATCGAAACTGACGTAAATCAGCAATCATTTATCAAATTGCTCAAATTAATTATATTACGCGTATACGCTGTAATGTATGAGTGTATGATTAAATTAGTGAAATTTTTTTTGCCATGTTCAAATCATTTTTATTTTGTCGTTTTTGTCTACTTATTTTTAAATCGTAATTTGACTTCGATGCCGCGAGACGACCTCCTTAAAGAATAAAAGTAGAACAATTTTGATACTCAAAGTGAACGGATCTCACTTTATTTTCTGTCAATCCTTCCTGATTCGCAAGGTGGGTTTTTGCCCTTTGTAAACTGGACCCAGGAAAGGACATCGTTGAAGATCATTCAAATTTCCCGCGAATTAAGATGCTCACGCGTTACATATTTTTTACATTCAAATTTTGCACATCTTTCTCACTAACCGGGATGCCCGGGACCAAAGAATTCCCGGATAATCGAAATCCCGGTTAATAGGAACTAAACAGAAAAAGTGCATAAGTCAATAATGGCTAACGTTATGCCCATTATACATAACTTTATATTCACTAGTTACAATGAGATATGGTAACACTTATACTTAATTGTTGAATAATGGTAACTAAGATGTAAAGCTTTCAGTGTTCTTTTTTAATGTTAAGTGAGCGCTACTCTCTTTTTTTGAGCCCTCAGTGACTTTTGTTTGTTTCATATATCAAGTATATAACTGTGTGTTACATACTTGAGAATATTATCCTAAGTGAATTTCAATGTTATTATGACACAGATGGTGGAAATAAAATGAAGATAACTTTTTATTTAATAAGAGTTGATCTTCTGAATTTGGTATAATACTTTAACAATTGAATAGTTTTTTTTTTAAATACTTAATATAATTAAAATAACCACATAGGCAAGTCTGTTTCAGTTCTGTTGGGCAGTAGGAATACCAGTGCCTTGCGATTCTTGGGTAGCTTAAAAAAAAATTTTTAATCATTATTATAAGCTTATATAAAATTGTTGATAATGTGAATTATCTTTATTTATGAATAACTAGAAGCTTGCAAACATAGCATTTACCTTTGTACGAATACTCAAGCGCTGTGGCTATAGTTCTCATGTCACCCTCTATACTTCTTGCCCAATTTTCAGCGTCACCAATTTCCTTCAAAGCACTGGAAAATGATTCCACTAAAGTCAACCAAGACTGAGTCTGTTTGGCAAAATTAGTGGCACTATGCTGAAGCTGCTTTGCTTCAGCATCCAGCTTCTTCTGGTTCAAGTACGCTTGAGCAACTCTGAAATTAATGCACCTTAATGTTTTCTATCTTGATAGTAGAAAGAGTGCAACTTCATTAAGGCGGTTCTTGCACTACTTATAAGTTTATTTTGAGCTTTGTTATGATCAAATGGAGGGATATACATTTTTTTAAATATTTTATATTACAGACAAATCTTTATTTGATATTTGTGAAAGAACCAGCTTAAGAATTAACTATCAGTGTTTCATAATTACCCAACATTTAAATGATCAACCAGAGCTTGAGTTAAGTTATTCGCTGCTTGTACAGCTTCTTTGCGTTTCTGTTCTGTTTTGTATATACATATGTTTCATTAGTTTTTAATGCAAAATGTAGAATCAAGAAATTATGGCACATATGTTACCTTGTCTCTCTTTCCTTGCCGCCTGCTTTCCTTGATGTTCCTTGACAATAGCTGACAGCATGATGATATGGAATGTAAATTAAAAGCTCTTTGACATCTTTGATAAACACTTAACCTTTTACGTACAAAGTGCCAAATTTTAATGCATGAAATGTATAGATAACGAGTTAGAACGTACTGTTGAAAAACGTCGTCGTGCACAATAAGATCGTCCCTCTATTTTACGTAATTTGGGTCAGCCAATCATGTTTCAGTATTAGTTTTCCCATAGAGAATATAATGGCATGATAGGCGCGTGATTGGCTAATCAATTATTCGATATACAAAATACGCGTTTTGGTTCTAGATTTTCAGGTGTCGCTGCCGACGTAACTAATATAGAAATTCCCTAGTAAGAGGAAAGACTGAGCTTAGTCGGAATCACTTTTTCCCAAAGCTCTTATCTTTTTTTTTCTATCTCAATAAAAAAAAAAATCAAAAAAAGAAGAAATTCCCTAGTAAGAGGAAAGTCAGAGCTTAGTGGGAATCACTTATTCCCAAAGCTTCCATTTTTATATATTTATCTCAATAAATTTAAAAAAAAAACAAATTGTTTAGAGAAACAAGGTTCGAAATGTTCAGAACTTTCAATACGCGTTTTGGTCCTAGATTTTCAGGTGTCGCTGCTGTCGCAACTAATATAGAAATTCCCTAGTAAGAGGAAAGTCAGAACTTAGTGGGAATCACTTATTCCCAAAACTAACATTTTTATATATTTATCGCAATACATTTCTTTTTTTAAACAAATTGCTTAGAGAAATAAGGTCCGAAATAATGTTAAGAACTTAAATACCTGTGTCTTAACCTTTTATATTTAGAATCTTGCAAATGTAAGTAAAGTGTAGGAGCAATTGATTGCTCTTAATTGTAGACCAGTCTACGGAAAAATTTTGATTACAGTTTTGTAACAGATCAAGTTTATCGAAGCTCCCTTAACGGGCTCAGTCGGTAAAAACAACTGCGATCCTATGTTTTCAACAGTGCTTTACGTTTGTCATAGAGGCCGTGACATTCTATTTATTGTTCCTGCTCGTTTTGCTTGTCGAGAACCATAATCGGAAAATGGCAATCCTATTTTTGCATGTGTTGACAAATATTTATTACATTTTGGAACTCACCTTATTTGATTTGTCTACTTTATTGTACTATAAAAAATAATGACATGATATATATATATGTGTGTTTTTATCAAATTTTCTTTGCGATACGTACCTAAGATTTAAAAAAAATAGCTTCATTTTTTTAAAAGCATGGTCTAATCATTTTTGTAAATCTTCTTATCGCCGCGAATATTTTCACAAGTGACGATTTTTTTAAAGGATTTGTTTAGTTTTTTCAAGGTTTTGGTTTTGAATTACTGGTTTTCAAACATTAGTCACGTCCTATTTTTTAAAACTATATGTATTCGGGAAATTTTATAAGCATTTTCATAGCCCAAAGTCTGTTACCTCCTGCAAATAATTAATAATTACCACGAGTGTATCGAAGCTATATACTTCATCCAAGAGTTTTAATAAATGAACTCGTGAAAATGGAAACCGGAAGCGAAGGTGTATAACGGAGTTCCGTGTATAAATGGTTATACTCTCTTCTTTGGCCGAGTAACCCGTTCTATTCGTCTTATTCCCGTCAAACTATTCCCACGTGGTCCCCGTTCGTAGTAAATACATTTTTTTCCCTTCTCTCCGCATTCTCCGGCAAATCTTTTCGCAGTAACGTACAAACTACGTCCCTTCCGCGTGAGCATCTATCCTCAACTCAGTATAGCAAGCGAAACAATAAGGGAAATTACAAAACGCGAGAGAAACTGTGAGATCTCACAGTACAGTACAAAGAGCCGAGCTACGCTGGCGGGAAAAACGACGCATAGACAAAGCAATAATTGTTCGCGATCTACTGCGCAGGTGTATTATTCGTCGCGCGCATGTATCACTCTACATATGGATGCGCCTTATGACAGTAGACGGCGCGGCATGTGCCTTATGTACACTCCGCGTGAACATATCTGAGAATTGCGTAAGTGGGACAGGAGAATCATCGTCACTATTGTTTTCCGAGACGAGCTGAGGCCTCCATATGGAAAATAAAGTCGCAGAGAGGTGCGTCGTGCTAATTAGCGTTGTAGCTAACTCTTGAGGTTTCTAATTGCTTCTTCCACGTGTAATACACACACAGTCTCTATATACCATAGATACTCGCTGTATATAACCTGCGAGAGACAAAATTGACAATGCGCAATTACGCTTAAGGTAGTAGGTTGCGGTTCTGAACGTAAAGTGCGTGTAGAGCATCACGTAACCTCGCCTCAGATATAATACAAGCCCTCGACGTCGAGAGTCGCGAATTCTTGCAACAATTTACTACTGGTTCTCAAGACATTGTAGTAATATTTCCGCTACGTGAAACATAGTAACTATGTCACAATTCATAATTTACGGGGTATGTTACATTTTTGCGTATAGAACATTAGGACTTCTATTTACTAAAGCACAACTTATCGACTTATCGAAAAAATTAATATTTTTCGTCTTAAAATTGTACAAAAGGTCCAGAATTTTTTGTTCCGCTACGAGCAACATAGTAAATACATCACAATTCATAATTAACGGTGTATGCTACATTTTTGCGTGTGGAACTTCAGGACTTCTTTTTAGTAAAGTACATCTTATCGACTTATCGAAAAATTTATATTTTTCGTCTTGAAATCGTACGAAAGGTGTAGAATTTTTTTTTCGCTACGAGAAACAGTAAATATGTATCAATTCATAATTTACGGTGTATGCTACATTTTTGCTTGTGGAAGTTCAGGATTTCTATTTACTAAAGTACAACCTATCAACTTATCGAAAAATTAATATTTTTCGTCTTAAAATCGTACGAAAGGTCGAAAATTTTTTTTCCGCTACGAAAAACATGGTAAATATGCCACAATTCATAATTTACGGGGTATTCCACATTTTGGCTTGTAAAACTTCAGGTCTTCTATTTACTAAAGTACAACGTAGCGACTTATCGAAAAATTAATATTTTTCGACTTAAAATCGTACGAAAGGTCAAAAAAAAAATTTTCGACTACGAGAAACATAGTAAATATGTCACAATTCATTATTTACGGAGTATGCTACATTTTTGCTTACAGAACCTCAGAATTTCTGTTTACTAAAGTACAACCTATCGACTTATAAAAAAATTAATTTTTTTCGTCTTTAAATCGTACGAAAGATCGAACATATTATTTTCCGCTACCAAAAATATGGTAAAAATGCCACAATTCGTAATGTACGGGGTATGCTACATTTTACTTGTAGAACTTTAGGATTTCTATTTACTAAAATACAACTTATCGATTTAACCAAAAATTAATACTTTTCATCATAAAATCGTACAATAGGTAAATTTTTTGTTATCCCTAAATGACCCCTTTAAGGGTTAAAAAGTAGCATCAGACAACGAAGTATTTTTGAAAATTGCCGTGTGTAGTTTTCCATGGCATATTTTGTTTTTGCCTATGCAACTTTGGACGCTCGGTGTGGGTCGAACTCGTGGTGATCGCGACAACTTACGCACCGCGTGCCCGTTCGTACCGTCGCTCGGGCACGTGGGTTCGCATGACTACGCGTACGTCGCACCGTATCTATCGCATACTGCATACGTATACATGTAAAACAACAACACAAGCGAACGATTCCGAGCAGAGGTTGTGTTCCCGCGTGGTCGTGTGTGTATATATATAAGAGTGTGAGTTTACGTGGGTACGTGATCTCGACGTTAGGCAGTTGTACAGCGGCGATCGACTGACAACACTGAAACAGAGGAGGAGAGTGAGACACTAGCATTATATATATGCATATGCGTTTCCGTAGGCAATAGCTGAAGGATAAAAGCGCCGAGGAGGACATTGCGAAGACACACGTCTTACCGTGGGTTTCTTTACATTATTTTTCACTCTTTTCTTCGTGTAGGAACAATCGTAGGCGTTCGCTCAATTCTTACATTGACTTAAAAGATTATCAGGAAAAATTTCTGAAAATTCCGGTAAGGTACTTTTTTAATTTTTATTTGGGCTATACGCAGTTATTCATTTTTTTGGAGAACTTTTTTCATTTCACACAACCGATGAAAATTATTATTTATATTTTATATTGTTTGAATTATATTTTTTTTTAAATCCACATCCAGTATTTTGTAAAGGACGACAAAAGCATGTGAACTTATAAGAAAACATCACACAGATAACATATTAGTTTATAACTCGAAAAGGTGATTTCCGGTTCAGTTCAGAGATATTTGGTATCGGAATTACGCCAATTATGCAAAAACTTCTCATTATTGACTAGAATTTTTATTAAAATTTATTAAAGTAATAACATTTTAGATAGCTGCGAGAAAAAAATATACAAATGTCTGCATTATTTTAAACTGTAATAGTCAAGCGTGACAAGTTTCGGAGAAGCGGAAATCATTTTTCAGGATTACGGTGCCGTTTGTAGACTCATCATCGCGTCATCGATCGTAGTTCCGTTTGTCCGGATGCACGCGTGGTTTCATCAGCGTTTAACGTCGTATAATTACATTCTAGGAAAAGTAAAATAACATTTTTTTATATCTGTTTCCAAACTGAAAAAATTGCCTGAACATTTTTCGATAGAACTGTCAATTTCGAAGATATTAACGATTAAAAATATGTAAATATCGAAAAACTCGACTATAAGAAATATTGGTCGTAGCGCCAAACAATACGTGTCCTTTCTTTTTCAAAATACTTTGTGATTAAAAATTGTTAAAATTATTGACAATTTTGACAATTTTGACAATAGGAAGTCAGGGTCAGACCATGAAAAATTCAGCTGGAATCTCCCATATGCTTATGTGTGTTATATGGAACGCAGACGACAGGATAGGAAGCAAAACCAAACTTCCCAATGGGTTTATACGCGCTGGTGTCGCTAGAAGTACTCACAACGACGAGCTCGACAAGCTCGACGAAGCGTCGAACCACGCGCACGGTCCGGTATATACCGCACCAGTCGACAGCGAGAGGAAGCCCATCCGCCCGGAGGGGCTTTCACAAAACCCCATTCAAACCCGCGTGCGCATATACGAATTAATGCGAAGGAGAGAAAGAGAAAGAAAATTGACGCGTTAATTCAATTATAATTAACTTCCGTCGATATTTACATTGTATAATTCGAATCGTTATTTCATGCACCTCAGCGGGATTTATGCTACGATATTTATGCCTCCCTTTCATCCCAGTCGATTTACTAACGAACCTGACAGTTTTATAGTATTATTCAATTTTTTTATTATGCTTAAAAAATTGACTGTAAAAATAATGAAAAATGATCAATTGATTCGGTTTTGTGTTGTGTATATTGGAACGGCCTTAATGATAATCATTTTGGTTTTTTTTCTGGGACGTAAAAAATAAATTATTTATTATTGATACGTTATTTTGGAAGGTACAAATATAATTTGTATTAGTCTAATAGGCTGCGATTAAAAACCTAATTGCACGAAATTCCATGTTCGAGGCAATTGTAAAATTAATTTTTTATTAAGCGAAATGTATTGTTTTATTTGTCTTTAGATATTAGACGGCAGGCAGGGATACTTACTACTATACTACCGAAGATTTACAAATATTTTATTACCAGAATTCATTAATCACTTCTCTTGATATTGTAATTGGAATATAAAAAAATTACAGGTAAGATTGAGATGTGACAATTTAATTGAAATTTTGAACATTCTATTAAGTATGAAAATGAAATTCATAAAAATTGGCGAGAAGTGATAGAGGCGAACCTTGCGGAGGTAAGCAAAAAATTGGCTCGAATCGACGAAACGATTTCCGGTCGAGGATTAGAATCGAGTTGCCCCAAGCAACATGCATACGGAATGTAGTAGTAGTGTATCGAGTATACTAGGCCGACTACACAGTGCAGTATATATTCTCCATATAACGCTGCACGTGGATGCGTATTTGTATAGCTCGGCACGCTTTTATATTTAGAATAAGCGCGGCATCACCACCGTGAAAATAACGAAGTGAAATGGACAACTCCGGAACTTCGGTAGGGAGAAAAATATAGTCGGTGCATCCGTATACATATATATGTACGTATATATATTACTATAGTCAGAGCTACTGGTTATGCGCGCGTGAAAGCGAAAGGGGAAGGAAGGACCGGCTGCTAAATTAGAGAAGCGAGGAAGTAGCTTCTTCTCTAGGGGGAAGGAGGTTAACAGCTGTTTAGGCACCATAAAATCATTTATTTACAACAAAAAAATCCGAATAAGAAATAGCATATAACATTTTTAATTACTATAATTTGTAATTGCAACTTTAGTTTGTGATGCTTATATTTTAATTGCATTAAATACAATGTTGCAACACCAGAATTTATTAATCATAATTTGTATATATTAAATTTAATATACCAAACATTGTAGTAATGCAGAAATGCATTTTCTTCCACCAGTTTAATTAATTTGAAACCGTCTAATCGTGACAAGCAGCCGTAAATAATTTTCATCTTTTTCGAGATTAAGACAATTTTTTTTTAATAAAAGAAAATTATTGATATACCCTAATCTGATATAGATTTCTATTTTAATTCCAATCAATTTAAGCGGTGTTCGGTTGGTTCCACCTAGATATTTTTCTCTCATAGCAGTCATTAGTTAGTGAATTAGACATCCAATTCAGTATCGTATTTTTAACAGCGGTAGACTCATCGCCAGACCCCGACCTCTAAATCTATCGCTTACATCTTTACATCAACCTCAGTTTCCGAAGCAGTATTATACAAAGCATTCCATAATCCACAGTTTTCCCACCTTTTTATTTTTTTCCAAGCCGCAAAAAAAAAAAAAAAAAGATATGCTTATACGGGGAATTCCAAACCAATTCACCATTTGCAATTATTATTTCCGGTAGCATTTTGAAAGGCATTTGAATTATTCCGACCTAAGCTACGATTGCTTAATTAAATATATAAGAAATTTGATCGACATCATAATCGGAATACGAAGAAACGCTAGATAAGAATCTGATATGTCGATTTCAAAACAACCGTAAAAATGTACTTTATTTATGAACTTTTTTTTTTAATTAAACGAAACTTTTTAATTATCGACAACAAAATCTACAAAAATTCGCAGAAAGTACTTTGAATCAATAATACTATCCGGTTTACGATGAGAAAATATCTGAGGAATTCAGAGAACAAAATAGCGAAAAATATCTCATATCTCTATCTAAAGTGTTCCGATGTATGGAAGCGTTGCGTAGTTATCGATCGATCGTCGTCGTTAACGACTATATACGAGACAACAACAGAACGTCGTTATAGTAAAGTCGTAGAATATCATAGCCCAGCTGTAACACACGGGCATCGTATTCTCATGTGGTACGTCGCAATGTTGATGTCGTGTGCTCGAACGTGTGAATGGAACGGGCGGTGAGCGCTAGCGCGCTAGAGAGATCGTGGCCAAAGGGAAAAAATATGAATGAAGCCGTGTGGTAGCGACAGTCTCTCTGGCGTTTCTCCTCCCCTCGTCCGCTATTCGCATAGTAGTAATGCATGTCTGCTATGTGCATACTACGACATCTATCCTTTTTTATTTCTCTCTTTCTCGTTCGATCCACGTAAAGAAGTGAAGTGGAGCGAGTGAGACGCAGCAGTCATCGCGCATGCGTTCAACGTAAACTCACGTAGAGCAGCAGTAGCAGCAGCCGCAGCGTGGAGCACGTGCATACGTTTCCGTGCCATTCAGTGCGAATTGTAGCGTATAACCTATGTACTTACTCTACTACTCGCTGCGGTTGCGAGGGAATGGCTCAATGGGCGTTAGCTGAGCGCGCACGTACTCGAGGCTTGGCGTGTAAGGTAATCGTAGCGGACTATTGCAAAGACACTCGCCGCTTCGACTCGTCTCTGATGCCAATCGTCGATCGCGAAAACGACAGTGAAGTGTAAGTTTCAACGGGCTGTTACGTCATAGACGGGGGTCAGGGAACTCATCTATTTCATTGACTATTCGTAATCGCACTCGATACTATCCATAATCACAAACGCGGATATTTTTATTTACAACTGGCAGTAACAGTTGCAATCGCGGATGTAATTACAATTTGTAAAACAAAATTAAAGAAATAATTGTTTTTTTAAGGAGAGTACAACACCGTTACAAATTGTATTTTTACTTATAATCGTAGTAAGCTTTTTAGTTAAATTTTATTTACATAGATTTATTATGATTATAATTACAAATAAATTTTACCCAATTGATAATTACAATTTTTTGTAGTTATAGAATTCTCGTGGCTGTAGTTGTCTTGTTTACATTATAATTTGCGTGTCTAATGTGCTGCGATTAAAAACACAATTGTACCAAATTGCATGCTCGAGATAATTGAAAAGTATTGTTTTATTTATCATTAAGTATTAGACGGCAGGCAAGGATACTTACCACTATACTACCGAAGATTTTCAAATATTTTATTACTGATATTCATAAAAATTAGCGAGAAGTAATAGTTCCAGAGGTGAACCTTTCGGAGGTAAGCAAAAAATTAGCTCGAATCCAAGGTAATCGTAGCGGACTATTGCAAAGACATTCGCCGCTTCGACTATCTGTGATGCCAATCTTCGATCGCGAAAACGACAGTGAAGTGTAAGCTTCGACGGGCTGTTACGTCACAGACGGAGGTCAGGGAACCCATCTATTTCATTGACTATTCGTAATCGCACTCGATACTATCCATAATCACAAACGCGGATATTTTTATTTACAACTGGCAGTAACAGTTGCAATCGCGGATGTAATTACAATTTGTAAAACAAAATTAAAAAAGTAATTGTTTTTTTAAGGAAAGTACAACACCGTTACAAATTGTATTTTTACTTATAATCGTAGTAAGCTTTTTAGTTAAATTTTATTTACATAGATTTATTATGATTGTAATTACAAATAAATTTTACCCAATTGATAATTACAATTTTTTGTAGTTATCGAATTCTCGTGGCTGTAGTCGTCTTGTTTACATTATAATTTGCGTGTCTAATATGCTGCGATTAAAAGCACAATTGTACCAAATTGCATGCTCGAGATAATTGAAAAGTATTGTTTTATTTATCATTAAATATTAGACGGCAGGCAAGGATACTTACCACTATACTACCGAAGATTTTCAAATATTTTATTACTGATATTCATAAAAATTAGCGATAAGTAATAGTTCCAGAGGTTAACCTTTCGGAGGTAAGCAAAAAATTGGCTCGAATCCAAGGTAATCGTAGCGGACTATTGCAAAGACATTCGCCGCTTCGATTAGCTGTGATGCCAATCTTCGATCGCGAAAACGACAGTGAAGTGTAAGCTTCGACGGGCTGTTACGTCACAGACGGAGGTCAGGGAACCCATCTATTTCATTGACTATTCGTAATCGCACTCGATACTATCCATAATCACAAACGCGGATATTTTTTTTACAACTGGCAGTAACAGTTGCAATCGCGGATGTAATTACAATTTGTAAAATAAAATTAAAAAAGTAATTGTTTTTTTAAGGAAAGTACAACACCGTTACAAATTGTATTTTTACTTATAATCGTAGTAAGCTTTTTAGTTAAATTTTATTTACATAGATTTATTATGATTGTAATTACAAATAAATTTTACCCAATTGATAATTACAATTTTTTGTAGTTATCGAATTCTCGTGGCTGTAGTCGTCTTGTTTACATTATAATTTGCGTGTCTAATATGCTGCGATTAAAAACACAATTGTACCAAATTGCATGCTCGAGATAATTGAAAAGTATTGTTTTATTTATCATTAAATATTAGACGGCAGGCAAGGATACTTACCACTATACTACCGAAGATTTTCAAATATTTTATTACTGATATTCATAAAAATTAGCGAGAAGTAATAGTTCCAGAGGTGAACCTTTCGGAGGTAAGCAAAAAATTAGCTCGAATCCAAGGTAATCGTAGCGGACTATTGCAAAGACATTCGCCGCTTCGACTATCTGTGATGCCAATCTTCGATCGCGAAAACGACAGTGAAGTGTAAGCTTCGACGGGCTGTTACGTCACAGACGGAGGTCAGGGAACCCATCTATTTCATTGACTATTCGCAATCGCACTCGATACTATCCACAATCACAAACGCATCCATTTTTTTGACAACTGCAAACAACAGTTGCAACCGCGGATTGTATTTGTACAAATGCAATTACAATTTGTAAAACAAAAATATAAATGTAATTTTTACTATAAAAAAAGAAAGTACAACGACGTTGCAAATTATATTTTTACTTCACGGAGAAAAATCATTTGCTAGCATAGTGACAGCAAACTTTATTTGTTGGCCTAGAAAATGTATTTGCTGGCCTAACAAATAACTTTGCTGGCCTAGCAAATATTTTGGCAAGCCTAGCAAATAATTTTTATTAGGCTGAGGAATAAGGCTTTGCTGTCACTATATTAGCAACTGATTTGTTGATGCAACAAAAGTTTTCTCTCCGTGTTCCAATCGTAGTAAGCTTTTTCGTCAACTTTTTTCCCTTGCAATTATTATAATCGTAATAAAAAATAAATTTTATTGTAGTTGTATTGTTTACTTTATAATTCGCATTAATCTAATAGGCTGCGATTAAAAATACAATTGCACCAAATTACAATTATTATGATTGTAATTGAAAATAAATTTTACCTAATTGATAATTACACTTTTTTGTAGTTATCAGAATTCTCGTTGTTGTAGTTGTGTTGTTTACTTTTAAGACCTCGAAGAACGGAGAATTTCTTCGTTGCACTGCAACATCCGCTTTTTACGCTTACTGTATTAACGACTATTGTTATATTACACGTGAATCGTTATGACAGTAGCGCTAAGCGAACGAGTGATGACTCCCACGGTTTTCTCATTCTGCGGAAATCATCCCGGAATTCCGTCCCGATGACGACGACGACGACGACCTAAGCTCTACTGTGCACACGTTATAATGTATATACTAATGCAAGAATATGTGCTGTGACGAGGGAATGAGCCGGCGAGCGGAAAGTCGTCGTTCCCTGCGCTGTCAGCAAGCCTTCTTCTCTCTGTACAACGTTCTTCGGCGCTCTCGCTGGATGAGACATCCAACCACTGCGAAGGCTACGATTCCCCGGGTTAGCAGCGTAACTCGAGGCTTTGAGCGGAATTTACGTCGATTTACTAAGTAAGCCCGTTTAATTTCGTTTGCGGCGAAAACGAGGCCCTTAAGAGGGTTTACCAGGCAATGCTGCCATTTCCGCTGACGATGATGAAGAATATGCGATTGGAATTCGTGATAGGACAAAAACCTTCTAGTGAGCAGTAATCAATACTTTACATTAATTTGCTTGCTCATAGAGAAAGCTTTGTATTGGTAATTTTTTTTCATTTTTTTCTGAATCATCGAGAAAAGTGATGTAAAAAAATTCTTTGCAGTTAGCAAAATACTGTAAATTTTACGAAAGTAAAACCATACCCACCCGTTTTTAATTAATTTCAAATAGTTTAAAAATCAAAATTTTGTGCATACATTTTGTTAAAAATTGCAAAAGCTTATTTTCGAAATTTCATAAGATTCCTCTATAAGGAAGCAAGAACTGATTAATAATAGTTCCTCATTCTTTGAGAGCTTTGTAAAATCTCTTAGACTTTACAATAGTTTTGACTTTCGACTGTCTCATATGTACATAAAAAACATGTACATAAAAGGGAATAAGGGAAAGAGTAAGAATTCGTGACTTATCTCCCAGAACGTGAAAGTCACTATCGGACACCCGGTACAACTTACAAAAAGAGATAAGAGGACCACGTGTGATGATCCGCTACGGCTGCGTCTGCCGGTTTTCTTTGGTGTTGTGCAATGCCACTTCGACGCTCCAGTATTACCACTTTTCGCTTCACAACTTCAATAATCTTCGTCTTATATTGAATATAAACTTTACGCTGAAACTTATTTAATAAAACGTTCTTACTAATATAATAATCTTCTGAGTGCAATTAACTTCTTTTTTTATACAACCAAATTCTATATTTTCAAAACAAGTACTATTTCTTTTGAATTTCTCTTGAGTTTGTCTATTTTAATAATAATAATCCGATCTTACACCTTTACTTATAATTTATTCAGTACATTTTCATCCACACTTTATTATTTATAATTTTTTAAATAATATATAATTATGTGGAGGCAACATTAATTTTCGGTTTTAACTTGGCGTCGGTTCGCCAATATAATATAATATGTAATATAATTTTTTTCAATAATACATAATTGTATAATAAAAATATAATTTTATTATTTATTTATAAATATTATTTATATTTCGATATTATTATTATTATCATTTTTATTAATATATGAAGGTGAAGAGTTCCTTTATGAAATATAGGTCACTCGGTGCTGATGGCTCACAATACCTATATAGTCTCTCTCATTCCCTCGCACCTCTCTTAACATTCGATAATTGAATTCTTCCCTTCTCCCCTCGTCGTCTTTTCGACTTTCAGCGACGTCCATACGTCCGTACATCCGTCAGTGGTACGCAGGCACCTTGAACCGATATAAGGCCGCATGAGCCGCAGCAGCAAAGCGTGGTAAACCACACATGGCGTGCGTCCAGTCAACGCATCTACAGAAAGCAACAGCAGCACCAGCAGAAAAGAAACCGAGCGAAAGATGCGGCGAATCTCATCGTTGAAGAGTGCCTCGCATTGTTGCGCTCGCGTGGAACGGAAAAGGCTTCGTTGGCTAAACTCTTTCTCTTGAATTCTTGCATTATATTTATTTAAAAAAATAAAAATAATTCTATTCCTAAAAAAAAAATCATCCTTCGCTAAATTTTTCGTCGCTTTATATAATATAACCGACTAATAATAATTTCGAATAATTTGTCTCTCGCTTTTTTCACTAACTTTTAATCGCTCTGAATATATGTAATTTATTTAAAAATTTCAATTTATTTACAGAACATACTTGTTGAATTCAAATAACAACTATTATAAATATGTCTAACATCGATCAAACAAATTGGTAGTAATTGTGAATTTATACTGACAGTACATAATGTAGGATAAATTGAATACATAACAAAGCGTTTAATATATGGTTATACATAGTGTCCAAAATTATTTATCTTGTTTTAAATAAAAATTTGAAATAGCGCATTTCTGAATTCACTGTAAAATAAGGAAAAAGAACAATAGTCATTTAAGTTATGTTTTATATATTTTTTTTTATATTAGTTTAATTAAATACTCATATAATAAAAATAAATTGAGCAATTATGTTATGTCATTAAACAATTATAACAAAAATACAAATTTTCTCTATGTGTATATATGCTTAGCGTACAGATAGCGTGGAGGAGGAGAGGAAGAGGGCCATTGCGCCATCAGGAAGTGGCTCACTACTTACACTCGATCGGAGTTAACCAACAGAGAGAGAGAGAGAAAGAGAGAGAGAGCGATAGATAGATAGATAGAAAGAGACAGAGTGAGAGAAAGATTATATAGTAGAGCAGAATAGATATAGAACGAGAGGAACGATCGAGTGAGATGCGCGAGCGGTAACAGGAGCAGTCGGACTTAACACACCAAGATAAGGAGGGAATAGGCCAGTAGCGGTAGCAGGGGATCGCGATGTGGTTTAACCCTGTGTAAGTATATCGCCGGCACTCTCGTCGTTCGACACCACTACGATCATTCCTGGTGTGCTTCGCGTCCCGCTGACGTCCGAGAATTCTGAGCAAACCGGACACTGGGTATACCGAAGTGCTCAGGAACGTACGTAGCGAAGCAGTAAATCAAAGGGGCGATAAAAATGTTAAATTTTTTTCACATTTCTGTATAAATTTACACGTAAGGTGTGATAAAGAGAGAGAGGGAAGGGATCGTCCGCCTCACCTTAATGTGATGTGCTACACGCACATCACATTAAGGTGAGGTTTCTGTTGTTCTCTCTCGCTCTACCGCGGCTGCCAATGGCGTTTTCTCACTCGCACTCACGACGTCTTTGCCGGCATCACCTATATATGATAGAACATTACCTTAAAGATGTAGGAGAAATGTAGGAGGACCAGGCTTAATATTAGATTAGGTTCTGAAAATTTTAAATTTTGCAGTAAAGATATCATATTTTGTGTCTGTAAAATTTCAAGATCCTTTACCGACCATCCGGACGAAAAATTAATTCCCAAAAATAAATAATTTTATATGGGTTTTGCGGCGACCATATGGCAAAATCTACAAACTCGTACTTCCAGTCTTAATTTCGTACTGATCGAAATTAGATGCCGCCGAGCAAAACTGTTGCTTATATAAATTGAATATCGTAGATTCCAACGGTATTCTGCTAAGGGCATGTCAACGGCCAATTCATTAAGAATTATTGAGATAAAGTGAAGTGCCTCGAATCTCGACAATATGGCGTCGCCCGAGAAGTAGCGACAACCTAACCTACTCTGAAATACAGTGGTGACCATTTAAAATCCGTTATTCTCAGTTTTATTGAAATGAACAATCTTTTTAAAATGGATAAAATTAGAAATATGACGTAAGATTTGCTTCATGTTTCATTGCTATTATAATAAATAATTAATATATTGGATAATTGAAACTGGTTGCCAGCTCTAATCGCGATTCTTTGGACCATCGAGTCAAGTTAGCAATTCAGAAATGGAATATGCTTATAAACATGTTTAAATATTATTCTTCTCGAGTCACAAATTATCATTATGGTTTATCATAATATTAACGTATATATAAGTGCTGTCGGCGCATTCGTTTTGGATTTTTTATTTCAGATAGGTATTGTATTGACCAGCACGCGGCGCTCCCACATCCTTAATATGATGTCGGTCTCTGTCAGATCGTCATATGTGCGAGTGAGATAGTTGAACATTCCCGAAGTGTTATTCTCCGCCATGGTTGATTCTTTTATAATATAAAAGACGTACTAACTGTAGAGTGCTAAAATGCAGTTAGTACTTCTCATCTTTTATTCGAAACATCAAATGTGCCCAAGAACAACACTTTACAGTTTTTTTTTACCGACCGAGCAGTAGCACATCATCTTAAGGGGAGGCCAAACCTCCACGGGTGCGAGAAAGATAGCAAATATCATTCGGAACAAGATTTTTCGAAGACTTAATGTTTTTTGGGAAAAATGAAAGCCTTACATGCGGCAGAATTAAGAGATGAATGCTATAAGACTTTTGTTTTATCCAAAAACATTCTGTGTCCTCTAACAGATTGGTTACAGTTTTTGTTACCGACTGAGTATGTTTCCCTCCCCTTAAGGCGAGGCGAAACCTACTCAGTCGGTAACCAAAACTGTAAACAAAAGTATGGAAACACCGTAGACATTTTGAGAAAAAGGAATATGTCACCGGAAGCGCAATTTAATTCTCCGTCCGGTGACATAGTGTTTTTTTAAAAAATAACAATGTCCTCTGCATGGCGGTGTTCGGAAATTTTCAGCTATCTCTCTTGCACTCATATGTCACGTGATACATGTTTCACCTCCCCTTAAGAGCATATGAAATACTGCAGTCGGTAAAAAAACTGTAATCAACTTTATTCACGCAATACTTACATTTTACAGTCGTGCTATAGAATTGTTAGGCTGAGAGCGATTTTCTCATCTCTTATCCAAAATATCAACTGTGGCGGAAAAAGTCGGATTACAGTTTTCGATACCGACCGAGTAGTTCCACATCACCTTAAGGTGAGGCGAAGCGAATTCAGTCGGTAACAAAAACTGTAAACAAAATTGTGGAGACACCATAGACATTTCTAACAATTGAACCGTCAAAATTGTTAGAAATGTTTCTGAAATATACTCACTGATTTTCCCTGGTAAAAATTAATTATAGAGACTGAATCAGATGGATAGAATTTAAATCGTTGTTATTGGTTTTCTATTAATTTATTTATTTGTGCACCAAAGGATTCATAATATTTTATATGGAATTTACGTTTCGTCACTTGTAAATTTTTATCCGTTTGTGGTGCATCGTATTATATTGTAAATATATGATTCAACATTAATCGTTCGCAATCAAAGAGGCAACAATAGAGTGATCCTATATTTTTCTATGGTATTTCGCACAATTATAAAAAGTATATCGAAATAAATCGTATGTGTTTAGACTGAAAGAATTTTCATAATCTATCGTAAAACTCTGATATAAATGAAACAATTTTCTATCATTTATACAATAATTTCATGCCGATTGACGCATTTCTCTTCTCATCGTTTCACAGCTATAGGAAGTTTATCATAATGAATTTTGAATATGATAAATATTTGAATCTAAAGATTTGTGGATGAAACTTTTTTTTATGCAAAATGTACTTAAATGCAAAATACTATTAATATTACTCCTACGATCGTATATTTTTATTATTAAATTTAATACAAAAAATATATTATTTATAATTATTTATAATAATATTATAGAATATGGAAGAAACATATAGGATTTCGATCGTAAATTTATGATAGTACTTCGCATTCGAAACGATAGGAGTTTTTTAAGGAGGTTGGAGCGCTGCACACTAGTTAAATCAGTGCTAAATTTTTAAAAGCTTTTCTACAATTTTAGATGGTTTAATAATCTGTTTCAAGGTGTTAATCACATAGCAGCATTAATTCTTAATATTCAAATACATCCACAGCTGTGATATCAACAGTACATCGATCAATATTTGCAAATTTCCGATGTTATGTTTTTTCATCCAGTTTTTTAAAAGGGTAAACCGTAATATCAGTCCGATTATAACGACCAATAGCTCATTTTGTTTACTAAAAGATATTCTATCGATTGGCCGTCTATTTTTTTAAATCGTATTTGTAGTTCAAAAGTTACAAACGTTTGTTTATCCTATCATAACCTAACATCAAGTATACAAATGGCTGTAACTTTTGAACGCCTGATACTATAGAAAATCCGGGCGGTCAATCGATTAAGGATCTTCCGCTGATCAAAATGAGCTACGTTTCGTCATAATCGGATTGATATTACGGTTTACCCTTTTACTAAACTGGATGAAAAAACATGGCATCGGAAATTTGGAGATATTGATCGATTTACTGTTCATATGGCAACTGTGAATGTATTTGAATATCAAGAACTAATGCTGCTATGTGACTAACGCCTTGGAACAGATTATTAAACCATCTGAAATTGTAGAAACGCTTTTAAAAATTCAGCACTGATTTGACTAGTGTGGAACGCTCCAACCTCCTTAAATCGTTTTCTATAATTTTATTTTCCCATGGTTAGTTTATATTAAACTTAAATATTTTATACTTTGTACGTAGAAGAACGACTAGTCGAACGAAGAATCTAGAAATTCAAGAGCACTTTTCAACGACCAATACTTTTGTTCCGCAAGGGTGAAACTTCCTACGTTAACCTTTGAGACCCTCAAAGGGCCTCAATTGTCAGCACCATGCGGCAGGTGGATAATCCTTCTACCTGTTTCCGAAACGTTGCTTTCAGGTCCCCTTTATCCGTCCGTAGAAACACAAAAAAGGTCTCGACAGTGTTATTAGCTTTCGAGGGAAGGAATTTAGCACGTTGGTCCCATGGACAGCGAGGGATAGAAAGGGCGTTTCGACGCCGGTGCATCCGACCACACCGCCAACCCTTTGCCATCCGTTACTTTTTTATTTCTCAAAAATATTATATAAAATAATTAATTACTTTCAATTACGATAGAAAAATAAAATTTCATATATAAATGTAATATGGACAACTGGCTCAGTAAATATTCTACAATACATTCAAACGATTTTTAACAGAGATATACATATAGCCTTCAGCCCTACATTTTTAAGGGTGTGATGGTTTATGTTATTTTTATTTATTTATTATGTTTTTTAAAAATAATTTTTGTATCCGACTACTCAAGTTAATATTAATTTCTGTCGATTAAAAATTCGATTTTATATTTATATTAGAATATTTAAAAAATCTTCTTCTATATAACGAGAATTCTAATGATGCGTGCGTTTGCCCTAAACCAATAACCACAAAACAGAATAACACCTGTAAATTGCTGTCTGTGGCTGTTTTAGTTTCGCTTAATTTTTCGCTGGCTGTTTTTAAGAAAAAAATAAAATAAAAAAGTTTATAAGCTTATGAACTATTTTAAAAATAATATATAATAAACATATTATATATTATTATTTTATATTTATTAATACATTTTGCATTTTTTCAATTTTATCTCAATATTTATTAATACTTCTTGCATTGATAAATATTGAGATAAAATTAGTATATTACGATACAAATGCGGGAAAACTTTTTTTGTAATAGTCGATCGAAACCCTTTACCATCCGTTATTTTTTTATTTCTCAAAAATATTATATAAAATAATTAATTACTTTCAATTACGATAGAAAAATAAAATGTCATGTAAATTGTAATATGGACAACTGGCTCAGTAAATATTCTACAATACATTCAAACGATTTTTAACAGAGATGTACATATAGCCTTCAGCCCTACATTTTTAAGGGTGTGATGGTTTATGTTATTTTTATTTATTTTTTATGTTTTTTAAAATAATTTTTGTATCCGACTACTCAGGTTAATATTAATTTCTGTCGATTAAAAATTCGATTTTATATTTATATTAGAATATTTAAAAAAATTTCTTCTATATAACGAGAATTTTAATGTTGCGTGCGTTTGCCCTAAACCAATAACCACAAAACAGAATAACACCTGTAAATTGCTGTCTGTGGCTGTTTTAGTTTCGCTTAATTTTTCGCTGGCTGTTTTTAAGAAAAAAATTAAATAAAAAAGTTTATAAGCTTATGAATTTTTTAAAAAATAATATATAATAAACATATTATATATTATTATTTTATATTTATTAATACATTTTGCATTTTTTCAATTTTATCTCAATATTTATTAATACTTCTTGCATTGATAAATATTGAGATAAAATTAGTATATTACGATACAAATGCGGGAAAACTTTTGCTGTAATAGTACATCGAAACCCTTTACCATCCACTATTTTTTTATTTCTCAAAAATATTATATAAAATAATTAATTACTTTCAATTACGATAGAAAAATAAAATTTCATATAAAAATGTAATATGGACAACTGGCTCAGTAAATATTCTACAATACATTCAAACGATTTTTAACAGAGATATACATATTGCCGTCAGCCCTACATTTTTAAGGGTGTGATGGTTTATGTTATTTTTATTTATTTTTTATGTTTTTTTAAAATAATTTTTGTATGCGACTACTCAGGTTAATATTAATTTCTGTCGATTAAAAATTCGATTTTAAATTTATATTAGAATATTTAAAAAAATTTCTTCTATATAACGAGAATTCTAATGTTGCGTGCGTTTGCCTTAAACCAATAACCACAAAACAGAAAATTGCTGTAAATTGCTGCCTGTGGCTGTTTTAGTTTCGCTTAATTTTTCGCTGGCTGTTTTTAAGAAAAAAATAAAATAAAAAAGTTTATAAGCTTATGAATTTTTTTAAAAATAATATATAATAAACATATTATATATTATTATTTTATATTTATCAATACATTTTGCATTTTTTCAATTTTATCTTAATACTTCTTGCATTAATAAATATTGAGATAAAATTAGTATATTACGATACAAGCGGGAAAACTTTTTTTGTAATAGTAGATCGAAAAGTGAACTTTTCAGGGGGGGGGGGGGGGGGGGGCTAAAGTGAATGTTTCTCGATCGCCGTACGTAAAGTTAAACATTACTTTGTTTTCTTGTATTTGAGATGCATTAAATGTTTATTTTTATTTCATAATTAACATCTGCAATTTGTACAACAATTTTCCATGGAAAATGTATATATTTTCACCGTTTAATATTTATGACCAAACAGTCGCAGTAGTTAAAAATCACTTTGGATCCTGAGGGCGCATAGAATTTTTTTTTCCATAATAAATGTGGATTTACAATTTTCCAGATTAGAAATTGAAACCATTCGGACTTCCGGCATAGAAATTAAGTCGCTGCCTCACGAGGGAACCGGAACGCAAATCTGAACGTCTAGTATCTGTAAAAGAGTGCATATATAGCATTGTTTACGCTTTTTTTATCTGAAGCTAAGCATCGCGACCGATACTCATCCTTCTGAATTTATTTATTCATCCATTGTATGAAAAACTGCTTGGCGAGAGACTCGTGCGAGTTTCCACCGTTCTTTCTACGCTATTTGGATCAGCCTCTGTTATTTGGATTTTCCTTCTACTCTGCTGTTGCAGGCTGATGCTATGGCCTGATTAATTAGGATTGTTAGAGACGGTAATGACGACGATCGTTAGGAGAGCCTCTGCGGCCTCTCCCTCGCTTTCCCGTACAATCTAATGTACTACATTACTGACGAGTGGCAACCCAATAGTTATACCCTCGATTTTCCACAATTCTCTGATATCTTCAACGAGTTGCCGCTTCGTCATCGCCTAATGATACGAGTTTAACGTTTAAACCCCGCAACAAAAATTTAGAAAACATAATTAAGACATTCCACGTTATTTTATGGAAAAAACAAAAAAAAAAGCAATTATTGAAAAATGTTTTGCAATCGAAGTTGCAAGAACTGATTCAAATTTTCTTTCTTCAAAAAATCAGTGGGTACATTTTTTCTTCTTCAAGATATCGAATTTTGGCCTTCACTATCGTTTACAAGTCGCATGTTGATTTTTAAAAAAGTCACTTTTGGTCGATTCTGATTTCAAAATTCGCGAATCTGACTTTCTGTCGGAAAATCGAACCTAATTTTATTTTAAATGATTTTATAATGGTAGTATAATTTCTATCCAGTAATTCACGAAACTAATAAAATAGCACGAGTTGTTATATCGAAAATGCAAGTTATTTCATCCACGATAATCTGTAAAAGTCAGAGAACGCTAATAAAAATTTTGATACCGAAATTTAATGGTTAGCGCGCGAAACGCGCATCCGCTGCTAGTTTAATAAACATGCAATGAAAAAATAATTAAATTTTTTTAATAACTGCAAAGATAATTATAACAATTCTCAAAAAATTACTTGGAATCGAAGTAGTAACTTTTTTTTAAATACACATGCTCTGAAAGAAAGATTAAACTTTTTAATAATTGCAAAGATAATTATAATAATTTCCAATAAATAATTTGGAATCGAAGTACTAAGATCGCATTACTTTTTAAATAATAAAAATATTATGAAAAAAATTGAACTTTTTAAATAACTGCAAAGATAATTATAATAGTTTTCAAAAAATGACTTGGAATCGAAGTAGTTAGAGCTCATTACTTTTATTAAATAAACATGTTATGAAAAAAAAAGTTATTTCATCCACGATAATCTGTAAAAGTCACAGAACGCTAATAAAAATTTTGATACCGAAATTTGATGGTTAGCGCGCGAAACGCGCATCCGCTGCTAGTTTAATAAGCATGCAATGAAAAAATAATTAAATTTTTTTAATAACTGCAAAGATAATTATAAAAATTCTCAAAAAATTACTTCAAATCGAAGTTGTAACTTTTTTTAAAATACACATGCGATAAAAAAAAGATTAAACTTTTTAATAATTGCAAAGATAATTATAATAATTTCCAAAAAATTATTTGGAATCGAAGTACTAAGATCGCATTAATTTTTAAAAATAAAAATATTATGAAAAAAATTGAACTTTTTAAATAACTACAAAGATAATTATAATAGTTTTCAAAAAATGACTTGGAATCGAAGTAGTAACTTTTTTTTAAATACACATACACGGAAAGAAAAATTAAACTTTTTAATAATTGCAAAGATAATTATAATAATTTCCGAAAAATTATTTGCAATCGAAGTACTAAGATCGCATTAATTTTTAAAAATAAAAATATTATGAAAAAAATTGAACTTTTTAAATAACTACAAAGATAATTATAATAGATGTCAAAAAATGACTTTGAATCGAAGTAGTAAGAGCTCATTATTTTTATTAAATAAACATGTTATGAAAAAAAAATTAAACTTTTTAATATCTGAAAAGACAATAAATTTTTCATAAAGTTTGATGAAAACGTTTCTGTGATGTAATTACTGCTTTTAATACATTCTGAAATCAATTACTACGGTAGGTGAATTTTTATTTGTATTTTACAGGTTTATTTTTTTTTTAATACAAAACATCATCTTCAATTTTACCAAAACCAACATTTTTTTCTGAATCACTTTTCTCAATGTTTTGGAACATTTTGGGTGTCCTGATATGAAAATCTCGAAAAATAAAAAATAAAAACAAAGTTTCCTCTTTGAGGAAACAAAAAATCAGGCCATATTTGTCATGCAATGTGTAAACACAAGCGGCTTCATTGGCTTTACGGAGGAAAGTACCTCGTCTTCTCTATATTAGACGAACGGCCAGAGAACTGGTGCTTTGGTATTCAGGAAGCAGAGGCGTGTGCGCGCGGGCGATTGCTTAGGAGTTCCCTCGCGACTATAATGCGTGCTCGTACAACCATTATGGGAAAATATATTACACTGTTTATTATACACTACTGTATATCGTTAGTAGCAATCTTACGTAAATTCGGAAACCTTTTTCTCCTTCCGCAAGCCAAGTATCCTCATTTTATTCCATATTTTATTATTTCTTACTGCATTCAGGATTTCTTTTCAATTGTTATGTCAATAGCCTTTTTATGATTTTCTATATTTCATTAAATAATTTATTGCAGAGCGTTACAGCACAAAGATTCGTTTGCCTAAAAGTCTTTCTATTTCTGTTTCCTTATTTTCTTCTCTTTTTCTTGAATTGTAAAAAAAAAAACGTCTTGGTTTGATAATTTTCTTACACTTATTCTTCATATTTTTATTGAATGTCGAAAAAACGTCTTTAGAATGGATTTTTAATGTACTTTTACATTTTGTCTTCAATTGCCAAAAACAAGTCATTAGATTGCTTCTACATTTTTTCTAAATACTATGTTTAGATATTGTACTGTAATAATTGTAGAAATTTGAGATAATTAATGAAAGATAAATTGAATAAATCATAGACAACAAGTGTTCAAATTTTGTAATGACAATTTTGCAACTCTGTCGATAATTCGTATTCAGCAATTAAATTGAATTTCGAAAAAACGTCTTTAGGATGGATTTTTAATGTACTTTTACTTTTTTCCTTCAATTGTCAACAACGAGTCATTAAATTGCTTTTATAATTTTTTAAAAATAATATGTTTAGATATTTCGATGTCATAATTGTAACCGTTTGAGATAATTAATACATAAATTGATAAATTGAATAAATGTAGACAACAAGTGTTCAAATTATGTAATGACAATTTTGCAACTCTGTCGATAATTCGTATTCAGCAATTAAATTGAATGTCGAAAAAACGTCTTTAGGATGGATTTTTAATGTACTTTTTCTTTTTTTCTTCAATTGTCAAAAACAAGTCATTAAATTGCTTTTATAATTTTTTAAAAATAAAATGTTTAGATATTTCGATGTCATAATTGTAACCGTTTGAGATAATTAATACATAAATTGATAAATTGAATAAATGTAGACAACAAGTGTTCAAATTATGTAATGACAATTTCGCAACTCTGTCGATAATTCGTATTCAGCAATTAAATTGAATGTCGATAAAACGTCTTTAGGATGGATTTTTAATGTACTTTTACTTTTTTCCTTCAATTGTCAACAACGAGTCATTAAATTGCTTTTATAATTTTTTAAAAATAATATGTTTAGATATTTCGATGTCATAATTGTAACCGTTTGAGATAATTAATACATAAATTGATAAATTGAATAAATGTAGACAACAAGTGTTCAAATTATGTAATGACAATTTTGCAACTCTGTCGATAATTCGTATTCAGCAATTAAATTGAATGTCGAAAAAACGTCTTTAGGATGGATTTTTAATCTACTTTTTCTTTTTTTCTTCAATTGTCAAAAACAAGTCATTAAATTGCTTTTATAATTTTTTAAAAATAAAATGTTTAGATATTTCGATGTCATAATTGTAACCGTTTGAGATAATTAATACATAAATTGATAAATTGAATAAATGTAGACAACAAGTGTTCAAATTTTGTAATGACAATTTTGCAACTTTGTCGATAATTCGTATTCAGCAATTAAATTGAATGTCGAAAAAACGTCTTTAGGATGGGTTTTTAATGTACTTTTTCTTTTTTTCTTCAATTGTCAAAAACAAGTCATTAAATTGCTTTTATAATTTAAAAAAAATAATATGTTTAGATATTTCGATGTCATAATTGTAACCGTTTGAGATAATTAATACATAAATTGACAAATTGAATAAATGTAGACAACAAGTGTTCAAATTATGTAATGACAATTTTGCAACTCTGTCGATAATTCGTATTCAGTAATTAAATTGAATGTCGAAAAAACGTCTTTAGGATGGATTTTTAATGTACTTTTTCTTTTTTTCTTCAATTGTGAAAAACAAGTCATTAAATTGTTTTTATAATTTTTTAAAAATAATATGTTTAGATATTTCGATGTCATAATTGTAACCGTTTGAGATAATTAATACATAAATTGATAAATTGAATAAATGTAGACAACAAGTGTTCAAATTATGTAATGACAATTTTGCAACTTTGTCGATAATTCGTATTCAGCAATTAAATTGAATGTCGAAAAAACGTCTTTAGGATGGGTTTTTAATGTACTTTTTCTTTTTTTCTTCAATTGTCAAAAACAAGTCATTAAATTGCTTTTATAATTAAAAAAAAATAATATGTTTAGATATTTCGATGTCATAATTGTAACCGTTTGAGATAATTAATACATAAATTGATAAATTGAATAAATGTAGACAACAAGTGTTCAAATTTTGTAATGACAATTTTGCAACTCTGTCGATAATTCGTATTCAGTAATTAAATTGAATGTCGAAAAAACGTCTTTAGGATGGATTTTTAATGTACTTTTACTTTTTTCCTTCAATTGTCAACAACGAGTCATTAAATTGCTTTTATAATTTTTTAAAAATAATATGTTTAGATATTTCGATGTCATAATTGTAACCGTTTGAGATAATTAATACATAAATTAATAAATTGAATAAATGTAGACAACAAGTGTTCAAATTATGTAATGACAATTTTGCAACTCTGTCGATAATTCGTATTCAGTAATTAAATTGAATGTCGAAAAACGTCTTTAGGATGGATTTTTAATGTACTTTTTCTTTTTTCTTTTAATTGTCAACAATAAGTCATTAAATTGATTTATAATTTTTTAAAAATAATATGTTTAGATATTTCGATGTCATAATTGTAACCGCTTGAGATAATTAATACATAAATTGATAAATTGAATAAATGTAGACAACAAGTGTTCAAATTATGTAATGACAATTTTGCAACTCTGTCGATAATTCGCATTCAGCAATTTTATGTCGAGAGTACAATATAGCTGCTGAATCTTTTGCTATGTATATATATATATATAATTTTTCATTGATCAAAAGACTTTTCATTGATGACATTGGTATTATCTAATCGGTTTATCAATCGTCCTCCGAGGCCTGAGGCGCTCGATCACGCGCGGCCGTCAATCGCGCCAACTCTCCGCGACATCGCGATGACGATTAATATACAGTGGCTTTATGAATCGAGCTGCACTTCACATCCGTATGACTCTGTCTTATACTTCCCGCATTAATGCACAGCTCTGTGGTCCGATTCTAGAGAAAAATTCCTAAACTACCGGAAGTTATGTCATCAACACATTTTTTTTTATTAGCCTCAACCCGAGCATTGCATTTGATTAAGAGATAATTGTGCATTTGTATAAGAAATATTTAATCTAGATTTTAATGAATTATTAATTTGCAAAGAACTTAAAATAATAAAAAATAATGAACCAATAAGGATTATCATAATTTTTTTCAATATTATATACAATTAATAAAGTAATTTCTATGAATCAACAAAGTTTTTGGTAACGTTAATATAGGTCCATTTTATTTTTAGAAGAAGTTATTTTAGTTATATTACAGTTAACAAATAATAAAAATTATATTAGAAATTGTTCATATTAAATCTGCATTGCATTTGATTAAAATAAAATTGTGCATTTGTATAAGAAATATTTAATCTACATTTTAATAAATTATTAATTTGCAAAGAACTTAACATAATAAAAATAATGAACGAATAAGGATTATCATAATTTTTTTCAATATCATATACAATTAATAAAGGAATTTCTATGAATCGACAAAGTTTTTGTTAACGTTAATATAGTTTCATTTTATTTTTAGAAGAAGTTATATTACAGCTAACAAATAATCAAAATTATATTAGAAATTGTTCATATTAAATCTGCGCTTCGAGCAAACGATTTTCAAAAAAAAAAAAAATTCCCGACTATCAGAAGTTGGATAATCGTATTTTTCTTAATTACTTGTGCACTGTATTTAATTATTAAAAAATTGCGAATATAATATTTCGCTGCTTGAACTCCCAAAGAGATCAAGGGAAGTAATAACAAGGAGAATTGTATTGCTGTAAAACTAAAAAATTTACTTTTGTAAAAAAAATATTTATGAAATTATCAAAAGGAGGGAGGAAATCGAACAGTTTAAGGTAAAACTGGTGATATTAAATAGAGATGATAACATACAATTAAATCCTATTCAAATTCCATCGATCTGTATCACTCTCTATTATTTTGTTTTTACTCGGTATGAACAGGTGGTAAAAATGAAAAAGGCTTAGGTATTAACATGTTTCCATAATATCGCATCTCGTCACGGGTTTACTGATAATGGAGGAAAAATTAAATAAATAAATATGACAAAATAGGATTAAGAATATTGTAAAGTAAAATTAAAATTGAAACTAATCTTAAGGCATGAATGAGAGGCTCATGTGATTATAATATATATATATATATATATATATTATATATATATATATATATATATATTCAAATAAATAAATAAAGTCAGTGCATAGATTAACTAAAATCTCACTTGCATTATAATGCAAGGTAAAGGAGAAATCCGTTAAAAAATAAAAAAATAAATAAAAAAAACAATAACAAAAACGTTGTAAATATTACTGTGTCAAACACTATTAGAAATATTTTCATGAAAAATGATATAATGTATTGGAAGTTTTTTTGCGAATATGCGTATATTAAAATTAATATACGAATATTAATTAATGTACAAAAAAATTGTTGTAAAATTAATATACAGTATACTAAACATTTTATAAAAGTTGTATTTATAATATAATTATTAAAATTTTACAACATATCTGTATATTAAATGAAATTTAATAAATATTGATATATTCGTTTAATAATTAAATTAAATTTAATATACCATATCTGCAAAAGAACTTCCAATACATATATTAATTTTCAAAATATTTATAACAGTGAAAATAACGAAATTCCATGAAAACTGTTGATTAATATCCATAAAAATTGTTGTAAAATTAATATACAGTATACTAAACACTTTATAAAACTTGTCTTTATAACATAGATATTGTAATTTTACAACATATCTCCATATTAAATAAAATTTAATATGTTTTTGCAGTCTAAAATAAGACTGCACATTTTTTGATAGTACTGTTAATTTTCAAGATATTAACGAATAAAGAAATATAAATACCGAAAAATTTAAATTTTTATCAAAATTCGACTGTCGAAAATATCGGTCATAGCGCCAAACAAAAATTACGTGTTTTCTCTTTTTCAAAGAACTTTCTGATAAAAAATTATTTAAATTATTTAAGGTGGTCAGGTCAGTGGTCAAAGCAAGAAAAAATCGTTTGGAATGCCCCATAAATATATGGGGCATTCCAGCTGATTAATAATAAATAAATAAATAAATAAATCTTCAAAATATTTTTAACACTGAAAAATAAATTTAAACAGTTAAATTTATTTAAGGTGGTCAGGTCAGTGGTGAAAGCATGAAAAAATCATTTAGAATCCCCCATAAATATATGGGGCATTCCAGCTGATTAATAATAAATAAATAAATAAATAAACAAATAAATAAATTTTCAAAATATTTTTAACCGTGAAAAATAAAGAGATTCCATGAAAACTTCGTGCTTTCTCCGACACGAAACCCTCTCGGTGAATTCTTCTCCTTACAACATACATATACATCTATCCCACTGTTCTTCCCCCACTATTTTTCTCCCCAGAACCGAAGCGAAGCAACGAGCCGACGTCTCTTCGCCGCCGCAGCAGCAGCAACAGCAGCGCAACGACGACGAGGTGAAGAGGCGAGAGATAGAGAGGTGCCACATCGGTTCTCCTACTACGTACGTCCCTGGCGAGAAACCCATTCACAGAATGAACGAACCGCTCTTGCGTTCGGTTCGTGTAGTCACTCAGTAGTGTCATGGAGGTAACATGGCCGAGGAGACGCGCCTAGTCCGCGTTGAAGAGAGACTAAAGATCAAAATCGGTACGATATCTTGGTCATTACGTGCCACTAAATCCTACACCCTGGAATATTATAATAAGTGCAAAGTGCTGCAACACAATACAATTGTTATACTTAACCCAGCGATTTATTCCGTGTGTCTTGTGTCCCTACTCTGTGTGTACGTGTGTTACGAATAGTGTGTTCACGGTGATGGGTGAAAAAAAAAAACGAAAAGAAAAAAAATATGGAATTTTCGTACAGCGATAAGTACAACTACAATTACAAAAACGAAAAAAATACTACGATCTTTTACGATTATTGTTTAAGCTACGATCACAGGGGAGCTACGAATTTGCAGACACTAGCGCGACCATTTCGCGATTCCGGGGCCCCCGACGGTGCATACGATACTTTTTTTTTTTTCTCGACGTTTTTCTCGCCCCCCCCCTCTTCCGCCCCCTCTGCGCGTCGACAGAGACCTCTCTGTTTGTTTCTCTCTTTATCTTTCTCACTGTGGCGCTTTTCACGAAAGCGTTGCCGAAAAAACAACGAGAACCTCGTGATCTGTTGTCACCTCTCGAAGTCTCACGAAATTCTGGGCTTCTGAGGCACTGACGCACGATCTTTTACGTCTCTCTCGATGATTTTTCGAAGTTTCGAACATTTTGTGTATTTTCTGGTTGTCCGAACGCGGACGTATTCGAGAATCTTGCGATTCATGTACTGTTTTATGTTTTCGGGTTTTTTTTACTTGTATATGGGGGAGAGAACTCTGTGTGGTCGTTTAAAATGTCTCGCGGTTAGCGCTACATTCTTGATTCCACGAGAGTTGGGCTCTCTCGCGTTTTGTCTGTCTTTCTGTTGAGTTTGCGCGCGCGCGAGACTCCCACGCGTCGTCGTCGTCGTCGTTTGCCTCGCTCGGTGCACTCTTGTAGATTTTTCTGCTTTTTTTTCCATCCAGCTTCCATTTCCTAGTCCGGAAATGGAAGTTTTTCACCTTAAGCTTCAGAGTTTTTGAATCTCTAATTCTTCTAGAAATATAGTTGATATATGCTTACGCTTTATGATTACGTTTCAATAAAATTAACATATGACGATTATAATATGATGTTTAAACTTTTGAATAGATGCAGAAAATATTTATTTTCAGTTCTATTTCAAAATAATGGAGGGTTCCATTTTTTCCCAAGGCTTGATTGAAAATACGATTTCTTTTCAGGTACATAAAAGTTCACATATTATTTAACAAAAGCTGCAGGTTATTATTGCAAAATCATTACTGCAAAACGAATTATATTTTAAACTTTATTTCTGAAAGTAATGGGGCTCTACAACACTGCCTTAGACATATTTTTGTAATTCATCTGTTTAAGGTTTAAAATATTGGATATTGGCACCAACTTCATTTTTTTCGAATTCTATTAAACAAAAACAATTATTTTGTCGAAATTATTTCATGGGATTCGAATTTGATCAAAAGTGAGTCATTTTTGTTATTTACAAAAATAAAATGGCTGTCACTTTTGTTTAAATTCATGGCCCATAAAATTATGTTGCCAGAAAATTTTGTTTTGTCTAACATAATATAAATACAAATTTGAGGTTAAATAAAAGGCGCCGTTTTATCAAAATAAAAGTTTTATTAGAAAAACATTTTTATTAAAACAAAAGCTACCTTAAAACACGATTTCTTTGTTCATTATTTTGCCCTTAATATCGTTCAAAATTACGCAATTGAATTTGAACAAATGTTCATCTTATAAATCATTAAAAGACGCATATTTTCATTTTTTCAAATTGTAGATAGCATAAACCATTTCCGAGATATTAATGTTTTAGTCAAAATAATAAATGGTTGAAAAGTACAGCCTACATTTTTTTTAATTTGAAATTTGGTGTATCTGTTGGAATTATAGAATCTGATTTTTAGAAAAATGTTCAGAATTTTTTTTTTTTTCTTGGGTGTCCCAACTGATATGGAATGCCTTATATATATTTAATATCAACAGATACTGTCGATTTTTTATAAATTTTGTCGAATAAAATTGAGTAATACATTCGAGTTACAATTAAAATGAACTTTTAATTTTGAATTTTTATTTTGAATAATCTAAATGTACAATTTTTAGTATTTTTCGGAATATTATATTTTATTGATTTGCCTTCTTGCGGTCGATTTTTTGCGAGTTAAAATTTTCTTCGTCTCATTTATTGAATCGTTAATAAATCAAATCAAGATTTAAAAAATCTCGAATTTTATACTTTAATTAATGAAACAAAAACTTTTAAAATTATTGTATTCAGTTTCTGTAAAAATTTAGTTCCTAATCAAATATTTATTAAACATATTATCATTATTATTCATAAACTTCATTCACAGAATTGATTCAAAGCCACGTGTTACCGAATTTAAATCTCCTAACTTATCAAATATCGTATTAGTAAAAAAAAAACCTTTCAAATAAACTCTAAATTAAATTCCTATAATAGATATCAATTTCTATCAATTAAATTCCCAAATCTTTCGTAAAATCAGTAAATAATTGTAAATGACGAATTCAATAATTATGTGTAATTATAATAATAAATTTAATGATTATTTTTTAATTAACAAATCATTCGTGGTATTGATATAGAATCGTAATAATTTTTAGACCTTCTCTTTAAAATTGCAACGTACATGTTTAAGAAAACTCTCAAATTATGTTTTATTCCATTTGAAATCACCGCTTGCTTTTATTTATTTTTTTTAAATTCCTATATTCGTATACGAAAATTAGAGGAATTTTGATGATTCCGTTGAAAAAAGTTGGTGTTCCAACATATTCTGTAATTCTTACTAATCTCTCTGCGCTATTTCGTGAATGGGCGGTCACATTTCGCGTTATCCTTGTTTTTTTGTTTTTTGTGAATGGCAAAAGAAAAGAAGGGACGAACTACTCCGATTTTTACTACTATCGTGTCCATTCATGGACGCATGACGCCGGGACGGACGTTCAAGACGAGTGTTTTGCTCGTCTCGATTATTTATGATCGCGTCGGTATTTATTTTTGCGCTGTATACGACGAGATATGGACTGGGAGAGGAAGAAATATGGTTATTCATGAATGTGCGATGTGGATAGGATTAGGAACGTGCATTCATTATTATTTATGAATTTTTATCTTACAAACGATATATATTCACGTATGCAAGCATGTGCCACGTATATCAGCAAATAATAACAATATATCACGTGTTTATCGATATTACTAGGATTTTCGTGATTTCACTTTAAAGTCATTTAGGATACGAGCTGGAAAATCCATTAACCCAAATAGAAAACATTTTTGCTTGCGAATCGAATTTTTGGCTAAAAAGCAAAATTTTTGCCATTTTACCAATTTCTCAAATTTTGTATCGTTAATTGACTTCAGAAAGTTCTTAGGGATCAATTTATATGCACAATTATGTATAAAAAAAACAATTGTTAAATAATTTCAACATTTTAAAATAAGATCTGCAGATATTGAATGCAGAATGATGGCTATTAAATAAATAAAATGATAAATGTGTATCAGACAAAATAAAGGAGGCTTAATTACTCTGCATGTAATTGACGCATTGAAAAATTTATCGACATATAATAACAATATAAATTTTATTTATATTGTCATTCAATTGACGCATTGAAAAATTTATCGACATATAATAACAATAGAAATTAAATTGTTATTATATGTCGATGAATTTTTCAATGCGTCAATTTACATTCAGAGTAATTAATCCTCCTTTATTTTGTCTGATACACATTTATCGTTTTATTTATTTAATAGCCATTTTTCTGCATTCGATATCTGCAGATTTTATTTAAAAATATTGAAATTATTTAACAATTGTTTATCGATATTACGAGTATTTTAGTGATTTCACTTGAAAGTCATTTAGGGATTTTTGGCTAAAAAGCAAATTTTATGTAATTTCACCAATTTCTCAAATTTTCTATTATTAATTGACCTCATAAAGACCTTAATGATCAATTTCGATGCACAATTATGTATAACAAGAAAATTGCTAAATCATTTCATCTTTAAAAAATAAAATTTGCAGATATTGAATGCACAATATAATGACTGTAAAATAAATAATACGATAAATGTTTATCAGACAAAATAAAGGAGACTTTGCATGTAATTGACGTATTGAAAAATGAATGAAGCGGTCTTTTATTAATTTTTTTAATTATTCACTCATCAACACGAACTTGTTATTTCCGTTACATTTTTATTTCCATAAATATCGAGACACACATGCACAGTTACGTACAACAATTTTTTACTCTTATAATCGTGGGTGGATTTGAAGTAGATAGTAGTTGCACGAATGGAGAGTGGCACACTCACACACATAAAACGTGCACACGAGTTACTATTTATGGGGAGTGACGGGAGTGACAGAGTCGCGGTTTAAACGTTTTCAATTGTCGGATATATGGAACGAATAGCATTACATTGACGTTGTGTGTATTCCCAGGGGGAATACTCTCTTTCTTCACTCGCATAATGTTTCTTGCTATCTCACTTTGTCCTTATGTTCCCAGATATAAAAATATATATGTTTAATATACTGCACAAAAAACGTCCTATATGTTGCATATGAGGCATTCCATACCAACTCGGTCAACAGCTGACTGAAATTTTTTTTTTAGTTGCGATTTTTTATGTTATTCTTCCAACTAAAAAATACATGCAGACATTTTTTCACATTTCTTTTTATCGAAAATTTTGAGTTATGAATAATTAAAGCTATCTAAAAAACGTCGTAATTTAAGAATCTCAAAAATTCTCAAAAATATCTATGATGTGCAACAAGTTGACCGAGTTGGTATGGAATGTCCTATATATTTTTGCAGATACATATATGGAAATGATGTAATATATGTGGGGTATTCCACCGGTTATCGACAGGGTAGCGACGCTCATATTTATTTTTTCCTTTTGAGATGTTGTAGAACAATATAAAAAAACACTACAGAAATTTTTTTGGATTAGAAAAAAATTTGTTTTTTTAATTACCTAAAATTTGATTTTCTCAAAAAGTACGTCGACAATATTTTTTTTACAGTAAATTCTGTGCTCAAAAACGAACATTTTTGAGCCTAGGCCCAGAGAGGGGCGAGGCCTAGATTAGCAGCTAAAAATAAAACAAAATTTTTAAAAATGTAAAATAATACCCCAAACTTGAATCGCTCTAAAAATACGTCGATGATTTTTGCTAACCTACGCCTCGCTCCACTCTGGGCTGAGGCTGAATTTTCTTTTTTAAACACAGAATTTACTGTAAATGAAAAAATCGTCGACGTACTTTTTGAGAAAATCAAATTTTAGGTAATTAACAAAAACACAAATTAAAAAAAAAATAAAAAAAATTCTAGAGTGTTTTTTTTACATTGCTCTACAACATCTCAAAAGGAGAAAAAAAAATGACGGTCGCTACCCTGTCGATAACCGGTGAAATGCCCCATATATACATTGTTAGAAAAGACTGGAAGTTTTTATGCATAAACTTGCAATAAAAATTTAATATACAATTGTGATATAAAATTCCAGTAAAATTGAAGCAAATTATTAAAATTCAAGTACTTTTACTGTAAAATTATCGTAAATTATTGAATGTGGTCGACATTATTTTTTTTACAGTAAATTCTGTGCTCAAAAACAAAATTTTTGAGCCTAGGCCCAGAGAGGGGCGAGGCCTAGATTAGCAGGTAAAAATAAAACAAAATTTTAAAAAATGTAAAATAATACCCCAAACTTGAATTTCTCTAAAAATACGTCGATGATTTTTGCTAATCTAGGCTTCCCACTCAGGGCCTAGGCTGAAAAATGTTGTTGTTAAACGCAGAATTTACTGTAAAAAAAATCGTCGACGTACTTTTTGAAAAAATCAAATTTTAGGTAATTAAAAAAAACACAAATAAAAAAAATTCTAGAGGGTTTTTTTTATATTGCTCTACAACATCTCAAAAGGAGAAAAAATGAGGGTCGATAACCGGTGGAATGCCCCATATATACAGTTAGAAAAGACTGGAAGTTTTTATGCATAAACTTGTAATCGAAATTTAATATACAATTGTGGTATAAAATTCCAGTAAAATTAAAGCAAATTATTAAAATTCAAGTACTTTTACTGTAAAATTAAAGTGAATTATTGAATGTGGTGTACCATATATTAATTTTACATTACACTTGTATATTAAATTTAATATGCGAGTTTATTCATAAAAACTTCCAGTAAAAGTGCATTAAATTTCAAGTAGATTTTTTTTATGGTGTATATGTATGTTCAGCGCCAAAAAGTTTTATGTGTTGAATATATTGTACATATATTTCTATTTCCATGGGGGTTTCTATGTCATAGAAATTTTTGTATGAACATTAAAAGTATTGGAAGTTTTTTTATGGATCCGTGTATCTTAAATCTAATATACAAATATTAATTAATATACAAAAAAGTTGTTGCAAAATTAATATACAGTATATTAAATTTCATATAATATTTTGAATATTTTAAATATTACATTTTATTTTAAATGAAAATCGTAAAATGAAATAAAAAGTTAATATATATAAATTATATATAAATTATTACACAAAACGGAGCAATGACGATGAATCGCGACGTGCAAAACGTGTCAGTTTATGCAACGTTGATTTCGCGGAATACATAAAATATAAAGGAAGCTCTGAGAAAGTCATTAGAGTACGAGCGGCATAAGTACATCCTGCGTTTTGTACGTCCGCTATCCACCCCCGCCTATACTTTCTGGCTGTGCCCTTTTCTCGTAAAATGCAAACAGAACGAGAAAAAAATTAGATGAATCTGCATCTTGAATTTGTATTACATTTTTTCGTTTTCCAAATCATTTAAGCGAGACAAATATCTCACTTGTTTATCTGATGATGTCATCAAAAAATATATATTCTTTTGAACTGTGGAACAAAGATTTTTTTGCTCTATGGAAAAAGCATCTGACTATTGCAAATATGCTATAGGAATTTTATGGGTGTTCAAACTTATTTACATTCTTCCTTTTTCTTAAATTTATGACGTTCTCATTTTTTATGAAAATTATTTTTATAATTAACACTCAAATTTATAGGATTTTGCTAATTGTAACTTTATCTCAAATCACTATATTCATGCTGAGAGAATTTTTCTTACGTACAAGTTAGAGATTTTTAGAAATTTTTGCCTTACAGATTATCTCAGGAAAATGTAAAGAAGTGTAAAAATTCATAAATTCATAAATTTCCTAATATCTCATTATTTCAACTGCTGGAAAAATATTTATCTCCGTATACATAAAGTCTATATTCTGTCACCCTTAAATCCAGAGGTAAACAATATCATCGATTTATTTTGAGAATTTTAACGTTTCGAGGGAAAATTTGGACACTGTAAGTCATATATTTTCTATCGTTAGTTATGTTAATTAGAGAAAATTCCAGATTACGATTCGAAGATAATCCAATTTCACATTCCAGTTAAATGCCAAAGTCATTTAAACTGATTAAAATTTGAAGCCCGGAAGTGTACTTAACGGAAAATAAAGAAAGTGCAAAAGAATGTTTAATCGTCGTTTCGAAGGCCTCGAGTATCATCCGTTAGTCACTGCATGCATTATATTGTAATTTCATTCATGAACGGGTTTCAACGAGGTAAATAATTATTGATGAACGATGAGTCAATGTTGCGACGCACGCAGAGAGCTCTCTCATTCAGCTGCCTCTCGATCCGTGAAAAAAATTGTGCAGCCTTCTTCGAGGAGGCTAAAAACTCCACTCGACATACAGATAATAGCGCTGATAACGATGTGTGACTTCTGCAATTCTCCCCGCTACTTATTTCCTCGCAAAATGCACTTCACATTCCCTGATATCAAGTTAACAATTTTGCGATAAGACACGATGAATTTTCACGATCAATTTTCTTTTCCCTTTCCAGGTGAAGCAAAAAATCTTTTGAGTCGAGGCCATGGATCTCCGGGAACGAGAGACGTTTACTGTGCCTTATCCCTCGACCAGGAGGAAATATTTCGTACCACAACCATGGAAAGAACCCTCAAGTACGTTTACAATATTTGCAACATTTTTGTCCGCTACTTTCTCGACGGATACCAAAACAAGAAAAATATTAGCATTCATAATTCTTCAATGGAATTTAAACAACCCTTGTTTTTTATGAGTTCATAACACTTGTGCATGCGTTTTTGTTTATTTGACGATTAAGAAGATAACAACTGGCAGGCAGTTGTAACAATAAGTCTGCCTTTTTGTCATTTAAAGTTACATTGAAATTAAAATGACAATGAAATTATTGCGGCTCCCCCTTTGAGCTATACATTTATCGTTTCGAAAATTAAAAAACTCACTAATTATTGTCAGAAATTAGTTGAAAACATTGAAATTTGAGCGGATTCTGGTGGGTCGTTCAGTAACCCACTGTGACGCAAAGGGTCAAGGGTTTTTCATTGTTAGTTAAAGTTAAACACTGCGTGTTACAAAATTATAAATAAATACGGTGTAGTTGTAGAGTCTCATGCTTTACGATATAATTGGATAATATTTACGATTTTACTAAACATACTGACACAAGAGAATCAATGTATTAATGATAATATAGCTAAATATATTGTTAAAATAAATAACCTATTTTGTAATATCGTTGCAGTCCCTTTTTCGGCGAGGAGTTTCAATTCGAGGTACCGCGAAAATTTCGCTATCTGGGAATCTACGTTTACGACAGGGATAGGCACTTGAAGCAGGACAAAATCCTTGGAAAAGTGGCGATAAAGAGAGAGGACCTGGCAACCTATCACAACAAGGAACATTGGTTTCCACTGAGGCCGGTGGATGCGGATTCCGAGGTGCAGGGAAAAGCTCATTTGGAGCTTGCGTTGCAGCCTCAAGTTGGGCACGCTCAGCCCAAGCTCACTGTTCGGTAAATTTACAACATTTTTAATTCAAGCCTGAAAGGATAAAAATTATAAAAATTAAATTCACTAAGCGATCGAACGTTCGTCGTTTTCAGAGTCATCGAGTGTAGCGAACTGACCATTAAAAACGGCGGCTGTGATCCATTCGCTACTGTTACAGTACTGTACAGCAATGGCAAACAAATATCAAAACGCACTAAAGTCAAGAAGAAAACTGTTTCACCGTATTTCAACGAAACATTCGTTTTTGAGGTGAGCTATGAGCATTTTATTCGCCGATTTTTCGCGTTTTAAAATTTTTTTGTATTGAAAAAAAATGATTCAAAAGATGCAGCTTCATCTCGATGCTGAGTATTGATAACAATAAAAACGTAAAGCAGGAAAAAAGCAACTTAGATAATGATTAGTCAAAGTAGCAATTATTATTATCATCGATTAATCATTGAATTTAAAAAAAAAAAAACGATAATCGTATACGTCGAAAAATATATATATCCACTATAAATACATATTATTGACTTTATTCGTATTATTTGTTAGCCCGAATTGACTGAGTCTAAAGACAATGACGTATCGCATTATTGATAAAAATGACGCAAAGCAAGAAAAAATCTATAGATTATGATAACTAAAAATAGCAATTATTATAATGATAATCACCAATTAAGGATTGAATTTGAAGGAAAGAAAATCGTATACGTAAAAAATATATATATATATATCCGTAATTAATACTATAAAACAAATGAATAAAAAAATGTGATACATCGAGATTCAAGCGAGCGCTTATCGTGGGCCAAAAATTTATATTTATTTAAAGCGCCATAAGTTGCTGGAACCGCAAAAGAACATAGAGATAGTCCCGTAAAATAGTATTAAAAAAAAATTAATCAATAAAAAAGAGACCTTTGATAATAACAATCCATATTAATGACTTTATGCATATTATTTGTTAGCCCGAATTGACTGAGTCTAAGGACAATGACGTATCGCTCTATTGATAAAAATGACGCAAAGCAAGAAAAAACCTATAGATAATTATTACTAAAAATAGCAATTATTATAATAATAATTATCACCAATTAACCATTGAATTTGAAAAACCTTGCACATTGCTTCCTCATTATTTTTCGCTTTTTACAAAGCTCCCTCTATGAGGCAGCAGTATGTTCAATTTTGGCTTCCTCATAGAGGAAGCTTTGTAAAAACGAAAAATAATGAGGAAGCAATGTGCAACGTTCTACTTTGCATCCTTTTTAAATTAGATAAATAAACATGTTGTGAATTCGCTTTTTCTATTTCGTTATTCCGTTATTTCGTTATTATTAGAGCGTTTTCGAAAGTAAATGTGATAACGTATATTATTAAAAATAATTCAACATTCCATAAAATCTCAAATTTCATACCGTTTGTCACTAAATTATACATATATAATGGCTGAATATTGTTTCATTTATATACAAAATTTGAGCTCGCTATTTCAAGTTTTGCAAAAGTTACAATAGAGCGATGTCAATTTTTTGAAAAATTCAAAATTCCATAAAATCTTAACCACTTTACCGATTCGAACCAAATTCAGTACCAAACAGCATTGAGTGCACCTACTCTTATAACCAACTATTTAACAAAATAGACTAAATTTTACGAAAGATAGAGCGACCACGTCCTTTTTTCAAAAAATGCAAAACAGCATAACATCGAAATTTTCGCACAGATTTTGACGGAAATTGGTACAGTTGAAGAGGGTCTGCTGCTACACTAGTGTGCCAAATTTGAGCGCGATATACAAAACCGTTCTTGAGTTATCGGCGTTCGAATTTTCGGAGTTTTATACATACACGCACACACATACATACGGACATTTTTTCTCGATCACTTTTTTGGACGTTTTGGACAATTCTAAGTGGCCTGACATAAAAATCTCGAAATTTTTTTTTTCATGAAAACAGCTTCCTCTATGAGAAAGCAAAAAAGAAAATCGTATACATAAAAATATATATATATCCGTAATTAATACTATAAAACAAATTAATAAAAAAATGTGATACATACATCCACATTTAAGCGTAATAGCGCGTATCGTGGGCCAAAAATCTATATTCAATTATAGCGCCATAAGCTGCCGGAACCGCAAAAGGACATAGAATAATGATAGTTCATAAAAGGACATAAAATTATATTTAACAAAATTAATCAATAAAAAAGAGGCCTTTAATAATAATACATATTAATGACTTTATACATATTATTTGTTAGCCCGAATTGACTGAGTCTAAGGACAAGGACGTATCTCACTATTCGATCGATGGTGAGGTCGGCGAGGTAGTCGTTGGTCTCTGGCACGCTTCGCCGGGAATGGGCGAACAGCCAGCCTTCCTGGGTGAAGTTCGCGTGACTCTTCGCGGTCTTCAGAAGCAACCGACGAGCACAACGACCGCCTGGTACTTCCTCCAACCGCGAGCGGCAAAACACCGTCCAAGCAAAATAACGAGTAACTCTACGCCGCCCGGCACACTTCCCGGTCTGGGCTCTCTTCGTTTGAAGATTCACTACACCGCCGATCATGTATTTCCCTCGGAAATGTACGACAAACTGCGGCGACTTCTTCTACAGAGCGTCAATATACAGCCAATAACATCCTCAGCGGTTTACATACTCGGGGAAATCGTCTCCAGTAAAATGGAAGCTGCTCAACCGTTAGTCCGAGTACTCGTTCATCACGGTCAGCTCGTCTCGGTCATGCGGGCCTTAGCTAGTCACGAAATTTCAAAATTAACGTGAGTAAACATCTCTATTCTGTTTTTTTATACAGAAATCTACGTTTTGCCGGTGAACCTGCCAGCAAAAAGAAGCATTTCTTTCTGAACAGCTGGACACCATTTTTTTTAAATTAAAATCTTTTTTACTTGAAAAATCCATTTTTTTACATTTCTATACACAAATTTAAAAAAAGTGAGATATCATCTTTCTGTTGATATCTCTTATGTGATTTTTGCTCATATTCGCCACATAAGTCTTAATACATCGTGTGAAAACAGAAATAAAAAAATTCCCATTTTGGAGGTCTTTAATACAAATTTTCGAGGAAATAAGTTTAAAAAAATGATTACTTTACAAATTCGGAAGATCAAATAAATGATTTGATATTGTAAACAAAAGTGTGAATTTTCCTGCTTTTCAGAAAACTGCTGACTGAATTAGCTAACAATACAGCCGCAGTGTGAATTTCATAAAAAATTATCTACCGTATCAGAAAGTGTATAAAAGATTTAAAAATTTCGATAAGATCAAACCCTTAATTATATAAGAATCAAAAGCATTATTATTGCCCCAAGACTCAAACTATAATACACAAAGTGCTTACAGTATATGTTCCTCAGTATCTGAGAACGTTTTCTCACGTTACTTTTCTTATTCCCATTGTAATCTCAACCGCCGATCTTTGCCATTGTCTCAGGGATCCAACGACGATATTTCGGGGCAACACGTTAGTCAGCAAAATGATGGACGAGGGAATGCGTTTAGCGGGTCTGCACTATTTACACAGTACACTGAGACCGGCAATGGAGCAAGTGTTTCTCGAGCGTAAGCCATGCGAGATCGATCCGACCCGCGTCAAGGATGCCAACACGATACAGGCGAACTTGGCGAATCTTAAGGTAAGTTCTCGGGCTCGTAATCAGCCTCAATCTTAAAACCAGATAGAGAAGAAAAAAAAAAACGCTCGTGAGGAAAAAGCGTAAATACGCCGGAAAGATTTCTCACGACTTTATATTTTATTTTTTTTATCTTCTTATTTCTAACAATGGAGTTCGCGCGCTCTCGTTTTTTACGCACACACAGGAATACGTCGAAAGGGTTTTTACGGCAATAACGACATCCGGCGTGCGATGTCCACCGCTCATGTGCGAGATGTTCTGGTGTCTGCGCGAGCTCGCCGCGACACACTTCCCCAAGAACAAAGAAGTGCGTTACTCGGTCATAAGCGGCTTTATATTTCTGCGATTCTTCGCGCCCGCGATTCTTGGACCGCGACTGTTCGACATCACGAATGAACAAATTGTAAGCATTTTCTCACGCAACATTTTCGCACTTTCTTACTGTGTTGAGGGGGAATATTTTGGTTTTAATTTTGGTCGATTGGTTCACAGGATACTCAAACAAATAGAACTCTAACGCTCATTTCTAAGACAATTCAGAGTCTCGGGAATTTGGTCAGCTGCCGGGGAGGCGCCGGAAGTGTCTGCAAAGAGGAATACATGGAGTGCGTTTACAGGTAATTCGGCCACACGTTTTCTTTGTTTTTTGTTCAAATATAAATTAAAATAAAATAAAAAGAATATTAATGTTGCCTCCACATGACGATAGTAATTATTGTGAAAAGAATTTGGAATTTTCATTTGCAAACTAAATTTGTAATGGAAATTTCAAATGAAATGTGCAAACGACATTTTAAATCGAAATTTCAAATGAAATGTGCAAACTAGATTTTAAATGGAAATTTCAAATGAAATGTGCAAACGACATTTTAAATCGAAATTTCAAATGAAATGTGCAAACTACATTTTAAATAGAAATTTGGAATAAAATGTGCAAACTACATTTTAAATGGAAATTTACAATAAAATGTGCAAACTACATTTTAAAGGAAAATTTCAAATGAAATGTGCAAACTACATTTTAAAGGAAAATTTCAAATGAAATGTGCAAACTACATTTTAAATAGAAATTTCAAATGAAATGTGCAGACTACATTTTTAACATGAACTGTTCAACGTTTTCAGGGAATTTTATACGGAGAAGCACATCCAGGCGGTGAAACAGTTTTTGGAGTTGATATCGACGAGCAGTAATAGCGGAATAAATCGGCAACGACCGACGATTCTGCAGGAACAACCGGTCGTGTTGAAGGAGGGGTGCGTTAATTTTTCTCCATTTTGTAACGACTCTTTAACTTGGATTTCCTTATACAATTATACTGACCGCGCTTCGCTCTAATAGAATATACTTTCTTTTTGTGCACTCTGCTGACTGTGGCAAGAGGTTTGTACCGCGATTAACGAAGATCGCAACCTTATGAATCTTTACGATCGTAGAAATTGATTAATAGAGTTTTCATTCTTGGTTTGCAGAGTAATGATCAAAAGAGCGCAAGGCCGAAAGCGTTTCGGTCGCAAGAACTTCAAACAAAGATACTTCAGACTGACTACGCAAGACTTGACCTACTCGAAAACGAAAGGTGAGCGGCGAATGTTATTAAACTCTTGAATGGCTCAATAATGTCGAGGAGGAACGAATTATGAATAGAGATGTGAACATTTGCAGGAAAGGAACCTTTGTGTAGAATACTTTTGGAGGAAATATTGGCTGTGGAGAGGCTGCACGAAGATTCCTTCAAGATGAAGAATATGTTTCAAATAGTGCAACCTCAGAGGGCCCTGTACGTACAGGCTAACAATTGCGTCGAGGAGAAAGAGTGGATTGATATTCTCACCAAGATATGTCACACTAACAGTAATAGACTGGAGAGGTATCATCCTAGCGCCTACATTAATGGACACTGGCTCTGGTAAGTTAAAAATTAAATGAACAACGTCAGATGAACTTTTTGTAGTTAAATGAAGCTTTAAATAAGATCAAATTGATAAAACATTTTTTCTTGAATTTTTTAATACAAGTTACGAATCAATTGTCAAATAAAAATTACAAATTGATTTACAAATGTGTGTTTAAAATCAATTACAAACAATTATCAATAATGAAATGAAATTTTCAAATGAAATTTTCAAATGAAATTTTCAAATGAAATTTTCAAATGAAATTTTCAAATGAAATTTTCAAATGAAATTTTCAAATGAAATTTTCAAATGAAATTTTCAAATGAAATTTTCAAATGAAATTTTCAAATGAAATTTTCAAATGAAATTTTCAAATGAAATTTTCAAATGAAATTTTCAAATGAAATTTTCAAATGCAATTTTCAAATGCAATTTTCAAATGAAATTTTCAAATGAAATTTGCAAATGACATTTTCAAATGAAATTTTCAAATGAAATTTTCAAATGAAATTTTCAAATGAAATTTTCAAATGAAATTTTCAAATGAAATTTTCAAATGAAATTTTCAAATGAAATTTTCAAATGAAATTTTCAAATGAAGTTTTCAAATGAAATTTTCAAATGAAATTTTCAAATGCATTTTTCAAATGACATTTTCAAATGAAATTTTCAAATGAAATTTTCAAATGAAATTTTCAAATGAAATTTTCAAATGAAATTTTCAAATGAAATTTTCAAATGAAATTTTCAAATGGAATTTTCAAATGAAATTTGCAAATGACATTTTCAAATGAAATTTTCAAATGAAGTTTTCAAATGAAATTTTCAAATGAAATTTTCAAATGAAATTTTCAAATGAAATTTTCATATGAAATTTTCAAATGAAATTTGCAAATGAACTTTTCAAATGAAATTTTCAAATGAAATTTTCAAATGAAGTTTTCAAATGAAGTTTTCAAATGAAATTTTCAAATGAAATTTTCAAATGCAATTTACAAATGCAATTTTCAAATGAAATTTTCAAATGAAATTTTCAAACGGAATTTTCAAATAAAATTTTCAAATGAAATTTTCAAATGAAATTTTCATATTAACAGAATGAGATCAGTGATGATTTTGTGATTTTTAGTTGTCGGTCAGTGTCTGAAATTGCTCCGGGATGCAGTGAAGTATCGCCAGGTATCGAGGCAGGTCTGCGAATGGTGCTCGATCCGGATCGTGATCTCCAAAGGATTCATTCGCTCATATTCATGAATATGCCGAGGCTCGAGACTTTGATGAGCGCTTGCGAATGTCAGGCTGTGTACGGTGCGAGCGAGATGTGCGTCTTACCCGGCGGCGGCTCGCCCATCGAAGACGTTCCGTCGTGCTTCAAGACTTTGACTGCACTCAGAGAAGCCGCTTTCGCGCTTCAAGCCGAACATAGAGCGTACTTTAGGAGATTGGCTCGTGATACCAAATACGGCAGCAAGTAAGTTTTATCCCAAATTAATATAAAATTCTCCTCTTTGTCCACACGAATATATACAACATTTATAAACAAACTGCTAGTTAAATCAAAATTTTGAACCACATTTGCAAATAAATTTATCGAATGATTAATAAAATACATTTACCTATGAAATACGCCAAATATTTTTTTTTTTAGCGGCAATTTTTAATGTTATTCTTCCAACTGAAAAATGCATATCATAGTATATTTGAGAATTTTGTTGAGTTTTTTAAATTAGGGCGTTTTTTAGATAGCTTTAATTATTTATAACTCAGAAATTTCGATTTAAAAAAATCTGAAAAATTTCCGCCCCATTTATATTGTCTGAAATGCAGTATTTTGCAAATTTTTTAAAAACTATCAAATGTTGATATTAATGATTTATGGGGTAAACAAATAGCCAGAAAGAGTTTAAAAAATAGTGGATGATTACAAATCTAATTAAAATAACAAAACGAAATTTTGACTTCTCATCGGGCAAGCAAATTATTTAATACTCAGAAATTTCGATTTAAAAAAATCTAAAAAAAATCCGCCCCATTTATATTGTCTGAAATGCAGTATTTTGCAAATTGTTTAAAATCTATCAAATGTTGATATCAATGATTTATGGAGTAAACAAATAGCCAGAAAGAGTTGAAAAAAATAGTCGATGATTACAAATCTAATTTAAATAACAAAACGAAATTTTGACTTCTCATCGGGCAAGCAAATTATTTAATACTCAGAAATTTTTATTTTAAAAAATCTAAAAAAATTCCGCCCCATTTATATTGTCTGAAATGCAGTATTTTGCAAATTGTTTAAAATCTATCAAATGTTGATATCAATGATTTATGGAGTAAACAAATAGCCAGAAAGCGTTTAAAAAATAATCGATGATTACAAATCTAGTTAAAATAACAAAACAAAATTTTGTCTTCTCATCAGACAAGCAAATTATTTATAACTCAGAAATTTCGATTTAAAAAATCTGAAAAAATTTCTGCTCCATTTATATTGTCTGAAATTCAGTATTTTGCAAATTGTTTAAAAACTATCAAATACTGATATCAATGATTTACGGAGTAAACAAATAGCCAGAAAGAGTTTTAAAAAATAGTGGATGATTACAAATCTAATTTAAATAACAAAACAAAATTTTGTCTTCTCATCAGGCAAGCTCCAATCGGCGACGACAATTATCTCCATTTGGCGGCTCGGGCGGGTTTCGACAGTCAGCTAACAAAGCGAGCTTACGAATCCGATGGCTTGAACCAAAGTACGAGATGCATAGACACGGAGCACGGCTATGAGGGCCTCACGCGACGGATAGAAGATCGTCGGTTCGATGATTCATACAGAAAGTGCTTAGACTCTGATTCGATAAATCGTAGGTACGAGAACGATAATAACACGCTAAGACGCTACGAGAACAGCACCGACACGATACGTAGTATACAAAACGATCTTAAGAAATTTGACAACAGCTTGAATAGCACATTACTGAGATCAGACAGGCACGAGAGAAACGGTAACGAAAATAATTTCGAAAATCACAGGAGATTGGATAGCGTGCAACAGCAGCAACACCAACAGCAGAGTCTTTTAACGAGCGAGGGGATTAGTTTATCGGGTACGCTTTCTAGAAAATTGAGCAATTACGATAACACGAGAAAATTGGACGAGGGAAGCCTCACAAGGCGGATAAGGGACGATGCGTCCGACATATCCTCAGGCTCCATGAGCGGACGTGGCAATCATTGATTCGACGATCGACAATCGATTGCTTAGCTTATTATTTAATCTTTAATTTTTCATCGTCTCTAGCAAATCGAGCGTCCAAGTAGCTCATCATAAATCTCAATTTATAAAAGGCTATCGAATGTACAATCTAGTCAAATGAGTTCTAAAGTTTTTCGTTTCTTCACTTTCGAGGGTCGATTAAAGACATTAAAGAATTTATCGTTTTCTTTTTGGCAAACCAAAAAGTAATTTTTTTTTTTACGTTCGGAATGATTTTCGGGCTTAAAAAGGCCGAGTTTCTGTTGAATAAGAGTTTTTGTGTAACGTTGAAAATTTTTTTGAATTGGAGATTTATTTTTGCATGTTTTGTGCACAGAATCTCAGCTCATTTTTATCGTCAGACGATGCTTTGTCATATCAGCGTGTTAGATTTTCCATTCAGCTCCTTGACTCGTAGAAGAAAAAAAAACACATCGTGTAAGATAATTTTTCTTTTCTTAAAATAGCTTTAAATTTTTAACAATGGATGTTTTTGAAAATCTGCGTTGGTGATTTTATAGAGCATCTTATAACGAACAAAATAGGCTGTCGTTCGTGGAAATAGGATGAATATAACAAAGTTCATATCAGAAAAACTAATCGAAAATACTTATTTTTCCGAATCTACGTAACATACGAAAAATTGCCATTTGGAAGCTTGTTTTTCATTTAGTATTCATTTGATTGGAATGTACTGAAGCCTCGAATCGGATAACAAAAGAACAAGGCTATAAAAGTACATTTTCACCTTTTAGCGATCGTAAATTCTGAAATAACGGGTCCAATCCCTGTAGCCTCGATGCGAAAACTGTGTACGATAATCCGTAGGGTTTTCCTCTCCCTTCGTCCCTTTTTTCACCCGCCGCTCGACTCCCCAAAATCGCGTCACAACTGAAATCTCTACTATTTATTTATTTATTCGTACAAACTGTTTTCGGGACTCGTTTTTAAGACGTAAACACATGATTTCATGTGCGTGTATACATGACACACCTGATCAGTGTTAAACACTGATAAACGCTGTAAAGAAAGAAAGAAAAAAAGAATAGAAAAGAAGTAATCTCAATTTATCGAAACGTATATAAATATACCGCTAGACTATCTTTTTTTTTAAAAGGAGTATGGAGCGCTTTGTGCAAGTCAAATAAGTGTAAAAATGTTCAAAAACGTTTCTACAATTTCACGTTTTGAAAAGGAAATCAACTGATATATGCTAATATCCGATGAGAAATTTTTGTTCTAGTCTTTTAAAAGAATAACCCACAATATCAGTCCGATTATTACGAATCATATCTCATTTGTATGTCTGACGTTAGGATAGGATAGAATAATCAAACGGTTGTATCTTTTTATCTACTAATACTATCAAAAATCTGTACGACCAATCGATAAAGCATCTTTTAATAAACAAAATGAGCTATTGTTCGTTATGATCGGACGAATGTTGCGGTTAACTCTTTTAAAAAACTCAATGAAAAAACATAACATTGGACATTTGCAGATATCCATTGATTTACTTTTCATATCATAGCTATGCATGTATTTGTGTATTAAAAACTAATGGTACTACGCGAGTAACACCTCGGATCATTTCATGAAACCACCAGAAATTGTAGAAACGCTATTAAAAATGTAGCACTAATTTGACTAGTGTGAAGCGCTCCAATCTCCTTAAGTCGTCGCGATTCGGCCGAAATGCCTGAACGTCAACAGCAGCACATATTGTACCTAAAGAAAATGAAGAAAAATGTAATCTGAAATTATCGCATAAGACTTCGTCGTTCAGCTGGACTCGTGCGTGGCTCTATTGAAAAAAAAAAAAAAAAACGAAGGAAAAATTTTGCCAGCGTCGCGAGTTTCTCTCCGTGTTTAAAATCGTCGAAGCAGTCGACGAGGCACAAATGTCCGGGCGACCCTCCACTCTCTCTCTTCAAACGCCTAAACTCCCGTCTTAACTCGAGTAGAAGATACATGGGATGTAAAAGCCGACTACGAAATTACAAATGATCTAATTACATATTGAACTGAATTAGCTGTAGGCCTAAACTCTAATGACTCCGTGTTTTTTTTATGCTGCATATCGCATTTATACAACAAAAAAAAAAAATAAGAAAGAAAGAACGAAGAAAATTTGCGCAAATAATCCGTCTTCTGTTGATCTTAGACTTTCGTGACTCCGAGGTTTTTATCAAATGGCATAATATATGGAATTTTAGCGCGGTTTTAAAAAACGCTGTGAATTTGTACAATCCCAGCTAAAAAAAGACAAGGAAAAGATTTCTTTTTCACAAATGTCATGTCAAATTTTCCAAACAAAAAAAGCAAAAGTCACTTTTCCTTTACATATTTTAACAATTCGTGCGGCAGGGATTTAAAAACATATGCTAAAAAATCTTGCTAAACAGCTTGATCGAAAAATTGAGCGTTTTTTTAACCGCCCTAATGGAATATCCACTGGTTTTCTGTAGCGCTCGCACAGTTAAACTCTGGCCGCGTTTGTGTAGTCGAATGCAACCGAACTGTTGGAATGGAAGCTCTCGATTTCCATTGTTAATATGCCATATTAAAGTTTACGAATATATAGAATCCCTCCATTCTAGTAGCGAATATGCGTTTTATTAAAAATAAAAAATGAAAACAAAAATATTTTAAAAAAGAAGAAGATGAAGAAGGAAAATGAATGAATTTAAAAAAAACACCAATTAATGAAAATGCTGTACAGTTGATTAAAGATACGATAGCGCGAGAAAGAAAGATAGGAAGAAAAAGAGTAATGTTATTAATTATTGAATAGAAAGAAAATTTTAAGCTTTCCTCTATTGATGTACAGTGTACAGAATTCTCTATTTCCATGTTGTAGACTATAGATCTAAATGAAATCTTTTTTTTTCTCCTTCGTGCCCTCGAGACACTTCTATTTTATATAGATTTACGATTATGATAACTCTATAAATATACTGAAAAACTACGATAGATCTTTGTAGACGAATATCAAAGTGTACAGGTTATCGCGAGAAGACTAATCTGAATCAGTCCGAGAGTTTTGACATTGACATGCGGACGGCTCGTAGTCGTTGGAATTATACAACTTAAACAAAAAAGAAAAAAAAACATATCTGTCACGAGGCGCCTCAGAAATATTCAATCGCTCGAAAGTTCAATTAACAAAAAATAACGTTTTAGTGGTCCAAAATACACGTTTTTGTATTGTCGACGACAACGTTTTTTAACTTTCGCTTTGCCTTTTTTTTTATCGAACGGATGAGAGTTCGCGCAAAAGTTCTTTTCTTTTTTTTAAATCATATTCTGATTCGAAATTTCGGCACAATCATTAAGGGAAAACAGACTGAGCAAAATCGCTGATTTTCGTTCAAAAATATCTCATTTGTTTAGTTGCTGGTATTGTAAGAAAAATAGACACTGTTGAATCATAAAAGGGAGAATATTTTGCCCTACGGCAAAAACGTCTAAATTTTATGGATAAAAATGAAATTATGTTTTATAAAATTTAGGGCTGCTTCACAAGACAATCGGTAGGTCTAAAATTCTGAAATAATGGCTCAGTTGTGATTGAGATGTACTCCTCCGGCTTGAATGTAGCTATTTGTGATAGGAACAAAATTTGTGAAATGGCGTGGCCATGAAGAGAGATCATAAAAATTATTTTCATACATCAATTACAACTTTACCAATTGTAAGAGGGAAAAAAGTACACTTAAGCCGAAATCACACATTCTATGCAAAATGTTTTAAGAATTTTTGACCTTCTACTATTTTTTAGAAAATTTCGCTAAAGTTTATAAAACATTAATATTTCATTTTAGGCTACCTAAAAATCTGTTTTTTTTTTTTGTTTAAAACGTGAAAAATGCGCGTATTTTCTTATAATACCAGCAGCGCTACAAGTCAGATATACATGAATAAACATCAGCAATTTTTTATTTGTGTCTCTTCCCTTAAGGAGGTTTGAGCGCTTTACACTCGTCAAATCAGTGCTGAATATTTGATATCGTTTTTTACAAAATTTTTGCGGCTTACTTAGCCGCAGTGAAAGGCTGATTTGTACTACATCAGGTTTCCATAACTCTAAGAAACATTCATAGCGATAAATACACACTTTACAACAATATTAATATCAATATTCCAATCTTTAAAAATGTGTACCATTTTTTTCTTTCCATTACTATTCATGCTTAAGCACAAATGCTGTTATACAATGCTACCAAGCACAAAACTTTACAAAACTGATTTTATTAACGTGAATCGCTCCAACATCCTTAAGGAAGCTTTCAGGGCTGCAAACCACTTCAATTAATTTAATAAATATTTATCGTATAATTGACTTAATAGTTATTGTTAAAAGATTATTATATACAGCTTTTATAAAAAGACGTTCAATTTTTTAAATAGTTACTACGAATTTTAGTGTAAATGTTATTTCAGGTGAAAAAAAAATGGGTTCATATAATTGATGTATTAATTGACGAAAAAAGAAGTACCGCCCATTCCCAATTTTTCGTGAAATTTTATTAAAAAAATCAAATGTAGTTATTCAAAAGTTTGAACATTTTTTTTTACAACCTCTCGAAGTTCGTATTATGAAATCATAATTATAACTATAATTTTACTATAAATATTTAAATCAATAAGAAATGTGAGTTTACAACGCTGAAAGCTTTTCTGATAGATAAGATAAGAGAATTGCAAAATAAATGCATGGGGAAATTGCAATTCAAGAATTCCAACTGAACTGACGCAGACGCTCGTTGACGCGATTCTTTCTTCGAGAATAACGTAGCATAAAACTACCTACGTGCTTGTACTATAAAAAAAAAAAAGAGGAGATAAAAGAATTATAAGAACGATAAAGCTCTTTCGAAGCGCAGATGATCATGGTAATTCTACTTATGAACGGTATTATTTATATTAAATATATATTGTATTAATAATTTAATAACGATTTTGTATATCCTTTTGTTGTGTTCACCAAGTAACTATTGTTACCTTGTAGTAGAGAATCCTTAGCATAGATCGTGCCTTAAAAAAAACAACAAGAGCGTCGAGGACCCTAAAAAAATGAAGAAAAATATTTAATGTTTTTTTTTTTCTTTCGTCTCATCTTTGGCGAGTGAGATGTATGCTCGGCGATATACACGGTGCGTGTATTTTAATATTGTACATACCTTTTTTTTTCTCTCGTCTCTGCAATAAACGATGTGTTCTCTCATGTAATATTATATTTATGGTCTATTTTTATTTTTACAACTTATACCTTAGCGACTCTGCACGGAGAGAAAAGTCTGTGGATAGCTACGCGGGTTTCCGTTGTTTAATTAATATAACTCACGTACCGTAGTGACACATGCGCTTTATCTGTAGTTGTTCTTATACACGTAAAAGCTTTCAAAATATGTATTGTAATCGTTCCGATTTTAATTTAGTACCATGCTCATTATTCCTATATTAATGTTTCCAACCGAATTTTTACTTATACGTATACGTATGAAAGTGTTCCCTTTTTATATAGGAATAATTAGTTAATTTTTCGTACTATTTTCAATATGATACTGGAATTAGTTATGGAAGGATTTTCTATGCGTTCCCTTAAATGTATTTAAAGACGCCATCGTATTGTTAAATTTAATTTTGTTTCTCTGACTGTTATGTTGAAACTGCAACATACTAGCCAAAGTAGATCGATAAGTCATAAAGTTGAAACTTATGATATGACGACTCGACCAAAAATACAAATATCGGGCAGTATCATTGCCATGTCTTCGATGTCTCACGAAAGACACTTTTCGCGAAAAGACTGCTCTTTATATGCACCGCCGTAGATCTTTACGTTTACGAGAAAAGTCGTGGTTATTCGCTATCTAACGGCTGAAAACTCACTAAATGCTCTCTGGGTTTGTTTACCATATAAATATGACATGTCAATGTTTCTTATGGTGTATAGCAATTACAACATTTCTTATACACTCTAAATTCACAGTTCTACTCAGAGTTGTGCTGTAATACCTAATACTTATAGAAATAGTGATGATGATACGATCAGCTCTATAATTATGATTTTATAATAATAACATGTAGCCATTGTAATACGATGATTAATCTTTGGAATGGCTGCAAAAATTATTATTTTTCAATAAAAGTTCACGGTAATCCTTTTGAAAAAAAAATGGAAAAAAATTAGTAATGCATTAAAAAAGTAATGCATTACATATTTCTTCCATTTTTTCCACTATTTCTTGCAATATTAAAGCGAAAATTAGTAATTTTTTCAGCTATTCAAATGTTTACACTCTATTTTACAATCACTACATATTATTATTATGAAATCATAATTACAAAACAAATTATAATGTAAACTATATCTCATGAATTAATGGGGATTTACAACTCTTGTTCTACTTATTTGTGCTGTCGCTAGATGGCAAATTCGTGTACCGATTCTCGTAAATGGAAGTAACTACGGAGTCGCATATAAGCGGGAAAGTTTCATGCCAATTCGTCCTGTGGCATTATATCACAAGGCAATATATCGATTTTTTGTCGCTCTCTTCGGGTTGTTATGAAATACTAACGACCCAGCGCTTTTGAATAAAAGAAAGACTTTTAAAAAAAACCCTATATGTTGATAATCCCAAAGCAGTACAGGAAATTACCCTACATGTTGATAATCCCAAAGCAGTACAGGAAATTAATACTGATCAATGGCAATAAGTCCCATGTAAATGAAGATTACTCCAATGTTTTCACCTTTCAAACAGATAAAGATACAACGGATTACTATACTGTTAAGGAATAAGTCATTGCTGTTATCAAGCAAATTTGGGACGATTACTATACGTATCGTAAGCTGTAAGTTGTTCATATGAGCTTTTACAATAAAGCCCATGTGTCACCGCCGTACCATATTTTCTGCGAGTGCCAGAAATGGAAGATGAAGATGAAGAAATGGAAGAAGTGACTGGAAGAGAACGGGGAAACGAAATAGCGAAGACGCCAACCGCAGAGAGACAGTCAAGCAAAAGAACGCGACCTCTTCTTGGTTTCAGTAGAGTCGCGGCAAGAAATGACCAGGGCGACGGAGACATTAGCAGTTTGGATTTACTGCTGCCGCCTTGGCCCTGGCACGAAGTAGCAGCTCTCCCACTCGAAGCTACTCTTGCTCAAACCGCGCATCTTCTACAAGCTTCAGTAGTTGAATAAATCTCGCGGGTGCATCATTCGCGACAGTGACGGAAAAAAAAATAAAAAAATAAAATAATAAACAAATAAACAAACAAAGAAATATCGAAACATATAAAAAAAATATGTCGGGGGACGTACAGCCGAGAAAGCGAAAGGATAAGAGACGCAAAAAAGGTGAGAGACGAGCTGTTAATTCGCTGAACGAAATTTCGTAACGCTCTCTGGTCCCTCCGCGGTAAAAGATATTTTTAGCGATACTCTCCTGTCTCTCTATTTTTTTCGTCTCTTCACGATTTAAAAAAAAATACAGCGTACCACAACTTGTCACTTTCGTTTTGATTTTTTTTTTTTAATACTAAGAGAATAATTTGACCGCCAATTATCTTTGATTATATTGTTTTTAGATTTTGGCAATCAAAGCGCGCCTGCGATTATTATTCTATATTTATTTTTTCTATAAAAAGACGACTCGTGCGCGCTTCAATCGTTTGTTGCGAGGAGGAAGAAATACTTTGACTTCGAACAAAAAAATGTTTTTCCATTGGATCTGATATAAAGAAATTATTTATTTTTATTGACGTATAGCTTCATAAAAAAATGCATTACAATTTCAAGTGACATTAGTGTTATTATTCTGTTGCGAAAATGTTATGACTACTTTTTTTACTGAAGCAAAATTCTAAGTCATGTTGATTATAGCAAAATTGGCCTAAATAAAATACAAGTATCTGGGTATCCAAAGTAAGAAAATGTGGGCTTCGTAGAGTTAGACCGAGAGGAACTAACATTGGTATACGAAAATAGATTTAAACGGTATGACCCACTCCAAAAGCATTTATCTCAGGAATTATTTGTATGAAAATTTTTAGCCGACGGGGATTACCATATCCAAAGGATACGTGGTGCAAGCTTTGGTATGCGATTATTTCATGCTGTGATATATACTTCTTTTTAAAAAAATATATATCTTCCTTTTTAAGAGAAGAAAGTCAGCTCAAAATCAGTGATATTCATTGATGGATTCTCATTTGTTTGGCTGCTGGTATCATACGAAAAAATATATGTCGATAATCTCCTTACAGAAATAATCTGGAGTGAAAAAGTTTTTTCACCTCAGTTAAATAATATTTGATAATATTTTCTTTCATTTTTGTAGTCTCGACACTTTTATTAGAGGCCAAAAATTTCCAAATAATTTTAAAGAATAAAGTCCATAGATTATTTTTCCGGCATGAGTTTGGCTGTTTTCTTTGAATTAGAGAAACTATAATTTGGTTTAAATTTTTTTTGTAATCACCATTAAAATCCAGAAAATTTTCCCAATTTTAAAACCACCTTAAATTGCTGACCTCATGTCGACGGCATTAATTTTCCGCAGACCTAACAATTATTTCAGAATATTTGATCTACTGGTTTTCATTTTAAAGTATGCATAGTGTAAAAACTGTAAAATATTATAGTAGGTCACCCAGAATAGAGAATTTTTTCCACAACCTAGCAAATAATTTTTGTGTAAGAAGTCAACAGCATAAATTTTTTCATGTAACACTAAAATGTAACAGAAATAATCTAGGGTGAAACAGTTTTTTCACCTCAGTTAAATAATATTTGACAATATTTTCTTTCATTTTTGTAGTCTCGACACGTTTATTAGAGAACGAATAGGCCAAAAATTTCCAAATAATTTTAAAGAATAAAGTCCAAAGATTATTCTTTCGGCATGAATTTGGCTGTTTTCTTTTAATTAGAGAAACTATAATTTGGTTTAAATTTTTTTTCTAATCACCATTAAAATCCAGAGAATTTCCCCAATTTTAAAACCACCTTAAATTGCTGACCTCATGTCGGCGGCATTAATTTTTCGCAGACCTAACAATTATTTCAGAATATTTGGTCTACTGGTTTTCTTTTTAAAGTATGCATAGTGTAAAAACTATAAAATATTATAGTAGGTCACCCAGAATAGAGAATTTTTTCCACAACCTAGCAAATAATTTTTTGTGTAAGAAGTCAACAGCATAAATTTTTTCATGTAACACCAAAATATAACAGAAATAATCTGGGGTGAAACAGTTTTTTCACCTCAGTTAAATAATAATTGACAATATTTTCTTTCATTTTTGTAGTCTCGACACGTTTATTAGAGAACGAATAGGCCAAAAATTTCCAAATAATTTTAAAGAATAAAGTCCAAAGATTATTCTTTCGGCATGAATTTGGCTGTTTTCTTTGAATTAGAGAAACTTTAATTTGGTTTAAATTTTTTTCTAATCACCATTAAAATCCAGAGAATTTCCCCAATTTTAAAACCACCTTAAATTGCTGACCTCATGTCGGAGGCATTAATTTTCCGCAAACCTAACAATTATTTCAGAATATTTGGTCTACTGGTTTTCTTTTTAAAGTATGCATAGTGTAAAAACTATAAAATATTATAGTAGGTCACCCAGAATAGAGAATTTTTTCCACAACCTAGCAAATAATTTTTTGTATAAGAAGTCAACAGTATACATTTTTTCATGTAACACCAAAATGTAACAGAAATAATCTGGGGTGAAACAGTTTTTTCACCTCAGTTAAATAATATTTGACAATATTTTCTTTCATTTTTGTAGTCTCGACACGTTTATTAGAGAACGAATAGGCCAAAAATTTCCAAATAATTTTAAAGAATAAAGTCCAAAGATTATTCTTTCGGCATGAATTTGGCTGTTTTCTTTTAATTAGAGAAACTATAATTTGGTTTAAATTTTTTTTCTAATCACCATTAAAATCCAGAGAATTTCCCCAATTTTAAAACCACCTTAAATTGCTGACCTCATGTCGGCGGCATTAATTTTTCGCAGACCTAACAATTATTTCAGAATATTTGGTCTACTGGTTTTCTTTTTAAAGTATGCATAGTGTAAAAACTATAAAATATTATAGAAGGTCACCCAGGATAGAAAATTTTTTCCACAACCTAGCAAATAATTTTTTGTATAAGAAGTCAACAGTATACATTTTTTCATGTAACACCAAAATGTAACAGAAATAATCTGGGGTGAAACAGTTTTTTCACCTCAGTTAAATAATATTTGACAATATTTTCTTCCATTTTTGTAGTCTCGACACGTTTATTAGGGAACGAATAGGCCAAAAATGTTCAAATAATTTTAAAGAATAAAGTCCAAAGATTATTCTTCCGGCATGAGTTTGGCAGTTTTATTTGAATTAGAGAAACTATAATTTGGTTTAAATTTTTTTCTAATCACCATTAAAATCCAGAGAATTTCCCCAATTTTAAAACCACCTTAAATTTCTGACCTCATGTCAGAGGCATTAATTTTCCGCAAACCTAACAATTATTTCAGAATATTTGGTCTACTGGTTTTATTTTTAAAATATGCATAGTGTAAAAACTGTAAAATATTATAGTAGGTCACCCAGAATAGAGAATTTTTTCCACAACCTAGCAAATAATTTTTTGTGTAAGAAGTCAACAGTATAAATTTTTTCATGTAACACCAAAATGTAACAGAAATAATCTGGGGTGAAATAGTTTTTTCACCTCAGTTAAATAATGTTTGACAATATTTTCTTTCATTTTTGTAGTCTCGACACTTTTATTAGAGAACCAATGGGCCAAAAACTTCCAAATAATTTTAAAGAATAAAATCCACAGATTATTCTTCCGGCATGAGTTTGGCTGTTGTCTTTGAATTAGAGAAACTATAATTTGGTTTAAATTTTTTTCTAATCACCATTAAAATCCAGAGAATTTCCCCAATTTTAAAACCACCTTAAATTGCTGACCTCATGTCGGCGGCATTAATTTTCTGTAGACCTAACAATTATTTCAGAATATTTGGTCTACTAATTTTCTTTTTAAAGTATGCATAGTCTACAAACTATAAAATATTATAGTAGGTCACCCAGAATAGAGAATTTTTTCCACAACCTAGCAAACAATTTTTCGTGTAAGAAGTCAACAGCATAAATTTTATCATGTAACACCAAAATGTAGCCAAACAAGCAATTAACATTTTGAGCCGACTCCACTCTTCATTTTTTTTAAAAGTTTTCTATCAATGAGTCATACGTTCGAAAAACGCGGTGTGTCGATTGGAACCACAGGCTTGACGTATAATTTTTGTTCTCTTCAATTTTATTTCTTCTGACTTTAATTAGATGAAGACGATGCCGGAACTCCACCACCAAATCTCGTTAATCCATCCTCCGAGCACTCTACGGATAATGTGACTATACATGTGCACAAAGAGGGCGGTACTGGGGGTCACTGGTGTGCTAGAATAATATTCTTCATTCTCTTCAGTGTGCTCATTGGACTTGTTGGTCTTATCATCTTCGAACATCGTGGCAGTACAGATGGTCAGTTCTTCATGAAAGAAATTTGTTTAAAGTTTGGAAAGTCGGGCCTTTTCCATTGCTTCCTCATTTTTTACCTTCCTCAGAGCTAAATACCTTTACAAGGAAAAATGCTCACCAACTTTGTGCAAAATGAGGATGCAATGTGCAATGTCCAACTTTGCAACCTTTTTTTTTTTAAATAAGTTCAAATAATTCAATATTCTACAAAATTATAACTCCTCAGTTGCTTTGTACCAAATTCGATACAAAATATCCTCGTAAGTTATTACGCACATTTCTAAAGTTTCAGTCTGTTTCGTTAAAAGCAAAAGTAGTATAAAGTTATAAAATTCAAATTGCTACAAAATCTGAATCTCTACCGATCGTCGCCGAATTTAATATCTACTACAACTGGATAGTAGTTTGCCTTTTTTATTAACGTTAAACAGAATTCTTCATATTTCGTTAGTGTTGGATTTATTTGTTTACAGTTCAATGATGTCAAATCTATATCTTCAAATTTCGTTAATTTTATTTCTTCATATTTCGTTAATGTTGATCTTATTTCTGCAAAGTTGACACACCAGTGGCATCGTCTCGATGGGCAGTGATCTTCGACGGTTGGGTGGATGATATACTTCCACAGCACGATGATGAGCCCCACGAAGAAAATGCTAGTGAAGAAGGCGACGAGCACGAAGAAGAAGATGAAGAAGATGAAGAAAAAGACGAGCATGGAGAGCACGATGACGAAGAAGAAGAAGAGACTGAGGAAGATCAGCATTCGGAAGAAGTAGACGATAAAGATAATGCAGAAGCTGATAACGAAGACGACGAAGGGATAGGATCTGAAGAAGATGAAGAAGAAGAAGAGGAGGAGGAAGAGGAGGAAGACGAAGAAGCAAATGATAATGAAGATAACGAGGAAGAAGATGATCAGCAGGCATCTGCCGAGGAAGAAACTATTTCCCGACGGAATGGTACATCTTTTTTTTTTTGTTAACACTCCCCGCGTAGAATCTTGTGAAGAATCTTTTAAAGAATCTTTAAAGGAATCTTGAAAAGAATCACGTATAGGATCCGGAGCAAGATTCTTTCCAGGATTCTTTCTATCCGAAAGCGTTCTAAGAATCTTTCAAAGAATCTTGAAAAGCGTCTTTAAGAGAATCGTGAAAATATTCCGTCCATTAAACAGAAAAATCGTTGAAAGAATCATAATGAAATTCTTGAGAGAAATCGAGCGAAACCTGTTGTTGCTTTTCCTTGGTATCGAAACAGTAGATTTCGGTACGTCAACGAAGGGTAAACCTCTCGTGTATAGTCGAACTCAGGACAGCTTTGCAGTCTTATATACGTTCAGGCTTCAAGTCCCTTGCGAGAAACGCTTCGACCGCTCGCCATCTAGCGGAGTATTGAATATCGGTGTGTCGTACGCTGCCACTAGATGGCGAGTGGTCGAAGCGCTTCTCGCAAGTGACTTGAAGCCTGAACGTATATAAGACTGCAAAGCTGTTCTGAGTTCGACTATACACGAGGGGTAAACCCTTCGTTGACCCGCGTAGAAAAAAAGAATCTTGTGAAGAATCTTTTAAAGAATCTTTAAAAAAGTCTTGAAAGAATCTTTAAAGGAATCTTGAAAAGAATCACGTATAGGATCCGGAGCAAGATTCTTTCCAGGATTCTTTTCAAGATTCTTTCTATCCGAAAGCGTTCTGAGAATCTTTTAAAGAATCTTCGAAAGAATCTTAAAAAGCGTCTTTAAGAGAATCGTGAAAAGATTCCGTCCATTAAACAGAAAAATCGTTGAAAAAATCTTAATGAAAATTTTCAGAGGAATCGAGCGAAACCTGTTGTTGCTTTCCCTTGGTGTCGAGACAGTACATTTCGATACGTCAACGAAAGGTAAACCCCTCGTATATAGTCGAACTCAGGACAGCTTTGCAGTTTTATATACGTTCTGGCTTCAAGTCACGTGCGAGAAACGCTTCGACCGCTCGCCATCTAGCGGAGTATTGTCCACCAGTGTTTCGTATGATGTCACTAGGTGGCGAACGGAAGGAGCGTTTCTCGCAAGTGGTTTGAAGCCTCAGCGTATGTATAAGACTGGAAAGCTTTTCTGAATTCGACTACACACGAGGGGTTTACCCTTCGTTGACGTACCGAAATATACTGTCTCGACACCAAGGGAAAGCAACAACAGGTTTTGCTCGATTCCTCTAAAGAATTTCATAAAACTTCTTTCAATGATTTTTCTGTTGAATGGACGGAATCTTTTCACGATTCTCTTAAAGACGCTTTTCAAGATTCTTTCGAAGATTCTTTGTAAGATTCTCAGAACGCTTTCGGATAGAAAGAATCTTGAAAAGAATCCTGGAAAGAATCTTGCTCCGGATCCTATACGTGATTCTTTTCAAGATTCCTTTAAAGATTCTTTCAAGACTTTTTTTAAGATTCTTTAAAAGATTCTTCACAAGATTCTTTTTTTCTACGCGGGGACGTACCGAAATGTAATGTAAGCAACAACAGGTTTTGATCGATTCCTCTGAAGAATTTCATTAAGATTTTTTCAACTATTTTTCTATTTAATGGACGGAATCTTTTCACGATTCTCTTAAAGACGCTTTTCAAGATTCTTTGAACGATTTCAGATAGAAAGAATCTTGAAAAGAATCCTGGAAAGAATCATACACGTGATTCTTTTCAAGATTCCTTTAAAGATTCTTTAAAAAATTCATCACAAGATTCTTTTCTTCTACGCGGAGATCTCCACATGGAAAAAAAGTATTAAAATAAATATATGTGGGATTCTTCGTATGATCTAGGTTACTTTTTGTAAGTTCCAAATTTGACATTCAGCACCATTTCAAAACAGGGTGTTCGAAAATAAAAAAATTAAAATTCAGGTATCTTAAGCGTTTTAAAGAAACTGATAATTTTTTTTTCGGCTCCATATTCTTAAATCAAATGAAACCCGAATATCACTTCACAAAACTGCGGCCCTGACAAAAAAAATCTTAATCTTTTATGAATCTAGAGGTGAATCCTTTGATTACTCTATTAAGTGAAGAAATATGGTATAATTAATTTTGTAATGAACTGCAGTACTTATAAACAGATGTTTAAGATTTTGAATAACGGTACCGAAAATTTCTATGTAATTTAATGAAAATATTTTCATAGAAATTGTTTAGAAATTTCAATATCTTTTTGTAAAAGCTGCAGATAATAATTAGAAAGAATAACAATTGGGTTAATTATATTATAAATGCTACATATACCAGACATACATTATTTTCATGTGGGCCAAAAAACATATTTAAGCTTAGTACTTATGTATAATAATATAATAATTCTAAGTTACCACCTTTAAGCTTACAAACAAAAAAGAAGTGTCATTGAAGACGAAGACGATGATAACAAATTGGAAGACAAGAGTGACGAAGGTTATGATGAGCAAGACTTTGAGGATGAAAATGATGACAACGAAGCTCTAGATGAAGTGGATGAAGGCAGTGAGGAAGACAACGATGACGCACACAGTGAAGAAGAAGCAGACGAAGAGGACGAAGAAGGAGATGAGGGAGAGGAAGAGGACGAGGCGAAAAACATGTTGGAAGATGATCTCGACGTTAGCATAGAGGGCGTTGTAAAAAATTCGGACGAACGAGATGATGACGACGTGTCGCAGGAGTTCTTCAGCATTCCCGGAGTCGGTGAAATCGACAACGACAGCGCCGAGCCACTCGAGGAAGTAAGTAATTCTCTTCCGTCTTGAAAAAGGTTAATAAATATATGGGGCATTTCATGCCGATTCGACCTGGGTCTGACCTTCGACCTCCCCGATTTGGCTGGACATTTTTTGTAGGATTGGTTAGACCCTCAAATGCACCAGATTTTTATTTTTTATTTTTTCTATGCAAATTGTTTTTTAACATTTTTTTAAAGTGACATATCGAATGCCATAATTAAAAAATCTGAACAAATTCTGAATAGTACATTGTTGAATATCGAAATTTTCTGTCTTACAGCTAAAGTGGGCAAGATTTTTCTTCTTATAGTTTTTAAGCTTTTTGTATTTTAAAAAATTATTTAAAAATAGAACAAAATACTTTGCATCTTTTTTTAAATTAGATAAATAAACATGTTGTGAATTCGCTTTTTCTACTTCGTTATTATTAGAGCGTTTTCGAAAGTAAATGTGATAACGTATATTATTAAAAATAATTCAACATTCCATAAAATCACAAATTTCATAGAGTTTGTCACTAAATTATACATATATAATGGCTGAATATTGTTCCATTTATATACAAAATTTGAGCTCGCTATTTCAAGTTTTGCAAAAGTTACAATAGAGCGATAATGTCAATTAAAAAAAAAATTCAAAATTCCATAAAATCTGAACCACTTTACCGATCCGAGCCAAATTCAATACCAAACAGCATTGAGTGCACCTACTCTTATAACCAACTATTTAGCAAAATAGACTAAATTTTACGAAAGTTAGAGCGACCACGTCCTTTTTTCAAAAAATTCAAAACGGCATAAAATCGAAATTTTCACACAGATTTTGTCGAAAATTGCTACAATTGAAGAGGGTCTGCTGCTACACTAATGTGCCAAATTTGAGCGCGATATACAAAACCGTTCTTGAGTTATCGGCGTTCGAATTTTCGGAGTTGTATACATACACAATCACATACACACACATACACATACATACGGACATTTTTTCTAGATCACTTTTCTGGACGTTTTGAACAATTCTAAGTGTCCTGACATAAAAATCTCGAAATTTTTTTTTTTCATGAAAACAAAGCTTCCTCTATGAGGAAGCAAAGAATCTACTACAGGCGACTGGACAAACGTTTATCTATGTAAACTCGGTTTTTTTTTAGATTTTTAGTAATTCTTCAAATTTTTATGAACTAAGACTATACCAGTACCATACAAGCCACATTCTAGTACCAGCATGCAATAATTAAAAAATATGAAAAATACTCTGTGGAATATCAAAATTTTCTAGCTTAGAGCCAAACTGGGAAAGAATTTTCTTGATATAGTTTTTAAGCTTTTTTGATTAAAAAAATTATTAAAAAATAGAAAAACAAATCAATCTACTATGGACGATTTGTCAAACATTTCTGTATATGAAACTGAATTTTTCAGCATTTTTTCAGACTTTTTAATTATGGCATGTTGGTGCTAGAATGTGGCTTGTATGATGCTGGAATAGTCTTAGTTCAGACAAATTTGAAGAATTCCTAAAAATCTGACAAAATTATTTAAAAAACCGAGTTTACATAAATAAACGTTTGACCAGTCGCCTATAGAAGATTAATTTTTTTTCTATTTTTTTACAATTTTTTAAAATGAAAGAAGCTTAAAAATTATAAGAAGAAAAATCTTGCCCACTTTGGCTATAAGCTAAAAAATGTTTATATTCAACAATGTATTTTCAGAATTTTTTTAAATCAAAAAAGCATAAAAACTATAAGAAGAAAAATCTTGCCCACTTTGGCTATAAGCTAGAAAAATTAAATATTCAGCAATGTATTTTTCGGAATTTTTTTAAATCAAAAAAGCTTAAAAACTATAAGAAGAAAAATGTTGCCCACTTTGGCTATAAGCTAGAAAAGTTTCATATTCAACAATGTATTTTTCAGAATTTTTTTAAATTAAAAAAGCTTAAAAACTATAAGAAGAAAAATGTTGCCCACTTTGGCTATAAGCTAGAAAATTTTCATATTCAACAATATATTTTTCAGAATTTTTTTAGATTTTTAAATGATGGCATTCCATATGTCACTTTAAAAAAATATTTAAAAAAAATTTGCATAGAAAAAATAAAAAAATAATTTTTGTGCATTTAAGGGTCTAACCAATCCTTCAAAAAATTGCGTACGAAATCGGCGAGGTCAAGGGACTCAGGTCAAATCGGGATGGAATGCCCCATATATAAATATTATTATATCTTCCCTGTTGAAAAAGTTCTAGTCGAAACGGATAAAAATGAACAAACCGCATAAATTCCGATAGGTTTCTATCAGCTTCCTCTATGAGAAGGCAAACATAGATAAAAATTCAAAATCAATAAAAATTAATTGTCCCTGTTTGCAGATTGAGGACGGTGAGCTCGAAGAAGTGGTGAACGATCTGGAGATCGAGCCAGAAGACGAAGAGGAGATCGAAGAGGAATCAGCGAGTGGTAAGTTTCATGGTATAGGATAACTCAATAATTTTGTAGAAAATTATATCAATGGTCCTCCATGCTCTTTTAGTCAACGAATAATGGGGGGAAATATATTTATTTATTTAAAAAAAAAAAACAAAAAAATATATATAAATATATAAAAATATCGGAAAGCGAAAAATTCTCCACACACATACACATAAATTTTAATTAGAATAAAAAATATTTCGAAGTTGTTCTGAAGAATAAATAATGTGGTGTGGATTACAGTGGCAGTGAAGTTCGGCGTCGGAGTTGCTCTAATCGTCGCGGCGCATTTTGTACTCGTTAGACGATGGAACAATGGTAAATCATACAGTATATATTATTCTTCTCTCTAGCGCACGTAATCATCATTGAGTTATGTAGTATATTTATCTTCTTCTTTGTTGTTGATTAATCGTAGCCAGGATAACATATTTCTTCCTCGGCTTTAACAACTGTACTTTCACTGTCATTTTCGTTGTTTTTTTTTCTTGTCTCGAATTTCTTTTCTCTGTCGTAACGTTTTTCAGTGCGCTTGAGTGAATAATATTCGTAGCATGCTGTATGTGACCGTCGTTGACTAACCAAAAGGGTTGAAATAAATATTTTCTTTCGCGAACTTAATCGAAGGTAAGTAAGAATTACTTCAATGCCTCTAATCATTTTTCTTTCGGTTCTACTGCAATTTCTTTTTTTTTGGGAAGACTTTCAGTATTTTTCGTTAACAAAGTGCCGAGTTATTTTAATTTATACAAAATATTGATGGGCATAAAATCGGGAGTGAAATAAAAAAATTGTTAAAATAAACTTCAGAAATTTTGATTAAATAATCAATTATTCAAAGATTTATATTAAGAAAAGATCGTAATAAAATTGTTTGAAACCATCGCATTGAATTTAAAATTAAATGAATGAAAATAAAATGATTTGTATCTTCAGAAAGTAAATTGAAGGTTATTAAAAAAAAGGCTCAAGTCTAAAAAGTTGAATTTTTATGACATTTCAGAAAAATAGTTTCGGATATTATTTTATTAATTAATTATAAATTCGGCACTGATTTAACGATTAATACAATGAACGTGCTTCCTTAATTTCTGAATTCTCTGTAATCGTAGTCGAAGCTGAACTCGCCGGATCTTACAGCGACGAAGTTCTTGATCTCTCGCGACGAAATACGATAGTACCGCCTGTAAATCCGAAGGATTTGGTGGCCTCGACCGATGACGGGCCGGAAGTAATTCGAGACGAAAAGGTAGTCGAAAGCTACGAGGAATTGCGAGTCAAATACAAGGGTTTGGAGGTCGAGAGTCCGGAAATACTGAGTGTGAAGAAAACTCTAGGAAAAATCGAAAGTTTGCAGCTAAAGAACACATCAGCGCAGCATCAAATAGTACCTGAAGGTGTGGAAGAAAAATAAACCCAAAAAAACAAATCTCAGAAATAATTCTATAATATTTTTTTTCTGAATTGAATATTAATTTTAAAAAAAGAGAGAAACAGGAAAAAAACCACAAATATTAATTTAAATTTTCTTCTTTAATGAAAAAAAAATCACTGTGATTCAGATAAGCGATCGTTGCTGAGGAGCGACGCCACGGGATCAGAAAGAGAGACTGAGGAAGAAATCGAAGAAATGCAAACCTCCGAAAGTGAAAGACTATCGGCCACGGAACCAGAGGAAGAAGAAGAGGAAGTGAGCGAAGAAGAAGATGAAGACGAAGAAGAAGAGGAAGAAGATGATGCGGAGGATGTGGACGACAGTGAATTAGTAGCGAAGCTGGAGGCCAAGTATGGAAAACTTCCAACTCCGACTGAAAGTGAGGAAGAAGAAGAAGATGAGGATTACGACGAGGAAGAAGAGGAAGAGGACCCTGAAGAGGAGGATGAAGAAATTCAAGGATGGAAACGTAAATAATCGATCGCTCGTACACGCATAAGTACCAGAGTTATGGGTCTGCATTCCGTTTTTTTCTCTTTTTTTTGCAAATAAACATTTTTCGTATAATAAATTTAATGATTATTATTTTGCTACAATTATATGGAAACTTTTATAAAAAGATGTTCAATTTTTATTACGTTTTGTATAAAAAGCGAGAAGTTTCTTCAAGAAATGTGGAAATAAATTTATGTGCAGTTTATTGAAAAGCTTAAACATCGCATTACAAGAACTGGAAGTTCTTATTAAGAAATAATAATTATGGAATGATTTATATACTTAAAATGTTCATTTTATTAAGTAATGGGAGCTCACAACTCTGATAAGTACCATACAGCATTTAATTATATTTTGAAATATTATTAAGCACTAAGTTTTTACACTTAAAAGAAATACAATTTCTAATAAAAAAGAAAGACTTTTTCGCGGTCCTCGATAATATTGACGCAAAAAAAAATTGAGCAGGGAGGATCTTGATAAGAAATTATTGTTAATACTATTATTAATGTAAGATTTTGTTATTATTACTGTTATAATCATAATATGTTATTCAAAGTGGCTACAGCGCTTAACATTAGACAAATGAATGAATTATCAAAATTGTTTATGCATTAATTGACCGACAATAACATATATTGCAGTCGACATTAAGCAGTCGAAGAAAAATGCTTTTACAACCCGTAGTAGCCACATTGATGAAACTATCTACAAAATTAATAACTTGGAAAGGACGTTTTTATGCGGAATCATCCTTTACAAGTACGTTGATTTTCGTGATGAACTTGGAATTAATTTTAACAGTGCATAAGTTATCAATTTAAATATTAAGAGCAGGGTTGAGGTCAAAATTAGTTATATTCAGCCGCAAATATCTAATCATTTGGCTATTAATAGACATACTTAAAATCTCGATTAACTTACTTGAATCTCAAAATTTCCACGATATTCAGATAAAATTTATATTAAATTTTGGATATACTATAAAATTTGAATGGCTTTATCTCTTTTTATTAAATACGCTATTTGTGGGTGAATATTACTAATTCCCATCTGACGACTTTCCCATTATATTATTACTATTAGTGATGCGAGATTCTGATTCGATTATTCGAGAATCGATTTTTTTTTCATGAATTAATCGTGATTATTCGTCGATTATTTTTCTACGATTCTTTTGATAATCGATTTTCAAAGATTTAGATCGACAGGGCACGAGGAATTGGCCAATCGTAGACTAGGCGAGAGCCACAGCCAATCAGATGTCGTTTAGTTAATTGTGCCTATTTATTTTTATTTTTGTTTTATGATTATTCAGTACTTGAGTTGAAAATCAGATTGTTAATCGATTCTTTTACAATCGATTGATTTTATTCCGATTAATCGAATCGATAATTCTTTTTTGAAAAATGTAATCGATTATGAGAATCGATATTTTTTCATGTATCGTCGCATCACTAATTACTATTATCATGATTAAAAATTTGTCAAATTTTTTCGTAAGCAGGTGTAAAGGCACCGAAAGGACCGCATTCCGAGTCTGAGGGTGAGCAGCAGCATCATCAGGAAGCGAAAAAGAAGGAAACTCCGAAAGAAGCACCGAAGGGCCGACAAGGTAGTAGCAGTACCGGAGGTCCACGAGTCAATGATTATGTTAACGACTCGAGTGTGGACGAAGTGTCAATACAGGAGGAGATTAACAGTTGGTTGTCCAACGTGCGTTTATAATTTTACTGTAGACAAATCAAAGATTAATGCTTATAAAAATTGATGAAATCATCTTTTTTTCTTTCGTTTTTGTGTCTGCAGGAACTCGATAACTGACTCCAAGGGTTCCAGAAACAGTGCAATTTCTTTTGCATAACTACGCGGTCATCGAGCTCACGAGAAGACGAACGCGTCGAGTTCCTGCGATGGAATTTTGTGCATAGCTAATTTACGTTCGCGAATTTTATTTATGTTTTTTTGAATACCTCGACGATATCCTCTCGCTAGTCACGTAATTGTTACTTAATGTTATTAAGAAAGATAAGAACTTAAACCGCACTTGAGATTCTGAGGATATTTCGCGGATAAATGCGATTTAAAAAAACGTTACCGATAATAATTTATGGAAAGTTTAACTATCGCTCTTAAGCTATTTTAATTATTACCGAGAGAATAACTTTGTTTATATGTATTTAAAAAACATCAGGGATGAGAGTTTTGAGATGGTGGACCTGAATAAACGGAGGTGAGGTCGATAGAATGAAAGACTTTCGCGTTAATTTATTTCCTTCCTATTCAATATCGAAAAAGGATGGCAAACAGCAGAATACACATTATTTGTCACCATCAACTCGATATTCTCTGCCGATTCCTGAAACGGCACGTTTCACTCAAAAACAGAGGAACAAATAAAAATATTTAAAAAAATATATATAAAAAAAAGAAATGAATATATTTTATAAATATATTTACATAAATAAATATATTTTTGGTTCGAAATTTTTTTGAAAAAATGCCAAAATATTGGTGTGCTTGCAAATAAGCCTGAAGCATTCAAAGATCAATGACGACACGAAGATATCAAAAATACAAAAACTGGAATTGTGGAAAAAATCAATAAAAATTCAATAAACAGATTAAGATTCAATTGTTTGTTTTGACGTGAAAATCTCAAACATTTTTAATCTGGATCGCTAGAACGATTTTTGGGTTATAGTCGATTGGATTTTCGAAGCCGCAAATATACACACATTTTTTCATTAAAAAAAAGTTTCCTTTAAGAGAAAAAAGAACAATTGCTTGGAATTTGTGGATCTTGTAATTTATTTCTTAAATTCTTTTACAATTATCAATTATGCATTCTTAGATTTAATTTGACACGGCTAAGAGACGCAAATAGTTCATAGACCGCCGTACGCCCTACAAAAAAAAAGGAGCGAAACAGTGTGAAAATCTGTTTCCATTCATGCATCCGTGTGAGCGCGTGTTCGCGTTGCCTCAGTTCGAAACTATGTACAATTGTTTGGCGCGCAAACTGCGACTCCGAGCGTCTCCGTTCGTGTGATCGAGAGCCAGAAGCGACGAAAAAAATGGTCACGGAAAAAAAAAGGAAAAAGAAAAGAAATATAAAATCAACGCGAGTTACGAGTTAATTATTATTGCTCTGGCAAATTCGACTTTACGAACCAACGCGTATCACAAGACAAAGTCGTATAGCAATATATGCAAGCTCATCGTGATGTGGAGTCAAGACTGTAATAAAAAAATTGGTTATTACGACTGTTCGTCTTGCAAACAACTAAACTCAGTATTTGTGCTTGTGTCTGTGTTTGCGTGGGCTTGGCGATGGTGGACTGCTCGCTCTGTGCTTTGTGGAACTTCGGGGAGGCGGCGGTGGCGACAATGAAGGCGAACGCGCCCGTCTTTTGCGCTCAGCGCGGTCACTGCCTGGCGAAGACCTTCGCGATACTCTCGAAGAAGAGGAGAAAACGGGCGAAGGCGTGCGTCGAATTCGTGGCGGCGATGGCGTCACCGGAGCTCGTTTCTTGTGCGGAGATCTCGAGCGGCGTTTGCTTCTTGGCGATCTACTGCGAGATCTTAACGAAAAAAGAATAGCAAAAGCGTTGGTTAAGGATATTCGGTTGTTTCACACTAGTCAAATCAGTGCTAAATTTTTATAATTGTTTCATTAAAGTTTAATGTATTAAATAACTGTAGTGGAGCGTTGATTTGTATTAAAGCATGTACACTTAACCGAGAGAAAAATGAATAGTGACGGATTTTCATAAAGATTAACTGATTAACGTTACTTTCCGATGTAACGGAAGGAGAATAATCTATAATTTTTTGCCAATTTTGATGAGTGATGACTCATTTTCTTTCTTAGAAGATACTCTACAAATTGACCGGCTGGATATTTTATATTATTAATCGTTTAATAATTATAACTATTTGTTTATAAAAGTATTTTGATTTTTGTTAAACAACAAGCTATAATTATCAAACGATCAATAATATCTAATATCCATACGGTCAATTTGTAGAGCATCTTTTAAGAAAGAGAATGAGCCATCTTTCATCAAAACTAGCAAAAAATTATAGATTATTCTTGGAAAAAACTAAACGAAAATGTATGCCATTGGAAAGTAACGTTAATTAGTTAATCTGTATGCAAATTTGGCACTATTAATATTTCTCTGGGTTAAGTATACATGCTTCAATTCAAACTACTCTGTACTATTGTTATTTAATGCATTAAACTTTAATGAAACAATAACAAAAATTTAGCACTCATTTGACTAGTGCGAAACAGTCGAACATCTTAAAGTATTTAAAAAATAACAACTGTTTCTATCTTAATAATAAATAAACACACTTTCTGGAAATAACCAACAAGTAAAAAATTCCTAAAAATTGCCCAATTGTATGTAAGAAGAATCTTTCTGCCATGAATGAAGCGATTCCAGATAAACCTAAAATTGGCAAAATATCATAAACTCGAGTGCTAATTTGAAAATTATTTTCATTAAAAAAATGTAACTTCACCAATTTTAAGAAAAAAAGCCGCAGCAATTAATCAATTAGCGTAATTTTTAATATTGCCCTAATTTTTTCCCTGTCATACAATACATATTTATTGAGTTTTTTTTTAAATCGAAAAACAGACTGTTATCATGTTTATAACATTTTTTGAGAAATAATTTTTTTTGTGATTTATAGTTTTCGTAATACATTTACAGAAAAAATGCAGCGTTTTCTAAAGTACTAAATCAAAAAAGCTGAAGTACAATCTTATTGTAAAATTTGGCCAATTATGATAAATATCTAAAAAGGGTTTTAAAAAAGTGACTGCGTTGCCATAGAATGCTTCGAATGCAACAAATCAATTAATCAAATACTTATTCATGGTAGCCGTTTTTTTTTTCGGATAAAATTCCCTGACTTTTCCCTGACTAATTTATCAATTTTCCCTGACCGAAATTTTAAGGACATCTACTAAAAAATTTATAACGCGGATAAAAAAAAAATGTATTAGAAACAGATACGTGTTTTTGATAAGTTATTTATTTCTCGATCAACAACGAATAGTACTTTTGAAGATATATTTTCTCTTTCAAAACATAAACGTTCTTTAGAATCATAATGCTTTAAATCCGATTGAAGACTGATGTGAAGTGTAATATTTATTTTAGTAATATAACACTTTTTTAACTTTTTTGTTGAGTGCTTCGATTTGTTCGAATAGATTCATGTTGTAATGTTTATATCAATTTTTATTTGTTTTTTTTTTTCTTTTCAAATATTTCTCGGTTGTTTTTTTTCCAAGTCTTTCTTTTATGGATTTTTATTCAGTTATTGAAACTTTGGCAACTATCTACTTTTTCTCTGACTATCTTCGACATTCCCTGACTTTTCCCTAATTCCCTGATCAATATTTATTTCCCTAACTTTTCCCAGTTTTCCCTGACCGCGGCCACCATGTTATTTTAATTAATAATGGATTTGTTCATTTCTTATAAGCAAAGACTGAATCTATTAACGAACCTGTATCTGCTGGCACTTTTCGAGGGTGAAGAGGGCGAAGTTCGCCGTCTGTCGCGGTAATGACTTCCCGGCGATTCTGGAGTAACGCTGCGTTTCTTTTCTCTCCTTCGTTCGTCGTCGCGATCTTCACCCTTCATATCTCTGTCGCTCTGTAAGGCATACTTTAAAGAAAATGCGTAAGTCTTCTTTTTGTCGCCGTGCTTCCAAGTAGGGACAAATCACAAGGTGCTTAAGGTAGTTCAAATTTATATTTGAACTGCCGTAAGAGGAGAGTATACTAATTACAGTAAATAAAACCGTGTTATTCATTTCACACGTTAAAAAAGTGGTATAAAAAATCGTAACATTCGTAATGGTGGTATAATCATACGAAAAAATCTCCAGATCGAAAAACAAAAAATTGTAGAAAAATATTCACTTTTATTAACATAATCTTGTTTTCATTTTTTTGTTCTCGAATCAATTTCCTCCTACAATTAATTGTATTCGAACCTGGTATTTTTTTACATGATCAGAACACCATTATAAAAAAATCAAGCAAATGGAATTTTATACACGTTTTTTTATATGGATATGAAAATCAAAAATCATTTTTATCCCTGAAATGGATGAAGCCTTCCCTTAAATAATTATGAAAACATGCTTACTTTTCGTATAAGCTTTTTTCTGTAGTGCTCAACTTGGCCCTGTATCGTCATTCCGGTTTTTAGACTCCTTCGTCCGCTCTCAAGTTCGTCTTGATACTGCATCGTTTTAACCTCAATTTCACGCAGTCTGTTGCGTCTCTCCTCGTTATAATCCCGGCTTGTGGAATCCATACTCGCGTCCTGCGAATTAGAGTCTTCATTTTGGCCAAGTTCCTCCCATTTGCTCGTCGTCATTGCTTGAGCCTCGACTTGATCCGGATCTACGGTTTCCCATCGCGACGGAACGAAACCCGCAGGCATCACCGGCTTTTTGTCCTCGTCCTTGCCTCGTGAATTCGCGCGATCGTCGTCGTCCATTGGAATTCCGTCTATGTCCTCATCCACTAAGAAATTCACAATCTCATTAATAATTTATTGATACTTGCTAAATAAATAGAACCTCATTAATCAACAATTACCTCTCTATGGAATTAGCGATGTGAAAATACCGGTATTTATATTATCGGTAAATTAACCGTAAAAATATCGTGTTTTACCGTCTTTGCTTTTTTTTTCAACGATTTTGCATTGTGAAATACGTTCCGAAAATTGCTCGTAAATTTACCGTAAAAACTGGTAAAAATCGCGGGTGTAGATGTGAAATGTCGGGTTACAAAAATGTTTGGTAAATTTACCAAAAGAAACTATATAAAATCCACGTATTTGGGGGTTGGGGTCAAAATAGCGAATTACCAAAATAGCGAATGGTTAAAATAGCGAATTTCAAAATAAGGAACGTCTGAATTTAGAATGGCCATCATTATGAAATTCGTTATTTCATCCATTCGCTATTTTCATCATAAGCTATTTTGACCCCCAATCTTATTAAAATGCAACCAAAATAGCGAATGATCAAAATAGCGAATGGCTAATATATCGAATTTCATAATGACAGCCATTCTATATTGAGACGTTTCTTATTTTTAAACTCGCTATTTTGGTCATTTGCTATTTCGACCCCCACCCGTATTTAGATGTGAGATTACCGGTTAAAAAAGGTAAAGTTACCTTAATAATAAAGCTATATTGCTAATAATAAATAAAGCTATATTGTTGTAAAATTATGGTAACAAGTTTCCGTAAAATCACTGTATCTTAGTGAGATTTTCAATCACTATGAGACCATATGATTTTATAACCAATGTGGGATTATTAAGAAATGGTCATTATGCTTTATAACGGTATTCATGGAATGATTAATTGTTCGGGGTTATTGGCTAGCGTGACTATATCTGCACCTATGCGAAATGTGCGTAACAACTCGGTTTTCTATGTGCGCTTCCACCGTAAAAATTATGGCTTAAACGAGCCGCTTTCGCGGATGTTCCGAAATGGCAACGTTGCTGCGACTTTCGTGGATTTTTTAAACCGTCCAATATCTCTTTTTGTGCGCTCATTGAATACCTATATTGAGCAAATTGAGCCGGTTTAGTTCGCATGGCCACTCTGTTTCGCTGTTTTTTTATTTTAATGTTAATATATATTTGTATTGTTATATTTTCATTTATATCGCAGTATGTAATTTAGTCCGGCTTCCTTTTTGCCAGCATTGTTTTAATTTTCAAGGGCTTGTCCCGTCCAATGTAAAATAAATAAATAAATAAATAAATAAATAAATAAAATACCACATTTACGGTCAAAATACGGTGAAATTACCGGTCATATTTACCGGTTACATCTCTATATGAAATATCCTTAAGGAAATAGGATGAATTTTGTTTGAGTCATAAAATTATTACGAATTTGAAAAAGAATATATTACTTGGTACACCGTCAATATCGTCGTAGTTGGTAGCTGGTTGCGGTGTGAGTCCCATTTTCATAGCACCTTTGAGAAGAGCCGCACCGTCCAGCGGAACGCCATCAAGATCCTCGCCACCATCGCCGTCTGCGTCCGATAATGGAGCACCATCGATATCTTCGTCGTTCTCTGGCTCGGGTTCATCGGCCTGGAGTAAAAAAAATAAGATAAAAAATAGATAAATCAAAACCTTGTACTTATGTTCTCTGCAGTGATGAACAACATTTACATTAAAAAGTCTGTAAAATAATTTGTAAATCAATAATATGTTATGATAATATTTAAAAGGCACTAATTATTGTGTAGAAGCGGAGATTTTTACGCCTTCGTAATAAATATGCATAATTCAAAGTGATTATTATTTACAGGGTTTGATTATAATTTCGTTGGCGTATTTAAAGAAAACACACACACACTTTTATGTGAATGGTGTGCAAACTTACTAACCATTACTAAACCGAGGAAAGTATTTTGCAGTCGAACCAAAAAATCCCTCGGATAAACGGCCCAATCCTCCCAAGCTCTGAACATTCTCATAACGCGAACTTTAAAGCCCTCGGCTTTTAGTCTGCTATCGAACTGCTTGTAAGCTAAGTGAACTTCGTTGAAAATCTCGAGAAGTCGGCACTCAAATCTGTAACGTAACGAATTTAAAAGTTGATTTTTAATATAGACAATATGGATGGAGATTTTGTTAATAAACAAATATTTATGATATCAATAAAATTACTAATTTTCTTCAAAATAGTTTTTATATATAAATACTTACGCTTTTCTGTAGATCGTAGCGTTTGTAACCTTCACACCACAATTGTGAAGAATGTCGGATATAAGATACAATCTTGCGATTTTTTTATTCGCCGGTGTTTGCAGAATCGCTAAAGACTCGCCGATGCAGTCACATATCTCCTCAGCTGCTTCAGCGTGCTCGATACAGAAGACCATCGCCTCGGCGACTCTTATTCGCTCCGGTGAAATATTTCGTAACAAATCTTCCAGTCTATCTCTCTGACTGTGAATCGCAAAAATAATTGATTTAATTTCGAATAACATCCTTTACACATTTTAATTTTAGGAAACAACATCGCGTTTTCGCGTACAAATTTATAAAGCTGCTTTTTCAAAACGTGAAAATTCTACTACAGTAGAGCGTCGATTATCCGAACTAATTGAGACGGACTATCGTTCCGATAATCGAAAATTCGGATGACCGAACATCAATATTTTGTGAAGGGGGAGGGAGGAACTGAAACGCTTAAAATATTCGAATATATACGTATAATATAATATACATATATCTAATATGTATGTATTTATCGAAAATTAATATTTTTAATATATCATTGTTAGTATATATTATATATTCTGATAAAACTGCTGGACTCTATATAATATGCTATTTTCTTGGGAAAAAATCGACAATTTTATTCTCTTTCACGGCAGAAACTCTTTTTCGCGCTGCCAAATCACGCAATCGTTTGAGGAGAAGTAGTTGCATTGGACAAAGTTTCAGTTTTCCGAACGACATCGTCGTTCGTAAAACCGAAAATTCGGATAAACCGAATCGCTGTTCGGATGATTAACGATTCGGATAAACCAAGTCATCGTTCGGATGATTGACGTTTCGGATAATTGACGCTCTACTGTATTTTAATTTTTTTAAATGTTAAATATTCAAGAACAATTTGTTTTTTAACGAGTCTTAATCGTTATAAGATTAATTCGATCAAAATAGATTTTTTAAAAGTTCACCTATTCGATAAACTGCCTCTTCGAGGCTCCTGCCGTTCCTCCATCTCTATCAACTCATCTGGCATTCCTTGAGTCCAGGGATTTACAGGCGGTGGTCTCCAGACACTTCCGCCTTTGAACATCCTGAACTCATCCGTGTGCCACTCCTTCTGTACATCTCCTTGAAGTATCGAGTACAATTTCCATCGATAATAAGTGTGTGCGGGCGAATAATTTTCGAATAAGAATCTAAAGCAATTAAAAGTATTACAACGACAGCCTTCAATAATAATAAACCCATATTACAATTAGAAGTGTACAGGATTCCAAAATATCAACAAACGTAAAATTATTAAAACACAACATTGGAAACAAAACTAAAAATTCAAATACTGCCAAATATTGCTGATAATCAACCACCCACATTTACTTCTTGTTCATGAAATCTTTTTTCTATTTATATTTTTTATCATAATTATAAAAAATGAGTTCGTACATGAAAGTATAAAAAAATAGATTTTTTAATCGTTTTCAATGTTAAAGATTTTATGCCTAAGAACGATAAATGAATAATAGCTCACCTAAACATCGGATTGTTCAGCTCCCTGTTCATAATCATGGCCTCGAACATCGGGCCTTCCCGGATGACAAATTCCACCATTCTATGTATCAACATGACTAAGTTCCTATAACGCACAACATCATTAAAGGCTTGATCGTTCGTGGAGGAAATTCGATGCGTTGCTTTGGGCAACGGAAGGCAGCAGCATCGGTAGAGAAGGTCGACGCGGTTGGGATGCTTTGCTTTCATTTTTTGTTCTACTCTTTTCATTCTTTGCATATTTTTTTTTGTTTTTTTTTTTAACAGCATTGCATACTTACAGAGAATTTTTATTTACTTTTTTTCAGTTTATTAACTAAAAAATCAACAAATACCTTTCCGTTGGAATAACCACTTTGACAACTGCGTTCTGCAAAATCTGTGAAGGTCCCAGTCACATCACAGAGTTCGTGTTTCACAAACACAACGTGGGGGGGTAGGTAGATAGAGTTTGTTTGTGTGCCAGGCCCCAACATGCCCCCAACGGACGCCAACAAGTCATTACAACAACAATTTTTAAACGTGGATTAGATTTGTCATTTGACGATCATTCGGGGGATTATAACAGGAGTGTTTCTTTCTCTTTTTTTTCATTTTTATAAACATTTTTACACGACCCGCTGTTCCACTGCTCTTGAATCTTCGCCTTTTAATGATTTGTAGTGTGCCGAATGGCTTTCGCCCACTTACCAACAAAGTTATGTATTCTTATGTGAATGCATAACGCGTTTTTGCAACGCCATTCACAGCGGGTCTCCTAGACCTTTGTTTTTCTGATTGTCTTTTTATTTGATTGATTATTTATTGAAAATCTAGTGTCATTATGACAAATGATAAATATCGCCATCTCTCGGTTTATTCTAACAGAAGAGAACAACTTTACCTTTTCAAAGTTTTCCTTTTCCTGGGGGTCCGCGCTCTGGAGGTTGCGGATACGTGGTATCTGAGATTATGTTTCAAAAACGTGGTTATACGGTTCAATGAGGTACGGAGGTTTTGAGATAAATTATTGTCATTGATTATTTATGTTATGTAGGTTTTGTTTTTCTTTACGGCGTCTCGAGGTGCGTTGGCATCTCACGAGGAAACGTCGAGGCGCAATTATTATGCGCCTTACGCACAGCTTTCACTCATTTTCTTTTCTCTCACAACTATTTTACGAACTTAACGTTAGAACGGATTTGCGACAGGATTGAATCAACAGATTCAGCGCTAATTCTAATCTTTTGTTTTTCACTCATGGAAATCGTCCATAAAAACTAATTTTATTTTTATACTGTTTTCCATGTGTCTTTATATCAGATTTATTCTAAAAGTCACCGGTGACTTGTGAATTGAAAACAAAAATTGTGCCCAACAATTAAACCAGTAAAATACATGTAATTAGGAATTTTTGAGCAAATTAAATCGAAAAATTAATCAATTAAAACGAAAATTGTTTTTAAAAAATGTAAATTGAAAGTAATAACAATAATTTACTTGATATAACTTGTTTCTTTTTTCAAGTAAGAGTCACCGGTGACCCGTAAAATAGAAAGTGATATGTCGCTAAAAATCAACGAATGATTTGGAAATTGTCAATAAATTTTTGACGCTGAACCTGTTAATGATTTTGTTTGCTTGTTCTCAGACAGGAATTAGCTCTTATCGTGACAAACAACAGTCAACAAATATTCTCTTTCCTTTTTTTTGTTTTGTTTTCATCACGTGTGTTAAAGCATCGAGCGAGGGTTTCAATGTTAATAATAGTAATAATAAAAAACGAAATTCGATTAGAGAAGTGATTGAGCATTTTATTAATAACGCGCCTGGACTCTGTTGTCAATTTTTTTGTTTCTCTCTTTTTATTACTTTCATTTCGTTTGTCTGGCTCTTTTTTTTCTTTTTTGGTTTGTGTGTATACCTTGTGTCTGTCGCGACGATGAGGTTGAGCGTTGAACGGAAGCCCCGAGGGTGGAGGTGGTTGTGTTATCTCCATAAGAGCCGGAGGTATGTAAATTGGATATGGCGGTATTGGAACACTTTTACCCCAACCCAATTTCATCTCGTACTGCATTATATCGCGGCCTATTTTTTATTTACAAGAAAAAATAAAGGAAAAAAACATTAGAATCCTATAAATTGTTTTGTGCCTTCGGGTTAAATTCAAACAATTTGACTCGGAAGCTCACCATTTAAATTCTTTAAGGCACGTTCGCCATCCTTTCGGCTCATAAACGCAACAAAACCGCAATTTCGTTGCCGAGCTTTTTCCTCGTCGCTGCGAGGCCACATAATTTTTATGCTAGCAAGCGGACCGTATTTACCAAATATTTCCATCAATTGTTGCTCCGTTATCTGTTAAATTCCAATTGTTAGAACGATTTTATGCCAAGGATTTATTACACTTACATTTCCAACCAAAAGTTTTATTGCATTAGAACTTAAGGACTTTGCGGCTTCAAAGTACAACAAAAAAATAATTGGTTTTATCATTAACCAAACTCAACATTCTTGGTATCTTTACTGCAGTTAATTTTTATTTCTGATTTTCCTCTCGTTATGAGGAAACTCGAATTTTCATGTAGACAATAATTTGGTTGATAATGTTTGTAATTCATCCTCGAAGTGCGATTATTGAAATCACGTATTTTACTAGATTTCTTGAAACTTGCCTTTGGATTTAAGTTTCCGAGATAAAGATTCGTAGTGTTGGGATCACCGTTGTCGAAGGAACCGTCTACAAACAACGATTTATCGATATTTGACCCTAAACGACGAAAGTTTTATTTTACGCTCTTTTTATTTTGCGATGTGATTTGAAATTAAGTTTTAAAAAAAGCGGCGCTTAATAGTAGGGAAGGAAGTGGAAGTGATTTACCCTCGTACATCAGGGCTAAGAGATGGGGATCGTCGATACAGGAGCGCAAGTTTGCTTTTCGGGGATCAGGATACGAGATGTAAACGCCTGGTAATCCCAATAAAAACTTACTAAAGTAACTATCGTGCATTCTACACAAATTATTAAGCAATACAAAAAATCGTATAATTTTTTGCTCAAAATTTCACCATTTTGAATTATTAAATTATGAGTTTCAATTCGTAATCAACGATCTCAAAAACACCACGATTTTAATTTTCTAAAAATATATTAGTCTTAGATATATATTCAAAATTAAATTTTGTCGACAAAACTATAAGTAATAGCCAAGGTTAAATTCACCCTCTAGAAGATGATTTACACAAAATCAAATTTTTCACATTATTTCGTCAGTAACTGAAGTGAACAAGGAAATGACACAAAAAAAGCTGTTAAGAATTTCGAAAGTTTTTACTTATTTATGGCTTTTTTTTACACGTTGACACGAGTTAGGGCTGCACTATCATATTACGATAATTATTTTGCAGATAAAGCAGGCTTTAATCTTCAAAATGTTCACCTTGTTTGCTTCGATCGGTAAATTTTTCTAGTAATTACGAATGTTCAAAGTTATTCGGATAAATGTGTCTCATTTGTTACAAAAAGCTTTTAACTTTTGTGCTAGATATATACATTAAACCAGAGTTGTAAATGGCTAATACTGATAGAAAGAAAAATGATGATACATTGAGCTCAATAATTATGATTTCATAATAATAACATGTAGTGATTATAATACAATGACTAAACTTTTGAATAGCTGCAAGAACTATTATTCTTCAATAAAATTTCATGGTAATGTTTTGAAAAAATGAAGAAACATAATTAATGCATTAAGAAAGTAATGCATTAATTATCTCTTCCATTTATTCCACTATTTCTTCCAATATTTAAGCGAAAATTAGTATTTTTTTGCAGCTATTCAAATATTTACACTCTATTTTATAATCACTACATATGATTATTATGAAATCATAATTACAAAACAAACTGTATTGTAAACTATATTACATGAATTAAGGGGATGCTGGAGTAGATTTTATAGGCGATTTCGTAGTATACATTATTCATCGAAAATATGCTACAAACATATGTCAAATTTAGCAGGGATGTAATAAAAACATTCATGCTTGGGTGTCCGGTCAAATTACTGTTCAAAACATACAATGTAAGAAATTGTAAATTACTGAGCCTCTCAAAAACCAATATGACCGCTGGAAATGTCAACAGGTCCTTTGAGGTAAGATATAAACGTTTCTGGAACTCAGATGTGTTAAATCAGACCGGACATCCATTCTTTGATTATTCCTGAACCTTTCAAAACCGTCGGAATGTCGATTACACAAACCAAATCCACGAATAGTGTATACTACGATTGCAAAGACTGTTTGCTTTTCACACAGGCTCAGAGCTGGTAAAGAGCATGAATATAATTCCATCATTAGGAGACAGGTGGCGCTGTTTACTTTTGGCAAAAGCTCCGAGCCTCTGCAATGCGACCGTAGTATACACTATATATGGATTTGGCTTGTGTAGTTAACATTCTGGTGGTTTTCGAATATTTAGAAATCATCACAGAATTGACGTCCGGTCTGATTTTACATATCTAATTTCCAGTAACAATTATATCTTACAGCAAAGGTCTGTTGACATTTGGTGTGCGGTCATTTTGTTTTCGGTATCTTTTGCCAAAACTAAGCAGACTACTCGGCGCCACCTGTGTCTTAATCGGAAATCTTACCAACCAAAGTCGGTATCAAAATCTACTCCAGCATCCCCTTAATGGGGATTAACATCTCTGCATTAAACTGAATCTATTAAAAAATGAAAAATTTTGAAGTATAATTTTTAAATTGTAACTTACCCTCGACGGACTTTATCGCCGCTAGCATTGGATCTTCGGACTGCGTGGATATGACTGTTTTCACGACACCTTTATATTTGTGCCTTTCTTCACGCTCCTCCTGTATCATCTTTAACTCTTCCTTAAACAACTCAAGATTGCTTTTCTTCTTCTCACCCTCTTTTTTCTTTTTACCAAGCCTATCGAGCTTGCGATCATTTGTGCCAAGTAATTTTGCGTATTCCTGCGCCTGTTCAGCCGATGATCTATTGTCGACCATCTCCGATATCTTTGACTGTGGTTTGTACAGCTTGCCCTTTTCTCTTGTATCTTCCTCTGTGACAAAAATTATCATAAAACATAAAATATAAAATGAAGAAAATTCATGAATGAATGAAATTTATTCAGTGTTCTGGGATAAAACCCTAAGAGCAAATAGAAACTTAAATTATGATACACAAAAGAATAATATAAAATTACATAATAACAGAAAAATTATATTGCTTGTACTTAAAATAAACCTTAATCTAGTTCTTACTTACGTCTTTTGCCAGCATCGTAAGTGCCTGCTTTTACCCAAACTTTGCTGGTAGTTTTGTTGGGAGTCTCTTGAAACGTAGCTACAAATTCCTCAAAAGCCTGGAAGCAAAATTCAAACAACTGTATTTAAAACAGTTTCTTAAGGAGGATCAAGCATTGGATGGATTAAAGCATTAGAGGGGATAAGTCGGACAGGAAATGCAGAGCAGTCGCACAAAAATGCAAGTTTAGGAAATCTGGATCTCAAACCACATAGTTGATTATTGTTAATTAATGGTGAAGAACAAGTATCAGAATTTTTACATAGAGCATCCTGAATATATTCTTTATAGATTACAATAATTTAATTGCACAGTTTCCGCATAAACTATCCTTAGAAATAAAAAAATTTGTCGCTCATTCTCAATCTGCAATAAGAAGCAACATTAAATGGTATAAATTTAAAAAATTTATTTCTCAAAATCCATGAAGATAAACTTGGTCAGACTTTGCAATTGTACTCAGGTCCTCCATATGAATGTGTATTTAAAAAAAATGCATTTTTTTCTTGTTACTTTTCTAACGCTTGATCATCCTTAAAGTGCATGTAGTATTTTTTTAAAATTTATGTTGCATTTCCCCCCGTCTGCACGCATTACGCCTATTGCAGGGTCGGCCCGGATCAGTAGCCAGTACCCCCTGAGGGTCTGGTCTGGATTGGTAACCAGGCCCCCATGCGGCTGCATCCGATTTCCCCCTCTATATCGCATTTGCCATAGAATTTCTGCTATGGGCATAGGGAAACTGCAGACAACCTATGCCGATATAGCCGGTCTCGAGTTCGCCTCCCAGCACCGGAGCTACGTCACGTTTTGTCAAGAACGTAAACACGGACTACAGCTGTATACATGTGACCCCCACAGGTAGAAATACCTGTGTGGGTCTCATGTATACATCTGGAGCTTCATCGCGCCCATATTTATATTTTCGACGTAAATCGACGGCACCGGGAATCGAACCTGTGACCTACCGATGCTGTGGACTAGAGGCCAGTACACTGACCACTAGACCATCGAGGTGCATGTAGTAAAAAAAACATTGATTAGAACTTACTTGAGCCGCTGCCTGCTCCTGTTCCTTTTTTCGCTGCTCTTCCAGCTCCTTTTTGCTATGAGGCCGCTTCCCCATTGTGCCAATGGAGAAAGCCTTGAGCTTTTGCTCCGCGATTTGCTATAAAAATCCATGAATTTTTAATATTTGCTTAAAATCACACAACCAGGTACGAGTTGTCATGAGCTTTTTTTTAGACACATAAATAATAAACGCAACAAAACTTATACTTATCAAACCAAAATATTGTATTTTGACAAGATGAATAAAATAAACTTAAGAATTTTTTTTTAAATAACAAAAAAATACTAATCAATTTTACTTCAAGCTGCTCAAATATCCGTGAAAATATCACATTTTAAGAAAACAGAGAAACAAAACGAATGAAAACTTGATTCTTTTATAAGATAAGTAGCATAATAATAAATTTATCATACCTTCAGTATCGCCTTTTCCGCCATCTCTAAAGCTACGAAACTTAACCTAGAATCGTCGCATCCGTATGCGAAACTAGTCCGATGTTCGAGAACTATAACTCCGAAACAACGCCGAACGTAATGAGCATCCAGAGATTTTAATTAGCGACACACTCACTACAAAGTAATACGATTGACGCGAATTTTATTGATATTGGATTGTATTTAAGAGAAAAAAACGTCTTCTCTCGGTAACGGCTATCGAGAGTGAAGTTGGCTGCAAATGCCGCTTCAGTAATCCAGCTAAAGACGCGAGTCCGGTCAACGAAGTCAGAGTCCTATAGAAGCGTAGTTCCTATGCTTCTCGTGAAGACACACTTTTCCGACCGAGAGCCGCCGCTTGGCGGCGCGTCGCTCGCGACCACGTGACTCGACACGTGACTAGGGACAAAGCCTGCCCAGTAGGCGGTCTTAGTGGGAGAGAAAAATGTTTATTGGCTGTCTCTATCACACCTCTTATTTAAATATAAGCATTAAAAACAGCCTTAAATATGTGTTGTTCACTGCATAAATAAGTTGTAAACGGTTATTTTGGCATATACGTCGTTAAATCAAGTTAAACACATGTTCCTCATAAGCTATCAGCCGAATAGTATGGTAATTTATGAGGAACATGTGTTTAAATTATATCCATGAGCCGAATGGCCAAGGACTTAGTGCACTCGGATGGTAATCCGAAGATTGCAGTTTCGAGAGCTGTTGACAATATCAACGTTTTTTTTTTCTTGTCCAATTACGATATTTCAGGGTGCGCGCATATTCTCTTGTTCCGTTCATTTACCCAAAGTATTCCATACGAAAGGAAAATACGAAAAATGAAAAAAGATCGGTCATTTTTCAGTTGTTTGTTTGTACATTAAACGCAAAACGACCAATCGAATATGAAACAATATTGGTCGTTTTGCAGTCATTTTTTCGTCAACTAGCCGGAAAACGACCGATCGAGTATGAAATTATATCGGTCCTTTTGCTGTCTTTTTTGGTAACATTTTTGCACAAAACGACGTAGGTCGTTTTTGCGATAAGAATTAAAAGCATTGGGAAATACGCGTGGTAACGAGAAAGAACGCACGAGTACCCCAGCAGATACCCCAGCGTGAGAGCGACAAGGATCGAGTATGAAATTATATCGGTCCTTTTGCTGTCTTTTTTGGTAACATTTTTGCACAAAACGACGTAGGTCGTTTTTGCGATAAGAATTAAAAGCATTGGGAAATACGCGTGGTAACGAGAAAGAACGCACGAGTACCCCAGCAGATACCCCAGCGTGAGAGCGACAAGGATGGAAAGGATTGGGAAAGACGCGTGGTAGCGAGAGAGAACGCACGAGTACCCCAGCAAATACCCCAGCGTGAGAGCGACAAGGATGGAAAGGATTGGGAAAGACGCGTGGTAGCGAGAGAGATCGCACGAGTACCCCAGCAAATACCCCAGCGTGAGAGCGACAAGGATGGAAAGCATTGGGAAAGACGCGTGGTAGCGAAAGAGAACGCACCAGTACCCCAGCAGATACCCCAGCGTGAGAGCGACAAGGATGGAAAGCATTGGGAAAGACGCGTGGTAGCGAGAGAGAACGCACAAGTACCCCAGCAAATACCCCAGCGTGAGAGCGACAAGGATGGAAAGCATTGGGAAAGACGCGTGGTAGCGAGAGAGAACGCACGAGTACCCCAGCAGATACCCCAGCGTGAGAGCGACGGAGACAGACAAAGGGGCGGAGCTTCGGGCTGTAGCCACGCTCGCGGCAATGCTTGTATTTGTTGGACTATCCGTGATTCATCCGTGAGTCAAGTAATAAAACACTTTTATTGATACAAAGATCATTATAGAAATAGGAAAAATGGCGTCTCTTGTCGTCGAGTGCTAACGAGGAACTGCTGACCGACGTCGATGATTCGTGCCAAGCCGAGCCTGTGGCGGCAAGGCTCCCCATTCGTCGACTCCTATCCAATGGGCGATCGGTTCCGTTTCGTCGCTGATATGTGGACGCGGCAGAAACTGCGCGGGTTCCACATACCCTGCGACCGCAACGCCACCTCGTAGCCGGGGTACCGCACTAGCTGTGTGAAGTTAGCCGACTAATTTTAATTTTTTAAATATTTTATCCTGCCAAATGTTTGTTTGTCCTTTGTAGGTGATTGTTTGCTTAATTATAACGTTTGTCGGATAAGCCGTTTTCCTAACTTCACACAGCTTACCGCACTACGCTGGGGTACTGTCGAATTTTGTTTTCACGAGAAGCACAGGAACTACGCTTCTATAGGACTCTGACTTCGTTGGTTATAGCGACGGCTGCTTGCAATATGGCGGCGTCCGATAGTTCGCCAGTGGACGCCGCCATGTTGTGTGTGATGACGACGACCACTGAATATCTATTCTGACGTGGTTAAAAAAAAAGAACCAAGGATATCTTTCATGCGCAACTTCCTATAGATATCATTTTGGTCGCAATCAACAGACCGTAAAAAAACATAATTTACGTGTCCCTAAAAAACATATGTGTTTTCTACGTATTTAAAGAATATAACGAAAGTTTTTGAGAGTGTCCGAAAACAAGTTGCTTCGAGTATAAGAGTCTTGTCGCGTCTCGATGTCTCAGTCGGTAAGGTCGGTCGTCGTCAGTATCGGTGTAAATGTACTTGTCTCGAGACACTACCGCGTCTCTTGATGCGAGAATTATCGAAGCCCTTCTATCGCATGGCAGTCGAGAATAGCATTTCGATCTCGTATACGATATACGGTCATCGAATTTTCTCGTATACGAAAAATATCGCACACTCTCGAGAATCGGGCCCCAGGCAATAATAATATCGATAGCCTAATGATATGGTAAGGTCCAAACGCGTTTTCACCAAAGTTTTTTTTCACCAAAATCGATTTCACCAAATCCGAAATCGATTGCTTGACTCAATTTGACTGAAAAAAAAATACAGGGTGAGCTTTGCGATTTCGTAACTCCCATTAAGCCCAGTTTTTCCTCTTATAACTGGCATGAATACTCAGACGATGCTCATGGCGCCATCTACCGGTAGATTGAGTCAAGCACAGAGATGTAAAATGACCGTCATTTTCGACTTGCGTCAGTGTCATTATGACCGTCACGTGACGTCATGTGACGTCATTTTCAATTTTGCCAATTTTTCTAAGTAAAAATGACCGTCATGTTCATTTACGTCATGTCACATAAGAGTCATTTTCATTCACGTCATGACAAATAACCGTCATTTTCGTTCACGTCATGTCACATAACCGTCATTTTCATTCACGTAATGTGACATGACCAATATGACGTGCATCTATATAGATATAAAATGACGGTCACGATATTTTTTGTCATTTTTTCCGTCACGATGTGTTTTTGCACCTTATTTTTCGGATCTTGGTCATTATTGTCATGTTCGTCATTTTAATATTCGTCGTGTGACGGTTCTGTGACGGTTCTGTGACAGCAACGAAGTCAGAGTCCTATAGAAGCGTAGTTCCTATGCTTCTCGTGAAGACAAAATTCGACAGTACCCCAGCGTAGTGCGGTACCCCGGCTACGCGGTGGCGTTGCAGTCGCAGTGTACGTGTGTGGCTCACGCATGAATCACGGATAGTCCAACACATACAAGCATTGCCGCGAGCGTGGCTAAAGCCCGAAGCTCCGCCCCTTTGTCTGTCTCCGTCGCTCTCACGCTGGGGTATCTGCTGGGGTACTCGTGCGTTCTCTCTCGCTACCACGCGTCTTTCCCAATGCTTTCCATCCTTGTCGCTCTCACGCTGGGGTATCTGCTGGGGTACTCGTGTGTTCTCTCTCGCTACCACGCGTCTTTCCTAATGCTTTCCATCCTTGTCGCTCTCACGCTGGGGTATCTGCTGGGGTACTCGTGCGTTCTCTCTCGATACCACGCGTCTTTCTCAATGCTTTTCATTCTTGTCGCAAAAACGCGACCAACGTCGTTTTGTGCAAAAATGTTACCAAAAGAGACAGCAAAAGGACCGATATAATTTCATACTCGATCGGTCGTTTTCCGGCTAGTTGACGAAAAAACGACTGCAAAACGACCAATATTGTTTCATCGATCTTTTTTCATTTTTCGTATTTTCCTTTCGTATGGAATACTTTGGGTAAATGAACGGAACAAGAGAATATGTGCGCACCCTGAAATATCGTAATTGGATAAGAAAAAAAAAAAGTTGATATTGTCAACAGGTCTCGAACCTGCAACCTTCGAATTACCATCCAAGTGCACTAAGTCCTTAGCCACTCGGTTCATGGATATAATTGAAACACATGTTCCTCATAAGCTACCATACTTTTCGGCTGATAGCTTATGAGGAACATGTGTTTAACTTGATTTAACGACGTATATGCCAAAATAACCGTTTACAACTTATTTATGCAGTGAACAACACATATTTAAAGCTGTTTTTAATGCTTATATTTAAATAAGAGGTGTGATAGAGACAGCCAATAAACATTTTTCTCTCCCGCTAAGACCGCCTACTGGACAGGCTTTGCCCCTAGTCACGTGTCGAGTCACGTGATCGCGAGCGACGCGCCGCCAAGCGGCGGCTCTCGGTCGGAAAAGTTTGTCTTCCCGAGAAGCATAGGAACTACGCTTCTATAGGGCTCTGACTTCGTTGGTGACAGTCATAGGACTGTCACGTGACGGTCACGTTTCGGCTTTACATCACTGGTCAAGCAATCAATTGCAAGCTACGATGGTCAAGCAAAACTTTGGTGAAAATGCGTTTGGTGAAAATAATACCCTACCCATTTTTTCGTTCCCTTTGAGTCAATCATTCGAACATCTCGAGCGCTCGACCGAATTTCGAGCGAGCTCGAGAATTGGGGGCCCCTGATCTCGCGCCAATTTGGACAAATCACAACGCGAATAACACGATGACAATGGATCAACTTGCATTTCGATAAAATCTCGCAACATACTTTTTAGAGAAGGAAATATACTTAGCTCGGACCATGAAAGTGCTAAATTTGACAAGAATCGATCGGGTGGGTCGAATATTATAACAATTAAAAGTCTTGTAACATCTTTTGAACTATACTTATACTATATACAAAATGAGCTATTGGCCTCATAATTTGACTTATATTGCGATTCACATTTTTACAAAACTGCGTGACAAAACATGATATTGAACATTTCCAGATATCGATCAATTTACTTTTCATATCCAGACTACGTATTTATTTGTATATTTAAAACTAATGCTGCTACGTGAGTAACACCTCGAAACAGTTTATTAAACCATCAGAAATTGTAGAAATGCTTTTGAAAATTCAGCTCTGATTTGATTGATGTGCAGCGCGACAACCAAAGTAAAGCGTTGTTCTTGGTCACAATTGATGTTTCAGGCAAAATACGAGAAGTACTCACTGCGTCTTGACAATCTGCAGTCAGTACTTCTCAACTTTTATTCGAAAAATCAATCGTGACGAAGAATAACACTTCGGGAAGTTTCAGCTAACTTACTCGCACTTATGGCGATCTGAGAGAGACAGACGATATGTAGCACATCATCATAAAACGGAAAATCTGGCCTAACCCAGGGGTGCGTTCCGAATGACGAGGTGTTTTGTTGTTCGATGCGCATGCGCAATGGTTTTTGTCGAGATTTACGGTAAACTTTAAGAAGTATAATAAAAGTGGAAACATAAAAAAAACAATTGTTTTATTTATACTGGTACTGAAGTATGAATAATTAGATTTCTCATGGATTTGCCTATTTGTAAAGAATTCAAATATTATCCTCGTCTCCTGATCGGACGACAACTATTCACCCTACTTGCGAGGTACGGCAAAAAGTTGTCCGATCGTGAGGTGGGGATAAAAAATGTTAATACTTTATAAATGGCTAATCCGTGAGAAATCGTAATTCCAATACTTTGGAATTAATAGAAACGAACAAACTGTTTCCCCTATCTTCAACTTTTACTGTAATTCTTAAACTTCACCGTAAGTCGTGACGGAGATTATTGCGCATGCGCATCGATCAACGAAACACCTCGTCATTCGGAACGCACCCCAGATAGAAATGTTACGGCAAAGTGACAACACGCGTTATCGGCAGAAATGCGTCATGTTCTACAGCATCTTAATACAGTATCATGTACTATAGCTTCTTGATGCTGCAGTACACAACACATTTTTGCCGGCACACCGGCCGACACGTCATGTCAGAAGAATTGACGTCAATTGCAAGCGCATAGTTCATTTGCATTACGGTTTCAATGAGTTGGAGCGAGAGAAAAATATGTGCCTTCTCGTTCGTTACTTTCTTGCTCTCTGTTCCACTACTTAACAAAGTCAGAAGCGCTGCGTTGCGTTAGTTATAAGAATCCAGCCTCAGGGACCTGTTTGGTTATCCTTTTCCTTGGGATACCAATTGGATAAACTAACAAAGAAGAGGAAGATCCGTTAGCCCAAGTCCTGACAGAGTTTGACTCCACTTATTACTATTTTAAAAGTGTAGTAAGTTACAAGATCTTCATTTTACCCACAAATTATCTTAACTCTCAAATGTTTGACGTCACAAAAGATTGGTGTTATTCATTAAAACAACTTCTCAAATGCGTACACGTTTTATTCATGTTTTTTGCAACAAGACATTTTTACAAAATAGCGTTAAATATTTAATATAAAAAGGCGTTTTTTCGGATTGTTGACGTCGTCAACAAGAGAACGAAATAGTCAAATTAAGGCTCAAAAACCTGTTCATTAAAATAATTTTGACTATTCTAACCTGAAAATGATTATGTTCCAAACTGAATTATTGATAATAATGATTTATTGAATTTAGTTTATATTGTGTTGCATCGCCATAATGATGCTTGCATTTATTCTCTCTACAATATATTTCTTGATCTTTTATAATATATATATATACTTTTGCACATAAAAGTTTGAAAAATGACATTCCTTAAACCCGTTGTTATTCCAAGTGTATCCTTTACAAACTTTATTATTTCAGAGTCCCAAACAACACTGGAGAGAAACGTTTTTTTTCATATTCCAAGAGTACAGGTGTCTTTCTGAAGATAGTCAAGTACTTATCATATTGACTTAATCAGAAACTTCGTAATTATCCTGGGACTGCCAGTGTCAGAATGTCGGAAGACCTAGATGAAAGTTTTGTCGCCGCTATTATAAGTGGTGACATAGAATCAGCAGAAAAACTTCTGAGTGGCTCTGGCCTCTCAAACCCAAATACTAGTTCCAGTCAATTCTCATTGCTTCGCCGTATGCGGCTCCATGACCCTGCTTCGGGCCCCCTTCGGAAATTGGTATTGAGCCAAGCAAACGAGAAGGTCTTGACTGAAATTTTTAAGGCTGCAATAGTCCGAGACTGTGTTGATATTGTTGATGCGATAATGGGAGAAAGACCCACTTTCAACATCAATGCATCCCAAGAGAATGGCGACACTTTTCTTCACATTGCGATTCGAGATGATACTAATGACAATGTGGTATTGAAACTGTGCTATAAGGTTGCTGATGTAAATGCCAAAAATAAGGAAGGATCGACGCCCCTTCATCTCGTTGTCATGCACGATAATCCGGTTATTGCTTTTCACCTTATGGACGCTGGTGCCAATTGCGATATGAAGAACTCACTGGGAAGAACAGCTTTGCACATCGCTACGATAAACAATCACGCAGACGTTATTACGCAGCTTCTGGGGTTTGGTGCTGATATCAACATTACCTGCAATGACAATATGACACCTTTGGATTACAGACCTAATTCAGAGATTCTCAAAAGCCACGTGATCGCGCGGAAGTTACTCAATTATTATGTCAGCAATCAGAATCTCGCCCACATCGATTTCGATGGAAATGACCGGGAGACTTTTGAAGATTACAAGTCGGAAATCGAGGATTTAAAGACCGAAATAATAGATAACAGTAATATCAGTTATTACGAGTTTTTAACTTGTAGCATGAACCGATTGGCGGTTTACGCGGAAAACGAGGAGCTCATTTACGCTGTTAATTTGAGATCGTGGAACCATCCATGGTATGACGGATTCATCTATAAACGTGTCAAGATAGGAGAAAAGCGAAAGAATCTGTTGAGCTCAAGCTTAAAGTCCCTCGATATAGCAATTTCTGCTCTTTTCGACAAAGTTTTACCCGATGTCGATCTCGCTCATGCAATTATCGATTGTTTGAGTAACGAAGATCTGGAGAATTTGATAAAAGCCGCTCCTAGTGTCGAAGATTCCAATAGTTGATGGAAATCGTGATTATGAATATTTCATAAGTTTCGAGCGAATTCATCGTAATTCCTCAACTTGTCAATATGGTTATAATAAGAATGATTTGTATTAAAAAATCGAATATGCTTCCTAATGACAATAACATTTTAATTTGGAGATGGATTTAATTTTTATAAAGATGATACTTTTATAAACATTTGTTAATAAAAAAATATTTATTCACATTATTGCCTCTTCTATAATTTACTATTTCAATTGGGATTCTTGGAATGGAATTTGAGGGAATTCGTCCAGGGATTCAAATTCGATGGCATCTCTGATTTCAAAAAAATCTTTTCATATTATAACTTCCTGAGATATGTTTATATTTAGCTGTAATTTAATACACAAATATACTTTGCAGGAACTATGATTTAGTGTTAAATTTGACAAAAATTGATCGGGAGGTTCGAGTTTTATAACAATTAAAGATACTTATTGTAAAATGTTTTGAATTAATACTATATACAAAATGAGCTATTGCCGTCATTTATAAAACTGTATGACAAAACATGATATTGAACATTTGCAGATATCGATCAATTTACTTTTCATATCCCGGCTGCGTATGTATCTGTATATTTAAAACTAATGCTGCTACGTGAGTAACACCTCGGAACAGTTTCTTACACCACCAGAAATTGTAGAAGCGCTTTTGAAAATTTGGCACTGTTTTAATTGATGATGTGAAGCGCGCCAACCTTAACCTTCACTTCGACAAAACATCAAAACAGCGACTGTACTAAAGGCGCAAAAATACAATGTATTAGGAAATAGGGTATGCAGAATATTTGAAATGCCGAGAGTTCTTTTACACGACAATTTTTCATCCAGAAAGGCGTACGCCGATATGCCAAAATCCCGAACGCAATAAGTAAATAAAATCTCCAAATATCGAAATTGCTTTGATACGAATAGCTTCCGGTTGATAGATCCGACTAACGATATGTCGGAATCCCGAGCGTAGCAAATGACCGAAAATAAAAAATTCCGAAAGTGCTTTTACACTGTAACGTATTCAGCGTTTGGGTTGGCATTACTGCTTCGAGCATTTGGTCCTCGTCGGTTGAGTAAACTAGTCAGTCTCGCTACGGCCGTCGCTCTAAGTAGTCTACTGTATAATATATAAAATAAATAGTACACTGTCTCCCATAGTAATAAAAGTATTGTTTCTTAATTATCCTACTACATTATATTTGGCGACGAGAGTAAATTTGGAAGCGTGTTATGGGACAGTATATTAATTTCGCACGATGCGATAAGTGACTATTATCACAGTAGAAAGAGTTAATTAATTGAAAATGTCGAAATTCGACGATGCCTTTGTGGAGCGAGAGAGGATTTTAGAGAAGCGTGCACAAGAGTTAGAGCAATATCGAAGAGCTTTGGATCAACAACGAGAGGGTCTTACATCACAGCAACAAGAATTGACTAAATCAAAGGAAACATTTTTATCTGAGCGGAGAAAATGTGAAGAGGATATCCAGCGGATGAGGGACGAAAGCATAGCGCGTGTCGAGCAGCAACAGGTACCGAGCGTTAATTTTTTTTCTACGATTGGATCGTTGGCTGAATTTCGTATTGGTGACGATTGGGAATTGTACGAAGAACGTTTGGCTCAGTATTTCGTGGCTAATAACGTTCCAGAGAATCGTCGAGTTGCGACGCTGGTGACCTTGATAGGTCAAGACGCATACAAAACATTGAAAGATTTGTGTGATCCTGTTTTGCCTTCTGCTAGAACGTATCTCGAATTATGTGAGATTTTGAAAAGACAGTTTGCTCCTAAAGTGGCAGTTTTTAAAGAAAGGCGAGAGTTTTTCAATTTAGCGCAAGGCGACACAGAGTCGGTCAACGACTGGTTTGCTCGTTTAAAAGCAAAGGCGGTAAAGTGCAAGTTTGGAGCTATGCTTGACGATAAAATTAAAGATGGTTTTATTACTGGTTTGAAGGGTGGTCCAGTGCTTGACAAGGTGTTTGAGCAGGAGCCAACTGCTTCACTTCAAGAAATTCTCGAAGTTGCGAGGAATAAGGAGGCTGCGTTGGCTGCTAAGTCGACCAGCTCATCAGTGGATCTTCATAAAATTTATTCTCGAACGGCCAAGGGGGCTTTGAAAAGAGATTCAACGTACAAAGAAACGGCGAAAGACAAGGACACGACATCGAGTCAACGCGATCGAGCAAGGAGTTCGTCGCACCGTCCGAGAGAATCTTCGAGGGAGGAATCGTCATCGGAGCGGAAATGTAATCATTGCGGAGGTGTTCGGAATAACTTTAAAGAATGCAGGTATCGAGATTTTAGTTGTAATATCTGTAAAAAGGTCGGGCACTTAGCCAGAGTATGTAAAAGAAATGAGCAGTCCAGTTCAAATAATAATAACTATATAGAAGCAGAGTCTGATGAGTCGCTCGAAGTATTCGACATGCTTAAAGTCCAAAACAATAACAACGAAGACGGGCACGACTTAGTAGAGTTGACCGTTGAGGGAAAAAAAGTTGTTTTCGAGATCGACACAGGCGCTGGCAAGTCGGTAATTCCTGAAAAGGTTTATAAGAAATATTGGTCGCATTGTAAACTGGAGAAGACAGCGGTTAGGCTGCGTATGTATGATGACTCTTTGTTGGAGCCTCTGGGCGAGATTAGTGTTGATATTTGGAACAAAAGTCTTAATATTCGTGGAAACCTTGTGGTTGTGAAAAAAGGAAATCGACCACTGTTGGGGAAAGATTTAATGAAACCTCTTGGATTTTATATAGCGACAGTCAAATTTGTTGAAGTAGAAACAGAGGTTAAAGATATTTTAGAAAGATACGCAGATTTGTTTGATAAGACGCTGGGTAGGTATAGATATGAAAAGATTGAGATAAAATTGCAACAGGAGGTTGAGCCGAAATTTGTTAAACCACGGCCAGTGCCGATGGCTTTAAAAAAAAAGTTAGATGAGCAACTCGATAAATTGGTAAAAGATGGAGTAATTTCGCTAAGAACCACGAGCGCGTGGGGAACTCCGTTGGTTCCAATTTTAAAAGAAGATGGTAGTGTGCGAGTGTGTGCCGACTATAAAATCACAGTGAACCGTTATGTTGAGGATATAAAACATCCTTTTCCGCGGATTGAGGAGGTGTTCGCGGCTCTGAGCGGTGGAGATAGATTCTCGAAGTTAGATCTTGCGGCTGCGTATAATCAATTAGAGGTTACTGAGGAGTCTAAGGAAATTTTGTCGTGGAGCACACATCGCGGAATTTACCAATTTAATAGGTTGCCATTTGGTATTAAATCGGCATGTTCTATCTTCCAGCGCACTATTGAAAAAGTTTTACTAGGAGTTGATGGTGTTGTATGTTTTCTTGACGACATTGTTGTCACGGGTAAGAATCGAAGTGAACATTTGAGAAATCTTGAGGAGGTGTGTAAGCGTCTTTCTGATGCAGGATTCAGATTAAATGAGAGGAAATGTAGTTTTTTTCAACCAGAAATCAAGTACTTGGGACATATTATTGATAAGAACGGTCTTAGAAAAGATCCTGAAAAGATATCTGCTATGGTTAAAGTTCCGAGGCCATCAAATGTTCAGGAAGTACAAGCTTTTGTCGGCATGGTCAATTACTATGCAAAATTTGTCCCTACGTTTGCGAATATCCTAGCGCCTCTTTATGATCTTGTCAAAGCTAAAGAATTTGTTTGGTCTAAAGATTGCGAAAGCTCTTTTCTAGCGATAAAGCGCGAAATGTCGGCGGAGTGCTTTCTGATTCATTTTGATCCGAAGTTGCCTATTAAGTTATCTTGTGATGCGTCTGGTATCGGAATCGGAGCCGTTTTATCTCACGTGTTGCCGGATGGATCAGAAAAACCTATTTGTTTCGCTTCAAGAGTACTTAGAAAATCAGAAAAAAATTATTCGGTTATCCATCGCGAGGCATTAGCTATCTATTGGGCGGCGCATAAATTTTATCAGTATTTAGTAGGAACCGAGTTTATTTTGTGTTCAGACCATAAGCCTCTGCAAATTTTGTTTGGCGAAGAAAAAGGGTTACCGCAAATGGCCGCTGGCAGACTACAGCGTTGGGCTTTGTTTTTGAGTGGCTTAAGATATAAGTTTCAATATGTTCCGGGGAAAGAGAATGGTGGCGCGGACGGATTGTCGAGGCTGCCAATCATGAGTGTTAAAAAAGATGTAACTGATGATGATTATTTTCATTTTATTGTAGAGGATAGAGTACCCGTGACAGCAGATGAAATTCGAAAAGAAACTAGTCGTGATAGTCTGTTATGTAAAGTGTTTTTATATACGAGAAATGGTTGGCCGGAAGTGCACGATGAAGCGTTGAGTTCTTATGCTCGTAGGGCGAACGAAATAAGCCTGGAAAATAATATCTTGATGTGGGGTTACCGAGTAATAATTCCGGAGAGTTTGCGATCGATTCTTTTGGACGAGATACACAGTTCACATCTAGGAATGGCTAAAATTTATCGATTAAACGAACTTACCTGTAAGTGAAGTTCAATCGTAATTGTACGAAGCGCCTCTTCCGAAGAGATAGTATATATGTAGTCCCCCCATCCCACGCCAGTGTGCCCACAAGTTCAAAGTAAAAAACTTTTTACTAGCCTCCCGTTGCTGTGGCGCCTCTCGCGGCCGCGCAACTGCCATGTTCTTCATTCTTTAAAGCCCTGCCGTAACAACACCATCGGGTAATCTCCCGTATGGGAGATGGGTGACAATATTAGGGAGGGACCTATCTCTTCGGAAGAGGCGCTTCGTACAATTACGATTGAACTTCACTTACAGGTAAGTTCGTTTAATCGATAAATTGTACTTCGCGCCTCTTCCTCGAGATAGTATATATGTAGATGTTTAAAGCATGTTACGGCAGACTGAATATGAGCGTGTACAAAATGTCAGATTGTACATGTCTATATAACTGCTCTCGCAACAACATTAATTAAGATAAGATTGACCGCAATACCGTCAATATAAAAATATTGATGTTATATAGAATTTTTTTTTTTTTGTTTTTTTTTAAATTCTATATTACATACTGCATTCAGTCCGCTATGACTAAAAACGCCAAAGGATCTGAATGAACGATATTCATTCAATGTAATCAATAACCATCTGATCTCGACCGACAATCTGCTTCCATTATTAAAAGCCGTTGTCTTTTTTAGAATTTCGCATAAAATTATTTGTAATTGTGCGAATGGTATCCATAGCAGAAATCCATTCTCAAATTTAGATAATTACGAACAAAAGAAACTTATGAAGATTTTTCCTCCAACGTGCACGTGAAAATTTGATTTCGTCATTCAATATTCCAAATTAATACAGTGCACTCGTGACGACATGGACCAATTTTTGTCTGGGTGTCAATAAAAATCATCCCATTCATCTTGGAATGTGAGAAAATCTTATAGAGTGTAATGGCCGACCTTGAGACCAAAATTTCTTGAGGAGCAAAACCCCCCGTTTTAATATTCATTATTACTGAGACCTTGATTACAGTAATCAAGGTTTTAAACTGAAAACTTTCGTACGAATCGGTACGCTAAACTGGTGTTTCATGTTTATGTCTACTCAAAACCTTTATATTGTGGCTATTTAGTTACTCTTAGAACGGCCATTGAAAAAACAATACTGTTGATACATAGAAGAATTAGAATTTAGATTCGATGGAGAAATGAACATACATCGTAGCAACCTAGCCGTGGTGAATTGTTCTACGCATAACAAATATGTTTTGCATCTAAAAGCAGAAGGTGTCACCGAAATATGATGTCTCAGGTCTATTTTACCACCTGCCATCGTTGGAACTGGAGTACTAACGGTGGTATTTGTTCCATCTAGTCATAAAAAAAAAAAAAACATTCTGGATGAAAGTGACCACACACTTAATATCATCTCAGCTTAAACATTCTTTTATCGCTAAACTAGAGGCTGTGCGCGCTGCGCGCGCGAAGTTCGTTCGTTCTTTAAACGGACCAATCATATCAGTAATAAAAACGGCCTCTACAATGACTTTGATATTTCAATAGTTTCGAATTACCACGACAGTCACCAACCTTCTGGAAGCGACTAAATTATTTTAGATAATCATCAGTATGGGCTCGTTCCTTTTTCTTTAACTTTCGACCACGCTCGCTTCGTTCACGACCGTACAGTCGGCTATTTCTTCGGTAAGGACCACTTACCGATCGAATAAAAAGGCAACAATACTTGCGATGGAAATCGAAACTTCGATAAAACCGCATTTTCCCATTTTTTCGAAGGAAGGCAGTAAGCATAACTGAATAATTAATATCAACAGCCTTCCAAAAATTTCGAAGTCACCTCGTCCTAACCGGATACTCCCATCTTCAAAGCACTGTTCAATCAAACCGTGAATCGTCATGATCATGATTCATTTAGAGCTTAGCTACAGTTCGGGATATGTCAGTTAATACCACTGTTAAAATTATTATATATTTTAACGCTGTTCGAGCTTGCAAAAAACAAACAAAACTCAGTTTTCCTTGTCTTCTTCTTCATACAAAACCTCTGTATCGCAAGATACCTCCACCTGGTTACAACCTAGGACTCATATCATCTTGTAAACCACTTCGTAATAATTGTTTTCGTAAATCTCTAACGAAAAGAATTGTCGGAAAAACGTCAAGCCGCTGATTGAAAATTGGATATTGTAAAAGATATTCCACAGGAACCTCCACGAAATAAGGAGATGATCCATATGTGATAAAGTTCCATCCCTTAAATGATTCAAGGGGTTCTTTCAGCAATGGCTTACACGAACAACTGAACAAACAAAAAAAAAATTGGATCTCAAGTCCTCCGTAAATGCTAAATACTGCTGAACAGCATGTTCTGCAGAATAAATCTGGATTGGATATTCCACGCATTTATATGATGGAGGATGCATAGAGGTCTAATATTAATGTAGAACTATAATGTTCGTTCCGTTGTTATTAACGGTAAAGAAAATACTGCATTCGATCAACAACTTGGTATAGAGTCTCACGCCAATGGCTCTAGTAGTGCATTTGATCCATCGTTTTGAGTTCGCAACAACCGCTCACAAAGACAACGGTATACAAATCGGTTAGAGCCGAATGCATAGGCAAAGGTCATATCTACTCCCTAGTTGCGAACTTCAAGTTCATTGTACATGAACAACAATTTACTTATCGATTAAAATCGAAGAACAATATATTATATAAATGTCATAATCCCCTTTCATTCAGTCTTGTATTCAGTCCTTTCTGACCCTACATATAAGACGAACGAACTCTTTAGTTAGTTATTGGTAATAAGAATTAATCGAAAAACTCTTACATCTTACTCTAAAAAGATTTCTTTTTTGATTACTCAACAACAAAAGGATTCTAAGAAAGAGTTCCTCGAATAGATTAAAGCACTATCAGGAGAAGCTCGAATTCCTATAAAGGGATTATGTGAAGTTACTAAAAAAGTTGTAACTGTGTATGGCTTGATTTTTGCCATATAAAAATGAGTATATCGTCTGTGTAAGGATCATTTTCTTCCATAGAAATATGAAACCTTGAATCATCTCTTCTTTAAATGAGTAAGAAATGACAATTAAAGTCAGAGTAAAAAGGAAAATCCGTTCGAATTCCTTCATAAAAGAATAATTGTTGTCAATGAGAATTATTTTAGATCCTCGCTCGTAAAGCTCTTGTCTTGATTGACTTACTCACAACCAAATTGAATCTTAATTTTCTCTGTGGAGAAAAAATTATATTGCTTGATAGAAAATGAGGTAACATCTCTACCATCTAATTAAACCCCAAAATGGGATTAAACAACATGACCTTCGTCAAATAAGATCTCTCACAAAGGAATATCTCATGTTACTGTGAATATTTTCTTGGTGTCACTTGCAGAGCTGGAACCTGATGTATAAATCAGATGAAAATTTCTGCAGTGAAACATTTAATATCACTACGAATAGATACAGCTTGCAGAAATTGTTCGCAGTTCAATACTTGAATCCACTGGGAATAAAAATTTTCAATACTTGTCGAGTTTCACCTTACATATAAGGTTCGACACCAAAAACGAACTTTTTCCTGCAGTGAAACATTTAACATCACTGTGAGTAAATGAAGCTCTCAGAAATTCTTCGCTGTTCAATATTTGAACCCACTGCGAATAAAGATTGGCAATACTTGTCGAGTTTCACCTTACATATAAGGTTCGACACCAAAAACGAATTTTTTCCTGCAGTGAAACATTTAACATCACTGTGAGTAAATGAAGCTCTTAGAAATTCTTCGCTGTTCAATATTTGAACCCACTGCGAATAAAGATTGGCATTACTTGCCAAGTTATAACCCTACGAATAGGGTTCGACACCAAAAATAATTTTTTCCCTCCTCCACAGAGAAACAGGAATTATTGTTGGACCAGAATTTCTGTAATAATTCTTCAAAAGAGTTAAAACTCAAATAACTCATCAGCTAACACATGAGTAATTTTCTTGTCGCTGCAAAGAATCTTGGCTTTGCCAGCGGTTCATCTCCATTCCTTGTGTAAAGGAATATGTCCTGTCGTTGGACATTAACCTGAGCAATAGCTCCTTGAATGGGTTGACCCAAACAAGTGGTTAAATAATACATATTTTTGTCGTTTCAACGAATACGTATCATTCTGGTCCAGATTCAATCTTTGTGCAGATTGAGCTCTTTATCACTGACAGACTAACCTTTGTGAATAACGTTTTTCCCACGGCGACCGGAACGTTACTGAAGATCATCCTTCCTCTGCAGTGCGCACGCGATAAAGAGCCAAGAAAGGGTCAAACCCCCTTTTTTTTTTTTTTTTTTTTTTTTTTTTTTTTTTTTTTTTTTTTTTTTTTTTTTTTTTTTTTTTTTTTTTTTTTTGAAAGGGCAAGGCCCGATCGAAAACATCCGACGCATTCGTTATTAATGTTCCACATTAATAAACGGCCTGAGTAACAAACTCACCACGTAAATCACAGATTTACGGGCTTGGCAATGCATCCCATCCCCCGATGAGAGTTCGAAAACCGTGTACATAGACAACGGTGTGCGATTCGGTTAGAGCCGAAAGCACGAGCAAAAAATGTTGTCTCCATTCCCTCGTTGCGAACTCAAAACATTGTGCATAGACAATGTTCTGCATTTCGGTAAGAGCCGGAATACAGTAGATAACTCTCGAAAGATCCTGATTTTTATTCCTCGACGTACGGATCGATCGAGCAGTTTATCCGACTCGCTGTCATATCTAAACAGAAAAGAACAGACTCGTTGTTTGAGGTTAATACTTACTTCAGACTTCCTTCAGGCTCCTCTTGGAGCTTCGAACGTATTAATTTTTCAACGAAAGTTCCTCGATTTTCCGAGAAAACGTTTCGATAACAATTTTTTCTGTCTTCGGATAAATTGTATACATTTCTTTCCATAATTAATGCACAAGCGTGCAAATGAACTTGTGTTTACACCGGCACAAAACGAAAGAATGAAGAACATGGCAGTTGCGCGGCCGCGAGAGGCGCCACAGCAACGGGAGGCTAGTAAAAAGTTTTTTACTTTGAACTTGTGGGCACACTGGCGTGGGATGGGGGGACTACATATATACTATCTCGAGGAAGAGGCGCGAAGTACAATGAAGGCTGTGGCTCGCCAGTATTTTTGGTGGCCAAAATTAGATTCAGATATTGAAAATTATGTTAGGAACTGTGAAGCTTGTATGGAAGTTTCGAAAGCACCTCAGAAAGCTAAGCTAATCAAGTTTCGTGAAGCATCAGTTCCTTTTGAAAGAGTTCATATTGATTTTTTGGGGCCTTTTCATGGGAAAGTTTATTTAATTATTGTCGATGCGTTTTCTAAGTGGCCTGAGGTGTTCGAAATGACTAAGATGGACTCTTCTAGTACTATTGAGAAGCTTCGCGAATGTTTCGCGAGGTTTGGGTTGCCTCAAATGATTTTTTCGGACAATGGTAGGCAATTTACATCGGAGGAGTTTGCTCAATTTTGTAAGGTGAACGGTATTGTCCATAGAACATCTGCTCCGTTTCATCCAGCCACTAACGGCCTAGCTGAGAACGCAGTTGGTGCGTTTAAAAGAGGAATCTCAAAAGCATTAAATGACTTGCGTGAAAAATCGGTGAAAATATCGACGCTTGTGAATAGATATCTGTTGACGTACCGAAACGTTCCGCATTGTACGACCGGGGAATGTCCCGCGAAATTATTTTTAGGAAGGAATGTAAGAACTAGATTAGATTTTGTAAGTGTGACTGCGTCGGCCAAAGCGAGAGAAAAGCAGATGAAATATTTTAATGGTAATCGTGAGATTGATTTTGCGATCGGCGAGAATGTTTACGCGCGGGATTATAAAAATCCGTCAAAGCCTGTATGGCGAAAAGCATGCGTTACAGAAAAGCTCGGAGAGAGAACGTATTTGTGTAAAACTGTAGACGATAATTTGATCTGGAAGAGACACGTTGATCAGCTTATTAAAGGAGGGAAGTTCTACGCGGAAGAGTTTCAAGATCTTGATCAATTAACAAAGAAGTTTGGTGAAGATAATCCTATGAAATCAAGCATTGAGCTCGTTAGTGAAGATAAAAGTGAGTCGAGTGATCGACAAGTGTTGTGCGCACCGTTAATTGCGAACGTGGATAATCCACATGAGAATGTAAGTGTGTGCGAGAATGTAAGTTCGTCGAAGCTCAGTCTACCTGCGTGTAGCAATGATGTTCCTGAAAAGTGTCTTGAAAATTCGATGATTCAGGATGCGGAACCTGGTCAATGTGATAGAGCATTTGTTAGGAAACGTAACGTTGTAGTTCACGACGGGAATTTAAATGTTAATCAGAGAGCTAAAAGGGTTGTTAAGCCCGTACAGAGATTAAACTTGTAAGTTTGTTATACTCGGGAAGAAATCCAAATGTTTAAGGATTAGTGTGTTGTATGTGGTATGAGTAAGTTAAAAGTTTGTACGAAATGAATTGTTATTAATAATCTTAAAAAGGGGGAATCTGTAACGTATTCAGCGTTTGGGTTGGCATTACTGCTTCGAGCATTTGGTCCTCGTCGGTTGAGTAAACTAGTCAGTCTCGCTACGGCCGTCGCTCTAAGTAGTCTACTGTATAATATATAAAATAAATAGTACACTGTCTCCCATAGTAATAAAAGTATTGTTTCTTAATTATCCTACTACATTATATACACGAATATTCAAATATGTTATTCGTGACCCCCAAACGATTTCCTATCGATTAAGCCTAGATTGAAGCGATTTGAAGAGAAAAAAAACAATTTTGGCTAACTTGACGGTAATATTTTTTATTTAACGATTGTAATCAAACCATTGACCATTTTCATATTCTAAATATGTTATTTATGATCCCCAAACGATTTCCTATCAATTCAGCCCAGTTAGAAGCGATTTACTAAAAAAAATGTTTGGCTAACTTGACGGTAATATTTTTTTAAATGATTATAATTAAACCATTAACCACCTAACTTTGTTATTATGATAAAACGTTTGGTGGTCGTTTGTTGGTGAATATTGACCTAATGACAATGTTTGGGAGTCAATAGTTAAGTTATAATAATTTACAAAATAAATTTACCGTCAAGATAGCCAAACAATTTTTTTTTTCGAATCGCTCCGAATTAGACTTTATCAGTGCGGAATCTTTTCGGGGTCACAAATATCGTAATTAAAACGTTTGGTGGTCACTCATTTTGTTGACAAATGCAAAAAAAAAAAACAAATGGGCACTGGAATGGGAGTGACTTCTGGTCAATATAATAATGTCCCTCGTATGGTTAACGAATGCCAAAAAAAAGGTACGCTCTGGGGTACAAGTTTCAGCTTTAAGGAGGTTAGGGTGTTTCATACTAGTTAAATCAGCTATCGCTTCTCTTAATTACTCTTGACTTTCCTGGAAAATGGAAAACACCCTACAAAAAGAGAAGCAAGAATTTCATAAGCTACATTCCTCAAATAATATCGGACCCGTCAAATTCATTAAATGCGCAGTTTCGTTCGTCGGGAATCGCTCCACTTCACCGGACGCAGGTACTAAATCTCACACGCAGAAAACGAAAAACTGAAAACGGGAATCTAATGTTATCCAAAAAGAATCGAGAAATAAAAACTAATTATTTTGTGTGAAGAAAAGTGGACCACGAGTCTTGAACTCTTGGATGAGATTTGGACAGATAGCACAACAATGCGTTTTATTTTTTCTTAACAACTCCTCTCGTCTCCCGATTATCATATTAACCAGAATTCCCGTCATCGTCATCCACAAGTCAGTAACATAAACCATATAAATATTGCGAAAAGCACATTTTTCTGTAATACTATCACAGAATTATCGTGTGTTTTTCCATTGTCCTCATCCGATTGAAAATCCTTAGTCGAATATGAGTTATTCGAATAAATCGCGTCAAGGCAATGGTGAAGTGACGCATACGTCACATTGAAAGTCCCACCCGACGCCCTGTTTGTTATTTTTCGCACTTTTTTACTAAAAGGGTGACCACCAAACGTTTCAAATATGTGCAGCAAGTTTTTTCCTGCGTGACGATAAATTGAAACAAATAATAAAATAGAATATTTAAAAGTGTTTTGCAAAGTCAGGCTTCGCAAATTACTTCCTCAATTCCACCTTTTACAAAGCTTCCTACATAAGAAAACAAAAGTTGGTCAACACGCTCATTTATAAAAGGCTTTGTGAAAAATGATAAAAACGTGGAAACGTGGATCTTTCATATATACTATTTAAATACGCTATTATTATATAATATGATATAATAGATATAATATTAACGTAGAATGACAAACGAAGAATGGACCCAAATTATTGGACACACGACAGTTGGACACAAATTATTGGACACACGACAATTGGACACACGAAGATAGGACACAAATTATTAGGCACACGAAGATTGGACACAAGAACATTGGACACACGAAGATTGGACATGAATTATTGGACACACGAATGGATACAAATTATTCCAACCCTGTATGATTAGGCGCTATCGTTTCGAAGCCAAATTTTTCGGCTCCAGGCCGTTTCGGCACTGAGCCATTTGGGCTCGAGACGTTTCAGCGCGAGCTTCTATAACTCAAATCCGACTTTGCACCCACGCCGACCAAATGGTAACATACGAAGACCGACTTTAAACATCCCAATTTTGGATAAAATCCGACTTTGCACCCACACCAACCAGATGTTAAAACACGAAGACCGACTTTATATATCGCATTTTCGGATAAAATCCGACTTTGCACCCACACCGACCAGGTGCTAAAATAAGAAGACCGACTTTATACATCCCAATTTCAGATAAAATCTAACTTTTTAAATTTTTTAATAAAATATAATTGTACACCAAAAAATTGCGCACAACATAAACGTGCACATAAAAGATTCTGCCAATGTAATTGTGCACAAAGAGAATTACGCACAATGTAGTTGGGCACAAAAAGAATTGTGCACAATGTAGTCGTGCACAAAAACAAACAAAAACGTGCATAATGTCGTTGTGCACAACTTAGTAGTGCACTATCGAAACGTGAACAATTGGTATGTCGCCAGATGGAACCCTCTCTTTGTGTCCAATCGTCATGTGTCTAATAATTTGTGTCCTATCTTCATGTGTCCAATAACTTTTGTGTCCAATCTTCGTGTGTCCAATTACTTGTGTGTCCAATCTCGATGTGTCCAATATCTTGCGTGTCCAATCTCTATGTGTTCAATCTTGATGTCTCCAATAATTTGTGTCCAATCTTCATGTGTCCAATAAGTCTTGTGTCCAATCACGATATGTCCAATAAATTGTGTGTCCAATAACTTGTGTGTCCAATCTCGATGTGTCCAATAACTTGTGTGTCCAATAATTTGTGTCCAATCTTCATGTGTCCAATCATATTTGTGGGCAAGTGGGCATCACTCAGGAAATAGTAGGCATATCCGTTGGAGTACCAGAAGATTCCTAAAATAATGCGTGACCCGTTTGTTGGCCAAATCTCTGGTCAAGCTTGGGCATGGCCTGGCATAACGTTATTCTGGTAAGTGTCTTGTGATGTGATTTTTTTAAATCTCGGTCGCAAGGATATTTTTGTGGCGATATTGTCATTGTTTCGGCGCTGCCCCTCCTCGAATAATTATTTCGTGAAGAATAGTGACTCAGTTACCGATTATTTTTTGTTCTGTTATGCTTCTTTTGAGTCCGTTATAAATATAAAAAGTTCGGCATATTCGAATCTGTCGCGAGGATGAGAGCTGAACGAAACGAGCAGCCCGACGGACAAGAATTGCCGACAAGAGTCTTACAGTTATTTATAGACCGGTGTAAATCCGGCGCCCGATAGCGAGAGTGACTTGTGCGCTGGAGAACAGGTGGAGATTTGTTAGTTTTTGACATAGGATGGAGCATCCTAGTGTCAAGTAAATGTGAAGTATAGGCCTGTTGTCGCGTGTGGCACCAAGGAAGGTAGCTGTTTAGATTTTCGAAGTTACCGGCATAATTTGCGATCCCGATCTAGTTACAAAATCATTCGAATGAGAGAGGGCAGTAGCTCTCGGGTAAGGGATTTTGGAAGGCATTAGAAATAATGAAAATGATGAGCTCCCGATGATTACTCGAAATAATCAGTCTCGCTCGGGACACCGCAGAGGTGCCTCGAGTAGTAAGCGCGTTTCCGTGTTGACGGTTTTTCTGCCGATCGCGTTCGAACGTATTGTTCGGTTCTCGGACTTAGCGTGTGACTATGAGTTCTCGTTATTTCGCGAAGTTTATTTTCAATAAAATAAAACTCGTGTTCTCGTTCATTGTGTAGTGCAGTTAGTGCATTCACTGTTCCCGCAAATCGGATTAACTTGCAATAGTTCTGGTGAGTCGTTCTCGATTAATTAATTATTTAATCGATTATTTCGATTCAAGATCTCTTCAATATTCGTGCAGCTACCGTTGAGTTTGGTATAAAGTAAACACCCCGGTACCCAACCATGTACCAGTCTCCAACCACTGACGCAAATATTGACTAAAATTAATAAATTATGAATATGAAACAAAAAAATAACTAGTGATACCATTTTTGTTATTCTTTATGTTTGCTGTAACGTGGTCAAATTCCGCTCATCTCCGATTCTTAGCGAGACGACAACAACCGGCAAATCCATGACGTTTCGATATACAATTAGGACATAATTTTAATTCTTTTTATTTTTTATTATTTATGTACGCCGAGCGATGAGAGTTTTCCGCATCGATATTAACAACGTGAACATAGAAAATCCCGCTACGCTACGACAAAGAAGAATAGTCGATCTCGAGGCGCATTTCTGCGCTAACATTAATCTTCTCTCCCGAATCTGCACTTGAACAAGGAAGGACAAGATCCCGAGCAACATCGTCGCATCAAAAAACGAATAAACAAATATCGTCTTCCCGCTGCGCTATGATTATCGAGCACACACAGATCTTGGACTTCGCGCGCCAGTGAGACAAATATCAAAGCGTTAGGCATGCTTGCGAGTAGTTGCGAAAATCAGAGTTGGTCGCCTGATTGCTCCTTGCCGAATTTGCGTAAGAGTAGGGATGAGAAGGCTCGTGCTTCCGCGATCGACACATCTCTAGGCTGTTCCTGTCCGATCGTCGTCCCGCTAAGTCGCGTGTCGAGGGTAACCATGGGGGCTGGGGAGAGAGAGAGAGAGTCGAGGAATATTCCCGCGTCTTCGGCATCGAGGTGAGCCCTTGTCGTTCGGCAATTAGAGTCTTTTCGTTCGTACTTTATAAATGGCTAATCCGTGAGAAATCGTAATTCCAATACTTTGGAATTAATAGAAACGAACAAACTGTTTCCCCTATCTTTTACTATAATTCTTAAACTTCACCGTAAATCTTGACGGAGATTATTGCGCATGCGCATCGATCAACGAAACACCTCGTCATTCGGAACGCACCTGTGACGCAAGGTTGCGTCTATATCGAAAGGACAGTCGATTATCGAATCCGCGAACCCCGCGAACCGCGCGCAATGCAGATTAATTCAAACTGAGATGCTAGAAATAGAAACTTATAGATATTCTAGAGGTAGAATTGGTCACACGAGAATGTAGCGAGCGCATGGGGAAAACTTTCTTTTTTACGATTCTCGAGAAACTCTTCACGACTCGAGGACCACCGGAAGAGGGTAATCAACAGCATCCTTGAGCCGACAACGAACAACACGCGAAGACGCGCCGGTTATTGTCAATTGCCATGTACCACCAGCGGAGACCGTACGTGATTTCTGCCCGTTTTTCCGGCTCAGAAGAGTCGCCACTTGGGTAGACAAAAAACAGGCCCCGCGTACGGTCCGGTACGCCAACACGTGGTGACCAACAGGCCGCGGCCGGCGCCGATCCGCCGATCGACGCCGGGCCCGCCGAGCCCGACGGACGCGCTACCCCCGCTGCAGCCAGGGAGACGGGAGTGGACAACAACCCCGGAGTAGGAGAACCGACGCTACAACGACGACCGATGATTGGGCAGCGTTCACCACGGAGGGATGAACCACCCCCATCCAACGACGCATCGGAGACCTCGCCGAAAACTTAACGAATATATTTAGGCAGAATAACTTCGACTTTTGTATGGAACGGACGTTCTACGTTTGCATTTGTATTTGTTAATTATTCAAAATATATACACACAGTTTGACTTTTCATCTTTAACTTCAATAACTGAATATTGATTTTCAAACCCGTCCTGCGTTCCCGCGCCTCCGAGCCGAACACTTCAGTGTTCCACGGGCGAAACGTTCCCTCGCGCCATCTCATACGCGTTTCGAGAAACAAAACATAAATTACCGGGATCCGGAATATCACAGTGGTGACAGCGGTGGGATTCGCCAGCTCGTGAGTGCGCGGAAAATTCGTAAAATATTTTAAGTGAAAAGGACTTATGAGCGACAACGGACAATTTATTATCGCGAGTTATCGGAAAAAAGACTGAAACAGTGAACGTTCACCGTGAGTGCCATTCTCTCCCTCCTGGGTTTTTGCACGGTTTCCCCAGGAGCAGAGGGCGAATGCCGGGGGAAGTGATTGTCAGCGGCCGTGCTCGCAAATCCCTGAAATCACAGGCAACTCACCCCTATTGGACATCGCAGAAAACCAACGGAGAAGACTGCGCTGCAGCAACCAACCGGAGACAGGAAGCCACCATCGAACAACAATAACGGACGCCGGAAACATCACCGAGTAAGTCGCAAAACTACATTTCTCGCTGTGACCATTAGGGAATTTTTAAGAGAATAGGCTCGTGAATTGCTTTAGTAAATCGCATAGAATCGGGTAAAATGAGTAACCGCAGTTTCTCGACTAGCTCGTGGGCGATAGAAGAGGATACAGGAAACGTGTTACCCTCTTTCTCGGAGTTCGAAGATCGTGGTTTAGGCCGTGGTAACGAAATTAGAGAACTTGTGCCGGTCGTAGAATTACCAGACGCAATTGATCACCCGTTTGTAAGGCCGCCAAACTTTCGACACCAGTTTTCTAGCCAACCGACCTACAGCTCCCAATCCCTTGAAAACGAGATGCCCGTTTCGAGCAACCACAGCGGAGATCTGGCCGAATGCCGTATCTCCTTGAGATTAGCTGCAGATATCCTCCCGACGTTCGATGGCAAAACAATTCCCATCTGGAAATTTGCCAAGGATTGTAGAGACGTGTGGAAATCGGTCAGACCCATGGAACGGGAGTTTTTAATAAAAATAATTGAAAAGAAAATTGTCGGCGAGGCAAAAGGCTACCTGCGCCGACGTAGAGACAGTTACGATGTAGACGAACTCCTGGGCGATCTGGAAAGGGTTTTCATCCCTAGAAACAGACTCGACGCCCTGCAAACATCCCTTTCTAACATCCACCAACTGAAAGAAGAGTCCGCTATTCAGTACGGGATCCGAACAAGCGAACTCTTGGACGAGGTTTTAGAAGCCATAGACCGTGAATGCTCACCGGAAACCAAAAGCATCATCAAGATTAGGGCCAGGGACAACGCGCGAAATTGTTTCATTACGGGTCTCGACAGCACAATCGAAGCCCAAGTTAGGCAGAAAAATCCGCGGGATCTGCGCGACGCCATCGACCTCGCCGTAAGCGAGGAAGAGCACTACAAGCTCCGGTCGCGGATAATTAACCGAGACGAAAATCAATCCCGTTCCCAACGATCCCCGACAGAAGAAGGCTAGAAAAGAGGGATCAAGCTCGAGAAACCTGGAACAAGTGCTCGTCTGCGCAGGCAAAACACGGGTTGTAGATTTCGAAGTGAGCGAAGATCCCGAGTCAAACGATTTTGAATGTAAAAATTTGGTGAGTAATTGTTTCCTCGCTTGGGGCGAAATGGTCAGAGAAATAGAGTCAATCGAAAAGGTCGGTGACGGATTTAACTCTTGTATGGTAGTTGATCACGAAATGACACCAGTAAACTCAGACACTGACAGTGACAGCGACGCTTACGAGACGGCGAACGAGGACGAGACGCCTCCCGTGTCACGAGGTCAAACTCAATGCGGGAGGGCGCTCCCCTGTTGGTTGAACGGCGACTGCGTAACACCGATATATAGGTGCGTACCGCCGCTTCAGGGGAGTTCAGGGATAGAACCCGGACCGTCGTATCCTGCTGGCGGGAGTTGCAGTTTCCCTCCCCCAGACCGGAGTATTCCTGTTGTGTCGCGGAACCCCACCGGACCAGCAGAAGGACTGGCGGGTGATAGGCGTGTATCCCTATCATTACGAGTCAAACAGCAGAAGGACGAGGTTGCGATTCCCCTCTCCTTGGATTCCCATTGTGTTGCTGGCACCCCCAGGGCCAATGGAAGGCTTACCGGTGATAGGCGTGTATCCCTATCATCGGGGGCGGTTGAAGGCTGTGAGAATGACGAAAAGGAAGGGATACGATTGTCCGTAGCGACCTTATATAGTAAAAATCAAAAAGAAAAAGTAAACGAACGCACAGTACTGATCCTATCCGCTTCCTGTTTCACCTACACGAAGGATCCACTTACCATGAGAAAAGACCACCTGATTCACTTTATTCCCGCCAACTATGACCTATCATCCGAGATCGGTAAAGAACTGCTCGCACGGAACAAAATCTCGCCGGATAAACTGCTCGAAATAGAAAGCGCAGTTGGCGAGGCTATCGCGTTCCCATCCGACAAATATTACGTTTTCCTCCTGGTTGTTAAAGAGACAATCAACGAGCAGCCTAGTATCTCGAACGTCGAATTCTGCATCAAAAGTTTAAAAATCCTCATTGACCAACTCGGTCTCACTACCTGTAGCGTTTCGAAGAATCGAAACGATCTCAGCAATTTGTCGTGGGACGATGTAGAACTTCTGTTCAAAAATACATTTTCCAACCAAGGGTATTCAATTACCGTTTGCACTAACGAATTAAAATTCCCATCAAAATCCGAACAAGAGAGGATAGTAAAAGAATACCACGAATCGGCTGTAGGAGGCCACCAAGGAACCTCCAAGTTATACGGACGAATTAGGGACGACTTCTACTGGACAGGAATGCGAGACGACGTAGCTACGGCCGTTCGCACCTGCGACAGTTGTCAGAAAAACTAGCGTATATACGCCCCGAACCGCTGCCAGATCACCCGACGTGAATTATAATAATTGCGATTTTAGGTTAGGACAAGCTAGGTGCAATACCCTAATAAAATTAAGAGAGCTCATACCTATAACTCTATAACGATAGAGATGTCGAAACTATTAAACGAATAAGAAAGAATTTAAGAATAGGTGTGTTAGGCTGAGTCAGCTAGGAAAACCAAATGAAAAAGCTGTTGACATTGGCAACATCTTTTGCGTAAGGGGGGAGGTGTGACGCAAGGTTGCGTCTATATCGAAAGGACAGTCGATTATCGAATCCGCGAACCCCGCGAACCGCGCGCAATGCAGATTAATTCAAACTGAGATGCTAGAAATAGAAACTTATAGATATTCTAGAGGTAGAATTGGTCACACGAGAATGTAGCGAGCGCATGGGGAAAACTTTCTTTTTTACGATTCTCGAGAAACTCTTCACGACTCGAGGACCACCGGAAGAGGGTAATCAACAGCATCCTTGAGCCGACAACGAACAACACGCGAAGACGCGCCGGTTATTGTCAATTGCCATGTACCACCAGCGGAGACCGTACGTGATTTCTGCCCGTTTTTCCGGCTCAGAAGAGTCGCCACTTGGGTAGACAAAAAACAGGCCCCGCGTACGGTCCGGTACGCCAACACGTGGTGACCAACAGGCCGCGGCCGGCGCCGATCCGCCGATCGACGCCGGGCCCGCCGAGCCCGACGGACGCGCTACCCCCGCTGCAGCCAGGGAGACGGGAGTGGACAACAACCCCGGAGTAGGAGAACCGACGCTACAACGACGACCGATGATTGGGCAGCGTTCACCACGGAGGGATGAACCACCCCCATCCAACGACGCATCGGAGACCTCGCCGAAAACTTAACGAATATATTTAGGCAGAATAACTTCGACTTTTGTATGGAACGGACGTTCTACGTTTGCATTTGTATTTGTTAATTATTCAAAATATATACACACAGTTTGACTTTTCATCTTTAACTTCAATAACTGAATATTGATTTTCAAACCCGTCCTGCGTTCCCGCGCCTCCGAGCCGAACACTTCAGTGTTCCACGGGCGAAACGTTCCCTCGCGCCATCTCATACGCGTTTCGAGAAACAAAACATAAATTACCGGGATCCGGAATATCACACACCCCAGATAGAAATGTTACGGCAAAGTGACAACACGCGTTATCGGCAGAAATGCGTCATGTTCTACAGCATCTTAATACAGTATCATGTACTATAGCTTCTTGATGCTGCAGTACACAACACATTTTTGCCGGCACACCGGCCGACACGTCATGTCAGAAGAATTGACGTCAATTACAAGCGCATAGTTCATTTGCATTACGGTTTCAATGAGTTGGAGCGAGAGAAAAATATGTGCCTTCTCGTTCGTTACTTTCTTGCTCTCTGTTCCACTACTTAACAAAGTCAGAAGGGGGTTCCTCGGTGGATACCGTCCAGGACGGACGTGTTCCCGTGTCGCTCCCCAGCTGGTAGCTTGGAAGATAGCGGACCACCAAGACAAGTTTAATTGTTTATTTATTTATTATTTATCTCGAAGTTAAATATTTTCAACTTCAGTGTGCGAAATGCCGGGAATTCGGTTATTTTCAACTCACTATAATATAATAATATCATAATATTTCTAAGTCCTGTTAAAGGCTTTGTTAGTTTTTTGTTTAAAATCAGTGCGCGTGATTCCTGGAAGACGGGTAATCGCGTTAATACTGAATAAAGTAAAAATATGTAATTAATACAAAGAATAATGGCGAGTTTTCAATCGAGGCATAAGTCTTTATGGCTCACATTTGAAACTTCCAAGCTGATACATTGGTGAAATAAGAAAAATACGACATCACGCGATCACCTTTGTTCAAATACATATACAGGTCCGAGTATACATTGTCCAAGGGCAATACGACGAAGGCAAATCCGCTCAATTTCAAGAACAATACACAAGCATATAGTCGAGTCAACGGGCAGACTCGAATGATAATATTTACATAGAAGTCGCAGTCACCGAGCGGCTTCTTTTTTCGTTTATTTTATTGGACAACATTTCCAGTCTGGTTGCCGCCTATTGGTACGGATGGCACCAGCAAAAATCTTACCATTGGCCGACACGGTGTCCCAGAGGCCAGTTGGGACTGCCTCCGCCTATGCGGTAGGGTAGCATTTACGCCAAACCCATTTCCGCCAAAGTCTGTTTTCGCCAAAATCCGTTTCCGCCAAAACCGTGTCGATACGCTAGATGGCGCTGTAAGCTCGTTCCACATTATTCGATCCCTGAAAAATGCCGAGTCTGCACGATCGAGATCTGCTGAATATTCCGGTCCCCGACGTCGTGCCCACAATAACGTCTCTGGTTATTTCACTTCGTAATTCAATATACCGGGTGTCCAGAAAAGGCCAAGTCGTCGATAGTTTTTCAACTCCAGGTCGACCTCTCCATAGTATCGTTGTCCAGGTCGATCTCTCCAAACTTTTTAAGTTCCAGGTCGACCTTTCGATAGTTTTTATGTTCCAGGTTGGCCTCTCCATAGTTTTTAAGTTCAAGGTCGATCTCTCGATAGTTTTTAAATTCCAGGTCGACCTCTCGATAGTCTTTAAGTTCCAGGTCGATCTCTCCATAGTTTTTAAGGTCCAGGTCGACCTCTCCATAGTTTTTAAGTTCCAGGTCAACCTCTCCATAGTTTTTAAGTTCCAGGTCGACCTCTCCATAGTTTTTAAGTTCCAGGTCAACCTCTCCATAGTTTTTAAGTTCCAGGCCGACCTCCATAGTTTTTAAGTTCCAGGGCGACCTACCCGTGGTTTGTATGTTTCAGATCGACCGCTCCATAGTTTTTAAGTTCCAGATCAACCGCTCCATAGTTTTAAGGTCTCAAGTCTATAGTTTTTAATTTCCAGGTCAACCGCTCCATAGTTTTTAAGTTCCATAGTTAATACTAAGTAACCCAGACAGACATTTGGGAGCACGGTGACTGCACAGTGACGTAACTCACTGCACGGCGTGGCGTCAGAAGTACGTTATGTACGTCCGAACGTAACAGATAATGTGACGTTACGACGTGCTTAATCCAACACTGTGCCTGCACAGTACCAGCACATTGTGCACTTTAGAGCAGTTGCACGATCAACTGGAACCGTGCAGGCACAGTGCTGATCCAGCACGTTGTGGCGTCACAGTATCTGTTACGTGCGGACGTACATAACGTACTTCTGACGGCACAACGTGCTGCACGGTACTGCACGTGGTAACAAAAACTGTAATCCAAATTTCACTGCCACGGTTCATTTTTTGGATTAAATCCGAGAACGTTGTCATTCGTCCAAGAATCCTACAGGGATTCGTTCGGATCTTTTATTAAAAAACCATGCGTCGCGAAGAAATTTGAGATCGCAAGACTAATTCCGTCTCTCTCGCACTCATACACGTTTCAAATCAACTTAACGACAACACAATAATAAATTCTTATCACATTTTTTATAATATCCAGCACACTATGATTATTACTTACTATTAACTATGGAACTTAAAAACTATGGAGCGGTTGACCTGGAAATTAAAAACTATAGACCGGTTGACCTGGAATTTAAAAACTGTACAGCGGTTGACCTGGAACCTTAAAACTATGGAGCGGTTGATCTGGAACTTAAAAACTATGGAGAGATCGACCTGGAACTTAAAAACTATGGAGAGGTCGACCCGGAACTTAAAAACTATGGAGAGATCGACCTGGAACTTAAAGACTATCGAGAGGTCGACCTGGAATTTAAAAATTATTAAAGATCGACCTGGAACTTAAAAACTATGGAGAGGCCGACCTGGAACTTAAAAACTATCGAAAGGTCGACCTGGAACTTAAAAAGTTTGAAGAGATCGACCTGGACAACGATACTATGGAGAGGTCGACCTCGAGTTGAAAAACTATAGACGACTTGGCCTTTTTTGGACACCCGGTATATTGCATTACGAAGTGAAATAACCAGAGAGTTGTGGGCACGACGTCGGGGACCGGAATATTCAGCGGATCTCGACCGTGCAGACTCGGCATTTTTCAGGGATCGAATATGTGGAACGAGCTTACGGCGCCATCTAGCGTATCGACGCAGTTTTGGCGGAAACGAATTTTGGCTGAAACGGATTTTGGCGAAAACAGACTTTGGCGGAAATGAGTTTGGCGTAAATGCTACCCTACCGCCTATGCGTAGGCCCCAGCAAACTGTTAAAAAGAAGAAGAAGAAGAAGAACAAAGTCAGAAGCGCTGCGTTGCGTTAGTTATAAGAATCCAGCCTCAGGGACCTGTTTGGTTATCCTTTTCCTTGGGATACCAATTGGATAAACTAACAAAGAAGAGGAAGATCCGTTAGCCCAAGTCCTGACAGAGTTGGACTCCACTTATTACTATTTTAAAAGTGTAGTAAGTTACAAGATCTTCATTTTACCCACAAATTATCTTAACTCTCAAATGTTCGACGTCACAAAATATTGGTGTTATTCATTAAAACAACTTCTCAAATGCGTACACGTTTTATTCATGTTTTTTGCAACAAGACATTTTTATAAAATAGCGTTAAATATTTAATATAAAAAGGCGTTTTTTCGGATTGTTGACGTCGTCAACAAGAGAACGAAATAGTCAAATTAAGGCTCAAAAACCTGTGTCATTAAAATAATTTTGACTATTCTAACCTGAAAATGATTATGTTCCAAACTGAATTATTGATAATAATGATTTATTGAATTTAGTTTATACTGTGTTGCATCGCCATAATGATGCTTGCATTTATTTTCTCTACAATATATTTCTTGATCTTTTATAATATATATATACTTTTGCACATAAAAGTTTGAAAAATGACATTCCTTAAACCCGTTGTTATTCCAAGTGTATCCTTTACAAACTTTATTATTTCAGAGTCCCAAACAACACTGGAGAGAAACGTTTTTTTTCATATTCCAAGAGTACAGGTGTCTTTCTGAAGATAGTCAAGTACTCAGCATATTGACTTAATCAGAAACTTCGTAATTATCCTGGGACTGCCAGTGTCAGAATGTCGGAAGACCTAGATGAAAGTTTTGTCGCCGCTATTATAAGTGGTGACATAGAATCAGCAGAAAAACTTCTGAGTGGCTCTGGCCTCTCAAACCCAAATACTAGTTCCAGTCAATTCTCATTGCTTCGCAGTATGCGGCTCCATGACCCTGCTTCGGGCCCCCTTCGGAAATCGGTATTGACCCAAGCAAACGAGACGGACTTGACTGAAATTTTTAAGGCTGCAATAGTCCGAGACCGTGTTGATATTGTTGATGCGATAATGGGAGAAAGACCCACTTTCAACATCAACGCATCCCATGAGAATGGCGACACTTTTCTTCACATTGCTCTTCGAGATGATAATAATGACAATGTGGTATTGAAACAGTGCCGTAAGGTTCCTGATGTAAATGCCAAAAATAAGGAAGGATCGACGCCCCTTCATCTCGCCGTCATGCACGATAATCCGGCTATTGCTTTTCACCTTATGGACGCTGGTGCCAATTGCGATATGAAGAACTCACTGGGAAGAACAGCTTTGCACATCGCTACGATAAACAATCACGCAGACGTTATTACGCAGCTTCTGGGGTTTGGTGCTGATATCAACATTACCTGCAATGACAATATGACACCTTTGGATTACAGACCTAATTCAGAGATTCTCAAAAGCCACGTGATCGCGCGGAAGTTACTCAATTATTATGTCAGCAATCAGAATCTCGCCCACATCGATTTCGATGGAAATGACCGGGAGACTTTTGAAGATTACAAGTCGGAAATCGAGGATTTAAAGACCGAAATAATAGATAACAGTAATATCAGTTATTACGAGTTTTTAACTTGTAGCATGAACCGATTGGCGGTTTACGCGGAAAACGAGGAGCTCATTTACGCTGTTAATTTGAGATCGTCGAACCATCCATGGTATGACGGATTCATCTATAAACGTGTCAAGATAGGAGAAAAGCGAAAGAATCTGTTGAGCTCAAGCTTAAAGTCCCTCGATATAGCAATTTCTGCTCTTTTCGACAAAGTTTTACCCGATGTCGATCTCGCTCATGCAATTATCGATTGTTTGAGTAACGAAGATCTGGAGAATTTGATAAAAGCCGCTCCTAGTGTCGAAGATTCCAATAGTTGATGGAAATCGTGATTATGAATATTTCATAAGTTTCGAGCGAATTCATCGTAATTCCTCAACTTGTCAATATGGTTATAATAAGAATGATTTGTATTAAAAAATCGAATATGCTTCCTAATGACAATAAAATTTTAATTTGGAGATGGATTTAATTTTTTTAAAGATGATACTTTTATACACATTTGTTAATAAAAAAATATTTATTCACATTATTGCCTCTTCTATAATTTACTATTTCAATTGGGATTCTTGGAATGGATTTTGAGGGAATTGGTCCAGGGATTCAAATTCGATGGCATCTCTGATTTCAAAAAAATCTTTTCATATTATAACTTCTTGAGATATGTTTATATTTAGCTGTAATTTAATACACAAATATACTTTGCTGGAACTATGATTTAGTGTTAAATTTGACAAAAATCGATGGGGAGGGTCGAGTTTTATAACAATTAAAGTTACTTATTGTAAAATGTTTTGCATTAATACTATATACAAAATGAGCTATTGCCGTCATTTATAAAACTGTATGACAAAACATGATATTGAACATTTGCAGATATCGATCAATTTACTTTTCATATCCCGGCTGCGTATGTATCTGTATATTTAAAACTAATGCTGCTACGTGAGTAACAACTCGGAACAGTTTCTTACACCACCAGAAATTGTAGATGCGCTTTTGAAAATTTGGCACTGTTTTAATTGATGATGTGAAGCGCGCCAACCTTAACCTTCACTTCGACAAAACATCAAAACAGCGACTGTACTAAAGGCGCAAAAATACAATGTATTAGGAAATAGGGTATGCAGAATATTTGAAATGTCGAGAGTTCTTTTACACGACAATTTTTCATCCAGAAAGGCGTACGCCGATATGCCAAAGTCCCGAACGCAATAAGTAAATAAAATCTCTAAATATCGAAATTGCTTTGATACGAATAGCTTCCGGTTGATAGATCCGACTAACGATATGTCGGAATCCCGAGCGTAGCAAATGACCGAAAATTAAAAATTCCGAAAGTGCTTTTACACGAATATTCAAATATGTTATTCGTGACCCCCAAACGATTTCCTATCGATTAAGCCTAGATTGAAGCGATTTGAAGAGAAAAAAAAACAATTTTGGCTAACTTGACGGTAATATTTTTTATTTAACGATTATAATCAAACCATTGACCATTTTCATATTTTAAATATGTTATTTATGATCCCCAAACGATTCCCCATCAATTCAGCCCAGTTAGAAGCGATTTACTAAAAAAAAATGTTTGGCTAACTTGACGGTAATATTTTTTTAAATGATTATAATTAAACCATTAACCACCTAACTTTGTTATTATGATAAATCGTTTGGTGGTCGTTTGTTGGTGAATATTGACCTAATGACAACGTTTGGGAGTCAATAGTTAAGTTATAATAATTTACAAAATAAATTTACCGTCAAGATAGCCAAACAATTTTTTTTTTCGAATCGCGCCGAATTAGACTATCAGTGCGGAATCTTTTCGGGGTCACAAATATCGTAATTAAAACATTTGGTGGTCACTCATTTTGTTGACAAATGCAAAAAAAAAAAAAAAAAAACAAATGGGCACTGGAATGGGAGTGACTTCTGGTCAATATAATAATGTCCCTCGTATGGTTAACGAATGCCAAAAAAAAGGTACGCTCTGGGGTACAAGTTTCAGCTTTAAGGAGGTTAGGGTGTTTCATACTAGTTAAATCAGCTATCGCTTCTCTTAATTACTCTTGACTTTCCTGGAAAATGGAAAACACCCTACAAAAAGAGAAGTAAGAATTTCATAAGCTACATTCCTCAAATAATATCGGACCCGTCAAATTCATTAAATGCGCAGTTTCGTTCGTCGGGAATCGCTCCACTTCACCGGACGCAGGTACTAAATCTCACACGCAGAAAACGAAAAACTGAAAACGGGAATCTAATGTTATCCAAAAAGAATCGAGAAATAAAAACTAATTATTTTGTGTGAAGAAAAGTGGACCACGAGTCTTGAGCTCTTGGATGAGATTTGGACAGATAGCACAACAATGCGTTTTATTTTTTCTTAACAACTCCTCTCGTCCCCCGATTATCATATTAACTAGAATTCCCGTCATCGTCATCCACAAGTCAGTAACATAAACTATATAAATATTGCGAAAAGCACATTTTTCTGTAATACTATCACAGAATTATCGTGTGTTTTTCCATTGTCCTCATCCGATTGAAAATCCTTAGTCGAATATGAGTTATTCGAATAAATCGCGTCAAGGCAATGGTGAAGTGACGCATACGTCACATTGAAAGTCCCACCCGACGCCCTGTTTGTTATTTTTCGCACTTTTTTACTAAAAGGGTGACCACCAAACGTTTCAAATATGTGCAGCAAGTTTTTTCCTGCGTGACGATAAATTGAAACAAATAATAAAATAGAATATTTAAAAGTGTTTTGCAAAGTCAGGCTTCGCAAATTACTTCCTCAATTCCACCTTTTACAAAGCTTCCTACATAAGAAAACAAAAGTTGGTCAACACGCTCATTTATAAAAGGCTTTGTGAAAAATGATAAAAACGTGGAAACGTGGATCTTTCATATATACTATTTAAATACGCTATTATTATATAATATGATGATATGATATAATAGATATAATATTAACGTAGAATGACAAACGAAGAATGGACCCAAATTATTGGACACACGACAGTTGGACACAAATTATTGGACACACGAAGATAGGACACAAATTATTAGGCACACGAAGATTGGACACAAGAACATTGGACACACGAAGATTGGACACGAATTATTGGACACTATGATTAGGCGCTATCGTTTCGAAGCCAAATTTTTCGGCTCCAGGCCGTTTCGGCACTGAGCCATTTGGGCTCGAGACGTTTCAGCGCGAGCTTCTATAACTTAAATCCGACTTTGCACCCACGCCAACCAGATGTTAAAACACGAAGACCGACTTTATATATCGCATTTTCGGATAAAATCCGACTTTGCACCCACACCGACCAGGTGCTAAAATAAGAAGACCGACTTTATACATCCCAATTTCAGATAAAATCTAACTTTTTAAATTTTTTAATAAAATATAATTGTACACCAAAAAATTGCGCACAACATAAACGTGCACATAAAAGATTCTGCCAATGTAATTGTGCACAAAGAGAATTACGCACAATGTAGTTGGGCACAAAAAGAATTGTGCACAATGTAGTCGTGCACAAAAACAAACAAAAACGTGCATAATGTCGTTGTGCACAACTTAGTAGTGCACTATCGAAACGTGAACAATTGGTATGTCGCCAGATGGAACCCTCTCTTTGTGTCCAATCGTCATGTGTCTAATAATTTGTGTCCTATCTTCATGTGTCCAATAACTTTTGTGTCCAATCTTCGTGTGTCCAATTACTTGTGTGTCCAATCTCGATGTGTCCAATATCTTGCGTGTCCAATCTCTATGTGTTCAATCTTGATGTCTCCAATAATTTGTGTCCATTCTTCATGTATCCAATAATCATGTGTCCAATAAGTCTTGTGTCCAATCACGATATGTCCAATAAATTGTGTGTCCAATCTCGATGTGTCCAATAACTTGTGTGTCCAATCTTCATGTGTCCAATCATATTTGTGGGCAAGTGGGCATCACTCAGGAAATAGTAGGCATATCCGTTGGAGTACCAGAAGATTCCTAAAATAATGCGTGACCCGTTTGTTGGCCAAATCTCTGGTCAAGCTTGGGCATGGCCTGGCATAACGTTATTCTGGTAAGTGTCTTGTGACGTGATTTTTTTAAATCTCGGTCGCAAGGATATTTTTGTGGCGATATTGTCATTGTTTCGGCGCTGCCCCTCCTCGAATAATTATTTCGTGAAGAATAGTGACTCAGTTACCGATTATTTTTTGTTCTGTTATGCTTCTTTTGAGTCCGTTATAAATATAAAAAGTTCGGCATATTCGAATCTGTCGCGAGGATGAGAGCTGAACGAAACGAGCAGCCCGACGGACAAGAATTGCCGACAAGAGTCTTACAGTTATTTATAGACCGGTGTAAATCCGGCGCCCGATAGCGAGAGTGACTTGTGCGCTGGAGAACAGGTGGAGATTTGTTAGTTTTTGACATAGGATGGAGCATCCTAGTGTCAAGTAAATGTGAAGTATAGGCCTGTTGTCGCGTGTGGCACCAAGGAAGGTAGCTGTTTAGATTTTCGAAGTTACCGGCATAATTTGCGATCCCGATCTAGTTACAAAATCATTCGAATGAGAGAGGGCAGTAGCTCTCGGGTAAGGGATTTTGGAAGGCATTAGAAATAATGAAAATGATGAGCTCCCGATGATTACTCGAAATAATCAGTCTCGCTCGGGACACCGCAGAGGTGCCTCGAGTAGTAAGCGCGTTTCCGTGTTGACGGTTTTTCTGCCGATCGCGTTCGAACGTATTGTTCGGTTCTCGGACTTAGCGTGTGACTATGAGTTCTCGTTATTTCGCGAAGTTTATTTTCAATAAAATAAAACTCGTGTTCTCGTTCATTGTGTAGTGCAGTTAGTGCATTCACTGTTTCCGCAAATCGGATTAACTTGCAATAGTTCTGGTGAGTCGTTCTCGATTAATTAATTATTTAATCGATTATTTCGATTCAAGATCTCTTCAATATTCGTGCAGCTACCGTTGAGTTTGGTATAAGGTAAACACCCCGGTACCCAACCATGTACCAGTCTCCAACCACTGACACAAATATTGACTAAAATTAATAAATTATGAATATGAAACAAAAAAATAACTAGTGATACAATTTTTGTTATTCTTTATGTTTGCTGTAACGTGGTCAAATTCCGCTCATCTCCGATTCTTAGCGAGACGACAACAACCGGCAAATCCATGGCGTTTCGATATACAATTAGGACATAATTTTAATTCTTTTTATTTTTTATTATTTATGTACGCCGAGCGATGAGAGTTTTCCGCATCGATATTAACAACGTGAACATAGAAAATCCCGCTACGCTACGACAAAGAAGAATAGTCGATCTCGAGGCGCATTTCTGCGCTAACATTAATCTTCTCTCCCGAATCTGCACTTGAACAAGGAAGGACAAGATCCCGAGCAACATCGTCGCATCAAAAAACGAATAAACAAATATCGTCTTCCCGCTGCGCTATGATTATCGAGCACACACAGATCTTGGACTTCGCGCGCCAGTGAGACAAATATCAAAGCGTTAGGCATGCTTGCGAGTAGTTGCGAAAATCAGAGTTGGTCGCCTGATTGCTCCTTGCCGAATTTGCGTAAGAGTAGGGATGAGAAGGCTTGTGCTTCCGCGATCGACACATCTCTAGGCTGTTCCTGTCCGATCGTCGTCCCGCTAAGTCGCGTGTCGAGGGTAACCATGAGGGCTGAGAAGAGAGAGAGGGAGTCGAGGAAAATTCCCGCGTCTTCGGCATCGAGGTGAGCCCTTGTCGTTCGGCAATTAGAGTCTTTTCTTTCGTTGTTATAAAGTAGTAGTTAAATTGATCGGTGGTGATAACGGCCTTGCGCGTGGAAGAAGTTGGCGATTCCCAATTTGATCGTTGATAGTGAGTGTCGCGTAACTTACGGTGAGTTGTTGTCCCGCGGATATGAATCTGTTAAAATAGTTTGTTGGATTTGCCGGAAGATAGTATCGGAGGGTTCAGTCATTTTTAGTGTTAATTGTTTTGTGCGCGGGAACGATTTGTGTGGTTTCATGTTTGAGATTCGCGTTAATATTTGACACTGGTGAATTGAGTAGCTGGTTTTTGCCGTTGGAGAGTTTGATTGTCGCGATTAAGTGTCATTAATTAATTATTGTTCGAGAGTGAGATCGTTCCCGTAGCATCGTTTAGTGTGTGAGAGAGAGAGATACGGGTAGATCGCGTCGTTTGGAAAAGTGAGGTGTTGAAACGCGTGATCTATTTTCATGTATTCTATATGTTATATTGTAAAATTGGAAATATCCCGGTATCGTCCCACGTCGTTTTGGACCTTGTGGATTTGGTGGACAACCGGCGAAATATCCGATCGCGTGTGAAGGCTCGAAATCATCCCGTGTATAGAGTCTTAGCGTTGATTAAAGTAAATCGATCAGGGCGGATTATCGATTGTTCGAAACCGTCCCGCAGTAAATCATAGTGTCGTTAGGTTTTCGTTAATTCCCGTTCTCTTGTATATTGTGTGTTGGCCAATCGAGGTCCTTATGGTTAATTTCGAGTCGTTTGACTTTAATTAATTCTGAATAAATAGCTGCTTTGTGATTCCCGTAATCAAAAACTTGAAACTTATTCTCATTGGTCTGCACGAGTTCCTGACATCGAATCCCGCCACTCTACATTTTTTGACGGCTGCGGCTAGCTAGGCAAAAGCAGCTTGGTCCCTGAACGTCGCGACTTTTTCCTGGCGCGTGTTATAGATGTTGTTCTGATTACCGCGCTAAGTGAATATAGAGGGCTTTGCGACAGTAGAGCCAAGATGGCCACAGAGCGTAGTCACGCTTAGATTGTAACACAGAATAAATCTTAATAATTACACTGTGATAATCTGTTAGTTCATTCCATGTTACCCAACTATTACATGGCGCAGTCGGTGACACGAATAGTGAAAAATCAACAGTTAAAGTGGACCGTAAATTGAACTGAAGAGATAACGAGATAGCTGCCACGTGTTGCGTACCGGCTTTATGAAAATCGCCGGTAGTGCTGTATAAAAGGGCGGTGTGATATAATAACGAGAGCTTCGAAAGTACTGGTGCATTGATACAGTTAAAAAAAAAAAAATCGGGGAGAAATAATTAGAAAAATGACGACTCAAGTTAATAATTTATCGTCACTTAAACCGCCGGAAGCTCTCAGTTTTGAAGGGAACATTTCGGAAAACTGGAAGAGGTGGAAGAAAAAATTTGAAATCTATCTTATGGCAACGGAACATTCCAGCAAGTCGGATGAGATTAAAGTTGCTATCCTTCTACACACAATAGGCGAGGAAGCATACGATAAATACGAGACTTTTGACCTGACGGCAGAGCAAAAAAAGAAGTACGATGACGTAGTGAGTGCATTTGAAACCTATTGTGTGCCAAAAAAGAATGAGAGCATCAGCAGACATCTATTCTTCCATCGGGAACAAGGAGAATTTGAAAGTTTTGATTGCTTTCTAACCGAATTGAAAAAATTAAGTGCAAATTGTGAATTTGGCAATTTAAAAGACAGCTTAATCAAAGATCGAATTATTGGTGGCATTAGAGACAATGCTGTAAAAAATCGACTTTTGCGTGAAGAAGATTTAACACTTGATCGCTGTGTAAAACTGTGCAAGGCAGCAGAACTTGCTGAAAAACAGCTAAAAACTTTAAAAAGCGAAACAGAAACAGTCCATGCTGTGAAATCTGGGGAGAGAATTGATCGATTTCAAGGGAAAACGGTGAATCGAGGTTCGTCAACACCAAGAGAGAATAACAACAATCGACGGACATATAATTCCTGGAAGACGCCGGGTGAGCCGAGACCATCAGGCAGCAGTGAAAAAAAAAAGTGCTCAAAGTGTGGCTATATACACACTTACGGAAGGTGCCCCGCGTATAATCAACAGTGTCGAATCTGTCATAGGATGAATCATTTTGCTCAAGTTTGTACAAGCAAAGGCCGTAGTGTCAACGCGGTGGAAACACATGAAGATGACACAGATTCGTACTTTCTCGGTAGTATTGGTGTTGCGTCGTTGCGTAGTGAAGACTGGTTTGAACCTATAAAGTTTGTTGACTATGGTGCTGAAATACAATTTAAAATAGACTGTGGGTCCCTGTATAATATCCTTCCGAGATGTTATCTCGATGAACATAAGATTTTTGAACAACTCGAGCCCTGTTTGAAAAAATTTACGGACTACAATAAAGCTGAAGTGAAGATGTTGGGTAAAATCAGACTTCTTACCAAGGTAAGAGATCGCGTGGAACGGCTCGAATACTTTATCGCTGAAAATTGTGATCGAGTACCTCTCCTTGGCCTGATTGATTCCGAGAGGATGATGCTGATATCTCGACTTCATGCAGTCAAGACCGCAGATTATCTACTTCAGGAGAACAATGACATATTCGAAGGTCTAGGTGAGCTTCGGAATTATGAATACGATTTCAAATTGAAAGACAATTATGTTGGCAAAGTGGTTCCTTGTCGGAGTGTGCCGTTTAAACTTGAAGATGCGTACAAAAAAGAATTAGATAAGATGGAACGTGATGGAATTATAGTAAAAGTAGAAGAGCCGACAGAATTTGTACATCCGGTTGTGATTGTAAAAAAAGATGATAACTCGCTGCGAATTTGTTTAGATCCACAAAATTTGAACACTTATTTGCTTCGTGAGCATTTTAAACTCCCAACGTTCGAAGAAATTTCAGCTAGGATGGAAGGCGCGAAATTTTTTTCGATATTAGATGCAAAAAAGGCATTTTATCAAATCAAGTTGACAGAAAAAAGTTCGTATCTAACTGCCTTTCAAACACCATTTGCGCGATATAGGTTTTTAAGGATGCCTTATGGCATAAAATCTGCTTCAGAGGTATTTCATAAAAGGTATGCAGAGATTTACAAGGACCTAGAAAATGTACAAGTGTACATTGATGATATAATTATATGGTCTAAAACTGAAGAAGAGCATGTGGAGACTCTCAAAAAAGTTTTCGAAAAGGCTCGGGAACACAATATTAAGTTTAACAAAGGTAAATGTAAGATTGCACAAGAAAAAGTAAAGTTCTTAGGACATATCTTCTCGTCGGCGGGTATACAGATTGATCCAAGCAAAGTAGAGGCAATTTTGAAAATCAACACGCCGCGAGATGTAAAAGAGCTTGGTCGATTTCTTGGCATGGTCACGTACGTTGCGAAATTTGTTCCTGGATTAACTGATCTTACAGACCCGCTGAGAATGTTGATGAAAAAAGATGTAGAGTTCACTTGGACTTCCGTTCATGATAAAGCGTTTGAAACAGTAAAAAGAAGATTGTGTGACAGCCCAGCGCTGCAATTTTATAACCCAAATGTCGAATGTACTCTGAGTGTGGATGCGAGTGGTACAGGAATGGGTGCTGTACTTTTGCAGAACGATCGTCCAGTGGCGTATGCGTCCAGAGCCTTTACGAAAACTCAAAAAGCGTGGGCACAGATTGAAAAAGAGATGTATGCAATCGTGTATGGTTGTGAAAAGTTTCGAAAATATGTTTTGGGAAAACCAGCCAGTGTAGAAAGTGACCATAAACCATTAGAGTCGATATTTAAAAAGCCGATAAACGACATTCCGCTTCGTCTACAAAAGATGAGACTTAGACTTCAGCCTTATGACATCCATGTATTTTACAAGCCAGGCAAAGAAATGTATTTGGCTGATACATTGTCACGCTCTCACTGTCTGGTTGAGCCCGCAGAAGACGATGATATAAGTAATTGTGTATTGCTAATAGAACATGCGGATTATATGAGTAACAGAAGAAAAAATGAATTTCAGCGAGAAACGGAAGCGGATAAAGAATTAAAAATACTCCGAGAAATCATCCGCAACGGTTGGCCAGAAGATCCACAAGTCGTACCGCAGTTTATTAAACCGTATGTAACCTTCCGAGACGAGCTGTGGGAGTGGGATGGACTGATTCTAAAAGGCAATCGCGTCATAGTTCCGAATAGCTTGAGAAAGGAAATGCTCATGAAACTACATTATAATCACTTAGGTATAGATAAGACAAAAGCAAGAGCTCGCGAGATCTTATTTTGGCCGGGAATGACGAAACAAATTGACGAACTTGTTGGTAATTGCATAACATGTAAACAATTCCAAAGGAAAAACGTAAGAGAACCATTGATTCCACATGAGGTCCCAAATAAACCGTGGGAAAAGGTTGGCACTGATATTTTCCATTTTAAAGGTCGTGATTACCTGATGCTGGTTGATTACTTTTCGAAATATGTTGAGATAGGCATTTTGCAGAGTTTAGACAGTCGGTCAGTGATCTCCGTATTAAAATCGAATTTTGCCAGGTATGGAATTCCAAAAATAGTTCAATCAGATGGTGGTCCACAGTTTAAATCACAGGACTTTATGCATTTTGAAAAGAGCTGGGGATTTTGTCATACCTTTTCCTCACCGTTATACCCGCGAAGTAATGGAATGGTGGAACGTCATATCCAAACGGTAAAAAGACTTCTTAAAAAAGCAGATTTCGATCGGAAGGATCCTTACCTTGCGCTTTTGGAATACAGAAATACTCCGATCTCATTGGAAATAGGTTCACCTAATGAGTTAATGTTTGGAAAGCTCGTTACTGGTATTCTGCCTAACTTTCAATTTGAAAATAGTGTGAAAGATGAGGAAATAAAAGCGAAATTGCGGTCGAGACAACAGGTTCAAAAATCACATCATGATAAGGTTTCCAGAAATCTATCTGAACTTAAAGTGGGAGAAGCTGTTAGAGTAAGAAGCAATGACAATAAAACCTTTGACAGGACTGCCTTAGTAGTTGAAAAAATGGAAAGACCAAGGTCGTATAATGTTCAGCTCAGCACAGGAAAGGTCCTAAACAGAAACCGTCATAGTCTTATTAAAGACTCGAATTCGGCAAAGTTTCAATTAGAATTAGACTATGATTATCTTGATGATACATTAGATAATCAAATGCAAGTTCAAAATCAAAATGCTGTAGCTCCTCAGTGTGAAAATATATGCAATCCGATAACGACTGCATCATCACCGCCTCATGCACAAATTGTAAGTGCTCGTGATAGCCCAAGTAAATCTGTCCCTAGTACTGATAGTTCGCGTCGTAGTGAAGGTCTGAGAACCTCTCCAGTTGTAACGCGTAGTGGCCGTCAGGTTAAGAAACCGATTTATTTAAATGATTATATCATTAAATAAATACGCCGGACTTTGAGCGTTCAAAATTTATTTTTGAAAAATACTGGTCTCTGTGATATTAATCAAGTGTGAATTTAGTGGCGTTAGAAGAGTTAAGCACTTCGTGATGTAATTAAACATCGGTTGTAAACTACGTTTTTTTGAACACACTAAGTGTCTTGGAAATTATAAAGTTTCAATGTTTGAATTTAATAATGTTAAGCGTTAAATGTTAAGAGCGCTAATAAGGTATAATTTTAATACTAGTATGACATATACTTAATGTTAACTATAAAAAAAAAAAGGATGTTATAGATGTTGTTCTGATTACCGCGCTAAGTGAATATAGAGGGCTTTGCGACAGTAGAGCCAAGATGGCCACAGAGCGTAGTCACGCTTAGATTGTAACACAGAATAAATCTTAATAATTACACTGTGATAATCTGTTAGTTCATTCCATGTTACCCAACTATTACAGCGCGTAATACTTTTCGCGCTTGGCGCCCATTGCAAATAAAAGGGAAAGCTCGGGACTTTAGCTTTGTGGTGTTTTGGCAGTTTTTTGGGAAAATTTACACTACACTGCATAGGCCAATAATAAAAATAGTCATCAATTTTTTTGTTGACGTTTTTTTAAAGATATTGTACACTGTAGACGACGCTAGAAGATCGGCGCATATCTTTTAGCCAGTTCGTTAAGAATTGGCGAAACGTTGTTAAGCTTATGACGCTGTTATTTTGACGATTTCCAGAATAATTCGTGGCTTGTTGTATTCGCGAATAAAAAGACTTTATAAATCTTCCATTAAAATTTGCGAAAAACCACTGCTAAGTCGTCAATTTCCATGGTTGGCTATTGGGGCGCATCATCAGTATGCTGTACCGATATCCAACCGCGTGGTCGGACAAACAGTTTTGTATCACAAACGGTTTTCAATCGAGATGAAGAAGACTGGGTATTATATTATAAATCTAAAACGGAAAAGAAAGAAAACGAGCTCCACGAGAAACAGGAAAGGATTAAGAGAAAGCAGGAAATAAAAGAACAGAAAAAGCGAGTGCAAGATAAAAAAAAATTGAACGAGAAGAAAAAAAACGGCAGTAGATTGAAAAGAAAAAGCTGCAAGAACAGGTGAAAAAAGAAAAGGCCGAAAGGATAAAGTTGCAGGAAGAAGAAAAGCCCAAAAAGAAGCAACGATCGAAAAAATAATAATTTATTGTGATGTTGTTCTTATGTTTTTTTTTTTTAAGATTTTAATATTTTATTTTCGTAATAAATAGTATAAAAGATGTTATCTTGTGTTATTATTTATTATTGTTATTTATTATTAGTTATTATTTATCATAAATTATCCCAAACGTTGAGGGTAATTTAAGAAATAAAATGAAGTTTCAACGAATCGCATAGCCTCGTATCGGCGAGTGGTTGCGTATAGGGGCATGCTTGGTCGGGTATTTAGACATTACTTGAAATCGGTGGTCGGGTACTAATCCATCGACTTTCTCAATTGTTTTTTAACTTTAACAAAAAACTATACCCCTGACATGAATTAATGGATGCTTTTCGGAAAGTAGAAAAGCTAACCTTTGCATTAGTTATGGTTACAATTATAGAAAGGTCATTTTAGTATGAGAAATTTAACTTTACTGTTTCCTGTTCTCTAAGATGACCGGCTATTGGGGCGTTTACCTTACGCGCGCGTTGCTTCGCAACTCGCCGTTACCTTTAACGATTTCGATGCTTCACGCTGGCTCTCGTAAAGTAATTCCCTAATACAATTTATTGTATTAGCTCCCGGACATTTTTTTCGAATATTGAAGTTCGTTCTCGTTGTTTGGGTTCTCGTTAAAGTAAAGCTATTTATTGGACCATACCTCGACCCTCTCTACCACAACCTAGCAGAATGAGCGGCCGTACATTCCCTAGCAGATCGAACAACCATGAAAACAACCGCGAAAACCCAAAAAAAACCGTGTTTCTAACCCGGTCGGAATGAGCCACAAAACCAATCGATAATTCTTGTCAATCCAACCGAAAAACCAACCGAGCTTTCAAAAGCTCGCAGCTTGTGAATAGGTTGGTCCACGGGTTGTTGAGACTCAAGTCCAACCAGAATACCAACCGGCGCAAGAAGCAGCGACCGGTTGGTCTCTGGGTTGTGCAAACTCAGGTCCAACCGGAATTCCAACCGTCGCAACCACCACCAACCACCGAATTGCAATTGTGACAAGTAGCATCGACTGGTTGGTCTCTGGGTTGTGCAAACCCAGGTCTAACCTGGTATTCTAGCAGTTCAAGCCACACTTAGAATTCGCGGTCCTGAAATTCGTCGTAGCGTGATATTTTTTAATTATCATTGTCGAAATCACGGTCCTGCTGGGAGTGTTTCTATACCCTAACGTATGTTGTAGGCTAGGGTATAACCGACAATAAAAATGATCCACGTCGGTATATGGGCGTAAGGTGACTTACGATAGCCTGTACTTATACATGGAACGGCAAACAATCACTTGCGAGAAACTTTTTGGCTCATTCGCCATCTAGCGGTCTAACTTCGGGTGCACGTGCGTCGGCGATGGTGAAGAGGTGGACCCCCTTCCTTTTGTCACGCGGAAACCCGGCTTAGCTCCGCTAGATGGCGAATGACCCGAAACGTTTCTCGCAAGTGATTGTTCGTCGTTCCATGTATAAGTACAAGCTATCGTAAAACGCCGTTCGCCCATTTATCGACGTGGGTCGTTTTTACTGTTGTTTATACCGTAGCGTAGAATATACGCTAGGGTACAAGAAAATTCCCAGCAGGATCGTGATTTTACCCACGATTACTGAAAGAAATCTTGGCACGATGAATTTCAGGACCGTGAATTCTAAGTGTGGCTTGAACTGCTAACAAATCCGGTTGGACCTGGGTTGTGCAAACCCAGGGACCAACCGGTAGCTGCTTTTTGCGCAGGTTTTCGGGTTGGCAAAACCTGGCACAATCCTGAGACCAACCGAGCGATGCTTCTTGCGACGGTTGGAATTCCGGTTGGACTTGTGTCTCAACAACCCGAGAACCAACCTATTCGCAAGCTGCGAGCTTTTGAAAGCACGGTTGGTTTTTCGGTTGGATTGACAAGAATTATCGGTTGGATTTGTGGCTCAATTCGACCGGGTTGGAAATACGGTTTTTTTTGGGTTGTTCGATCTGCTAGGGTTTCCGCAACCATTTGCGCTTGCAAGCGCATCCAGTTGTGTTTGTTAATTTTACGCGACCCCAAACATTAAATAAGCTACCGTTTCCTTCGTTGGTATTCTCAATTGTTAGTTTTGCTCCGGAATTTCGATTTTATTGGAATCGCACCTGATCAATTCGATTCCACGGGCATACCGGTTCGTTAATACCGATCAAAACAAAAATTAGCTGGCGCCCACCAGGTTTGCGGATGCGCGGACGACGGTGGACGGTCGAAAGTGACCGTATCGTCACGTAAAACGTAAAGTACCCTAGCGGATCCGAGCAACCGTCATTTTGTGGTTGCTTTACGGTCACATACAAGTAACCGTCATTATGAGGTTCATTTCCAGTTGTTTTACCGTAAAACAACTGTAATGTAACCGACAAAGCGACCGTTATTTTGGAACAAAAAAGAACCCGATTGCAACTGCAAAGCGACCAATGCTTTAACCAAAAACAAACTTTAAAGTAACGCAGAAGTAACCGACAGTTTGTTAAAAGTTGTTTTTCGGTTATTTGAAAGATCTTCATATAACCGAATAGTAACCCGAAACGGAACATTGAGTTCATTACGGGTCACTTTACGGTTCACTTTACGGTTACCCGCCGGTCACTAGGTTCCTTCTCGGTTATTCTGGAGTGATTTTTTGTTCCATAACGACCGGTCACTCTTCGGTTATTTTGCGGTTCTTCAGATCCGCTAGGGTATCGTGATGCAGTTCCGGAATAAAATTTGGTTCTCGAGTGTGCTCATGAAAAATACGTCACAATCTATACTTCGAAAGTCGCCACTTTCGATGCACGTGTTACAAAAATGGAATAATCGATTAGTTGTGTCAACTTATTTTTTGATTATGGCAACTAATCTTTTCTCTTCGTGTGCGCACAGGCGTGATTAGTATTTTTGTAACGCATCCATGAGAAGTGCTACTTCTCGTGGCTGCCGCGCATGGCGTAAGTGGCGCTTTACGGCCATTGATGCTATTTTACTTCTCGCACGGGAATCACTTCTCGCATGCACTTCTCGCACGGGAATCACTTCTCGCACGCGCGCGATATTACACTCGGTAGCACTTCTCATGCATTTGTTACAATAGTAGTTTTCGATACGAGTGCGACGAAACATTTTTCCAACGAGTGTGAGTTTGCAGCACGAGCCGAAGGCGAATGCTGCAATTACACGAATTGAGAAAAAGTTTCTCGCACGAGTTCCGAACAAAATTTTATGCTACCAGTGTGCGAAGTGCGATTTCGCACACACGACGCGAAGCGGAGCGTGCGCGAAAACGTTCTTCGCGCACGGGTATGGCATAAAAAGTATTATGCGATACAGAGCGAGAGAACGATCATTATACGATGGTTGTGAAGTTGATCGCACTCGCCGCTCTCGTACCACAGACAGCACTCGCCTTCGGCGCCTTCCCAATCTGCGTATAATGATCGCTTTCTCGCCCTTGTATCGCAAAGTACTATTATAATTTTATCTTTTTGTATGGAATGTGAGAGATTCTATTAATGAATGACAGATCTAAATACTAAAAGTCTGAATATATTGAAATCGGAATATTTTCTATTTGTATTCGTATGAATTATTCCGATGGATCGACGTTTTTGCACATCTATTATTGCTATTCTATTCAATGTAATATATACATATTTGTTCGATTATACTCAAAAATGAATTGTACATAATACTGAAATTATTACAACTGTAATGTTTTTGGCCGATTATTACGTGCTTGTAATCCTCATTGGGACAAATTTTGGAAAATGTATCGGAAATTTGGAAATAAATTGTCCGAGAAGAAGAGTGTCACAAGGTAGCCGGATCTGACCTTAGTCATCTTATAAGTTCAACAGCCAGACGTAGTAAGAAGCCGAATGAGTGCGTTCGTGTAGTATCATTACGCTTCGAGGAAACAGGGTCAAGAACATCGACAATCGTAAAAATCATGGCTTTTGTGGCTTCCCACTCCCAGGGGTAGAGAAACATATCTAAAACATTTTGAAATTGCCTTTTACGTATTCTCCGCACAGGGGAAGCTTAAAGATGTAGGTATCACGTATACATTTTTAATGAAAAGTTTCATCCATCAAAAAGACAGTGTGTGAAAAAATTGAGTCAAGCACATTCACGTCATTGATATCCTATGTGTGCAAAAAGTTTTGAAGTAAACTGAATATATGCAGAAAAATTATTTCGCTTTTTTCATTTTATGTGGGGGTTTCGCGCTGGCTTCAACTTCCGTCTGACCCTCGACTTCTCGGATTTTATCCACAACTTTTTGTGTTATTATCCCAACTTTAAAAAGGGCTGGTAATTTTTTCATATTTGAATTTGTTACAATTTATCAAAATGAAAATAATATTAGCCATAATATAAAAAAAACTGCAAAAATTCTCACAAATCCCGAATCAGGTATAAAAGTTTTCCGGAAGGGACTTCCGTGTTTACGGAATTTTTCTCGAAAAATAAAAATAAAAAAGTGAAGTACAAGCCAGAACACTGTATGCCGTCGATAGAACATTATTACAAATCTTTCAAAATGTACCTTACGCCGCGCTTGAGTGCCATGAGAGGCGCGCGCGTTTGAATGAAAACTTTCGATTACGCGCTCTTCTAGTATTGATAGTGGTCACAATTTATAATGTCGCATCTTCCAAATGAAATTCACACAAAATTTGAACAATTTATATTACTTACACACACACACACACATACCCATTCGGGCACGACCTAAAAAATCACATTTTCTGATCATTTGAACAATTTAAACTGATCGTAAAATCTGGCATATATGATTAAACTAGGGGTTACTGTGGGGAACCTGTCCTCTATCCGTCGAGAACGCCCTTTTGAATTTTTTTTTGAAATTCTTTAAAATTATGTAAAATATAATTAAAATATGCAATTGTGAACAGAAGCCGAGAGGTCGAGGGTCAGACCGTGGTGGAACCAGCGGGTATCCCCCATATATTCTTATTCTGACAAGAATAATTTTTTTTGTAAGTTTGTAATATACATGGTTCCTTATATACATAAATAATTAACAACGTACTTGTACACGTCCATATTTTCAGTTTATTTCAAAATATTTTGCACACATAGAATGTTACTGCCATAAATGTGCTTGTCTCAATTTTTCACACATTGTGTTTTTTTTTGGGCGATTTCACAACTTTTTGATTCTACAGCATTCCACAGCAACATCAGCAAATCTCTTTTCTCAATGTTTTGGATCATTTTGAGTGGTCTGACATGAAAGTCTCGATAATTTTGTTTTCATGAAAACTTTTTTTTTCAGAAAGCAAAACATCATTTTTCAACGTTTCGATTCAGAAACACATCAAGTTAATGGGAAAATATGTTACTTATTGAATGTACCCTGATTTATCTTTTGTTTGGAGATAATGCAAATTGCTTTTAGATACTAGTTATAAAAGCATCACCAGTGAGCTATTAATAGCTCAAAACGCTAGATTGTCGAATGACGGGGTGAATGTCGTAATGTAAAATCGTGGTGCGTTGCAGCTTATATACGGACTTCGGTGCCGTAATCACACGTTATGGTGAGGCGTTATATTGGTCAACAGTTATGGTTCAGCTCGAAAGATTATTTTCCTCAGAGAGGAAGCTTTGTTTTCGTGAAAAAATGGCCGGATGTGTGTGTGTGTGTGTGTGTGCTTCAGCTCCGTACATTCTTTGAGAATTATGGGCAATTGAATATTTTGATACTTGAGGACATTCCAAAGGGATTGGAAATAAAAATGTAGAATAAAAAAAAACCACGTTACATACGGCTTCGAATCACCGTTACCAACACCATTGTATCATATTTTCATTGTGTTCAAATTTTCGGCTTGCTTGCTGAAGTATTGCGAAAGCCAGATCGACAACAATAATTTTTGGAAAAATTCTCAAATCTGAATCGTTTCACCGATCATCACCAAATTTGGTACACAGCAGCGCTGGATGTTATTTTTCTTCTGTAGAAAATAGCATTTTATTTTTTGAGATTTGACGTCAGTTAGAGGAACACGTAAATTTTTTGAAAAATTCAAAATCTCATAAAAACCGAACCTTTTTACAGATTTCGCCCAAATTTACACTGTTAGAAAAGACTGGAAGTTTTTATGCCTAAACTCGTATTCGAAATTTACTATACAATTTTGGTATAAAAATCATGTAATTTTCTAGTAAAATTAAATCAAATTATTAAAATTTAAGTACTTTTACTGTAAAATTAAAGTAAATTATTGAATGTGCTGTACCATACATTAATTTTACATTACACTTGTATATTGAATTTAATATACTAGTTCATGCATAAAAACGGGGGTGCCGCGTCTGGCCACAGACCGATTGTGCACGACCGGATAGTGCACATCCGTGTTGTGCACGGTTTTTTTTGGTGCACAAGCGCGTTGTGCACAATTCCTTTTGTGCACAGCTGCATTGTGCACAATCTTTTTCGTGCACATTTATGTCGTGCCCCATTTTTTTGCGCTCAACTATGTTTTTTAAAAAGATTTTTTGTGCACAACCACATTGTGCACTCTTTTTTGTGCACAACTACATCCCTAGTGGGTTCGACCACCACGATTTTAGTCCGAAATCACTAAAAAAACAGCAAAAACCTACCAGTGTTCCATGCACTTTCCCGCTCAGCAATTCACCACAAAATTACTGAGCGTTTTGATCCTGGCGCAGGTTGTTCTACAATTTTGTTTACCACAAAATCAACGTTGTGAATTTCGGAAATACAAAAATGTTTCTGCGTTTAAATTTGAAGACCGATATTATACACTCCATTTCCAAATAAAATCCGACTTTCCATCCCCACCGACCAGATGCTAAAATACGAAGATCGACTTTATACACCCCAATTTCGGATAAAATCTGACTTTCCACCCACATCGACCAGATGCTAAAATACGAAGACCGACGTTATACATCCCAATTTCGGATAAAATCAGACTTTCCACCCACACCGACCAGATGCTAAAATACGAAGACCGACTTTATACATCCCAATTTCAGATCAAATCCGACTTTCCAGCCACACCGATTGGATACTAAAATACGAAGACCGACTTTATACATCCCAGTTTCAGATAAAATCCGACTTTCCAGCCACACCGATTGGATATTAAAATACGAAGACCGATTTTATACATCCCAATTTCGGACAAAATACGACTTTCCACCCACACCGACCAGATGCTAAAATACGAAGACCGACTTTTTACACCCCAATTTCAAATGATATCTGACTTTGCACCCACACCGCCCAGATGCTTAACTGGAAACTAACTTGATAAACTTTAATTCCAAATAAAATCATACCTGCATATTACTTCGTTTACACACAAAATTTGGGCTTGATAAATAGAATTGTGTGCACAATGTAGTAGTGCACAAAAAGAATTGTGCGCAATATAGGTGAGCACAAAAATGATTGTGTACGAAAAGAATTGTGCACAATTTAGATGTGCACAAAATAAAATGTGCACAACGTTGTTGTGCACAAAATCTTTTTTTGTAAAATCTAATTGTGCACAAAGAAATTGCGCACAACATAAATGTGCACGAAAAAGACTGTGCACAATGGAGTTGTGCACGAAAAAGACTGTGCACAATGGAGTTGTGCACGAAAAGAATTGTGCACAACTCACCTGTGCAAAAAAAAACGGTGCACAATGTTGTTGTGCACTACTTAGTTGTGCACTATCGAAACGTGCACAAAACGGATGTGCACTATCCGGCCGTGCACAATCGGTCTGTGGCCAGATGGAACCCTCTCATAAAAACTTTCAGTACAAATACAAGAGTAAGCTAAGGCGCAGCGCAACAACACCATCGAGAGGGCTCCAAGTTCGATTCCCGCGAGTGCCACGAAAAAATTGAATAGATTTTTAAAGAGATTAATATGTACTTTCGTGTAGAGAAAGACGAAATATCTACTTAAAAGTGCAATGTTACTCAATTAAATAATAACAAATGTATATTTTTGAATTAAATTTCTTTGTTATGTTAGTAAGGGCTTAATAGAGCAGCCTTTTTAGGCCGCAACAGGGAAACCCATAAAGACCCCCAACATTCAGCCTCATAAGGTCCTCAATATTTTGCCCCTAAAGGCTCCTAACATTTGGTCTTTAAAGAACCTCAAGAAAAAATCGTGATTGTCACTTAGGAAACCATATGAGGTTTCCGCATAAGACTTCTAAAAGAATTAGGGAATAATAATCGGCGCCTTGGAAAAACCCTGATAAGTTTTCTTCACGAGATTTTCCGAATTGTACGAAAACTGTTATAAATTCAAAGAAATTTTTCGAAATTTTTAGACGAATTATCATACATTGTCAGAGACATATTTTCCGAAGGGAAGTAAAAATAAAAAAAGGTGCAGGGTAGAACTTTGCTTATTGTTTCCTCATTTATTTACATTTTTCACAATGCCACTTCTATGAGTAAGCTTATTTATTAATTTTGGCTTCCTCATAGGGAAGCTTTGTAAAAAAATTAAATGAATGAGGAAACAATGTACAAAGTTCTACTTTGCAACTTTTTTCGTTACCTATGGGGTCCCGATTCTCGATTCGACCTTGGTCTGACCCTCGACCTCCCCGATTTGGCTGATAAGTTTTTGTAGGATTGGTTAGATCTTCAAATGCACCAGAATTTTTTTTTAATTTTATTTTTTAAAATTTTATTTTTATTTTTCCTATGAAAATTTTTTAAAAAATATTTTTTTAAAGTGGCACATCGAATGCCATAACTTAAAAATCTGAATTTTTTTTTGTTGAATATCAAAATTATCTAGCTTATAGCCAAAGTGAGTAAGATTTTTCTTATAGTTCTTAAGCTTTTTTATTTAAAAAAATTATTAAAAAATAGAAACAAAATAATTAACTACAGGCGACTGGTCAAACGTTTATTTATATAAAATCGGATTTTTTACAATTTTTTCCGATTTTTAGGAATTTCTCAAATTTTTTTGAACTAAAACTTCCAGCACCATACAAGCCACATTCTAGCACCAGCGTGACATAATTTAAAAATCTGAAAAAATTCTGGAAAACACTCTGTTGAATATCAAAATTTTCTTCATGTAGTTTTCAAGCTTTTTTTATTTAAAAAATTATAAAAAAACAATCTACTATGGACGACTTGTCAAACACTTCTGTATATGAAACTGTATTTTTTTTTTAATTTTCAGTTTTATAAATTATGGCATGCTGGTGCTAGAATGTGGTACTTATGTCCTAGTATGGTACTTGAATAGTAGTAGTTGAGAACATTTTTTTAAATTCCTAAAAATCTGAGAGAATTCTAAAAAATCCGAGTTTACATAAACAGACGTTTGATCAGTCGCTTGTAGTAGATTAATTTTTTTTCTGTTTTTTAATCATTTTTTAAATCAAAAAATCTTGAAAGCTATAAGAAGAAAAATCTGGCCCACTTTGGCTATAAGCTAGAAGATTCTGATAGTCAACAATGTATTTCTCAGATTTTTAAATTATAGCATTCAATATGTCAATTAAAAAAAATATTTAAACAAATTGCATCGAGAAAATAAATAAATAAAATCTGGTGCATTTGAGGGTCTAAACAATCCTTCAAAAAATTACGAGCCAAATCCGGGAGGTCGAGGGTCAGACTCAGGTCGAATCGGGACGGAATGCCGTATAGTTTTATATATATAGTTTATGAAAAATTAAAAATCACGTAGAATCCAAACCGCATTACCGATCATGACTAAATTTGGTAGGTAGCAGCGCTAAATGTTATTTTTAATCCGTAGAAATTTTCAGTTAATTTGGTGAGATTTGACGTCAATTAGATCAAAACGAATATATTTTTGAAAATTCAAAAACCCATAAAAACCGAACCTTCTTGACAGATTCATTCCAAATTCAATACCGATCCTTCTTTAACATAGCTTTATCCATAAAAAATTATTTAGCTCAATAGATACAGATTTGTGGATGCTAGAGAGCGTACAGACATATTTCGAAAATTGCAGTCAAATAAAATTTGAACATATTGAATTTTTTTTTTTTAATTTCCTCCAACAAAGTCATCGACCTGCTTCACATGTTTGCTAAATTTCAGCCTAATCGTTAAAGCAGTTCTTGAGATATTTAAGTTTGAATTTTGAGTACACGCACACACACACGTACGCACATCTATATATTTTTTCTAAACCAGTTCGCACGGAAACAAAACTTCCTCTATGAGAAAGCAAATAGTGTATTGCGGTCTGAGGGAGGGAAAACACATTTCTCGCGCGTGTGAGTTTTCGCCTTCGGCTCGTGCTGCATTAACACGAGCTGAGAAAATGTTTCGCTCCCGAATATTGCATACGATTTTACGTCACTGCGGCGAGGAAAGAGAGTTTTTCGTGAAGCGCACGGAAAACCTCACTTTCCGCGCCGCAGTGACGTAAAAGTTTTTTTTTATTGCAGTCTAATCTTTATCCATTATTTTAATTCTGTATGCCGCGATGAAAATAAAAAGTTTAGATATGTAGTAGATAGATTAAGAAATTAGTGATCGATGACGAAATTAGTGTTACTTGCAGTCAAACAAAAAAAAAAAAAAAACAAACTGCGAGACTCAAAGAAAGTGCGGTAAAGTGATTGCTCGCAATGTTGTTCTTATACCACATTGCAAATGGCACGTGTGTGAGTTTAGTATACGTACAGGTAGGAGAATGGCAACGGACCACGGCGACTGCAACGTGACTTGATAATCACGTGACCAACGTGACCAATCGCGCCGGTCTGAGAGTCCGCGGTCACGTTACACTCGGCGTGGTTCACCTTCCCTTCCTTTCGTCTCAGCCCGCAATAGCTCCTACCACTAGCGATCTATGCCGCCGAGTTATACCACTCACCGATGTGTATTTGCTTCGCCAATTGACAGTTTATCGCGAGCTTCTCGTTCTCGCAGTCTTTAAAGCAATTCATTATAAATCATCAATCAATTTTAGGTTATAAAAAAAAACCGATTAATTGTGTATAATTGATTTTCAACTCCATAAGTAGTTTTTGTTATAACGTTATGAATAATTAGCATAGTACATTACATTAAATACGGCGACATATTGAGAAGAAAAAGTGAGTTTGATAAATTGTTCTTTTTAATATTAACTAAGTGGTGCAAATTATTGTCATTTTCGATGCTGGAATGTTTGTAAGAAATTCGATGAGATATCAATTTTTACCTATACGTACATATTTACATAAAAATAAAAAAAATTGCTAAGTCATTGTGGTGATTTAAAAATTATGTTTTTCTCGTACTTTGCTTTTTATTAATTGTTAAGTGAAATAATTAAATTGTGTACGTGATTACGGAGTGCACTCTATGGCGAAGTAGTAATAATCACCGTATATATTGTCGCAGGTCACGCAGACCATAGAATGCGCTTACACTAACCGCAGTGCCTCGAGGAGATTCTCAATAGATGCGGTAAGTGAAGATCAAACGACTCTGTTGTTCGCGGATCTAACAGTTTTGCCGCGATGTGTCTTAAGTGTTTGGGGCATTCCATACCAACTCGATCAGCGGCCGACCCTCAACTTCCCGAATATGGTTCGCGATTTGTTATGTTATTGTTCTACATAAAAAATGCATTTAGAATTTTTTTTCAGATTTTTTAACGTTGTTTTTTAATTATAAATATTTAAAGCTAAACAAGAAATCCCATTTTTCTTTTAATCTGCAATTTATTTTTAAAACTACTGCCGTGAACAACAAAATTTTTTATCCACAGGCCAAAGTGGAGAAAACATTATTTCTGATTTTCTATGCTTTATGATGTTTTTTAAATACATATATCTACACAAAATCTTTAAAAACTGTTCAAAACTTCGATGGAAAGACTGTTATGAAAATTACCAATGGTCGTGATTTTTCTTTGAGCTCTATGAGCTATCTATTATGAATTTATGGTACATAGTGTGCGTTTCATGCCAACCCAACCAACGGCTGAACCTCACCTAACCAAAAAATACAATTAACACCAAGAAAAATTCAGAAGAAATAATTTGTCTTCTTTCGGTTGTGGATCAAAATTTTGTTGTTTATCGTAGTATTACATTTTTTTTTTGGTTTTGTAAATTGGTTCGTCTTTTGTTCAGCTTTAAATATTTATAATTGAAAAACACAAATAAAAAAGAAGAATAACATAAAAAATCGCGAGCCATATTTGGTTAGGTCAGGTTCAGTTGTTGGTCGAGTTGGCATGAAATGCACCCTATGTATCATAAATTTATAATAGATAGCTAATACAGCTTGATGTGAAATCACGACCATTGGTAATTTTCATAACAGTAGTTCCATCGAAGTTTTGAACATATTTTAAGATTATGTGTAGATATATTTATTTAAAAAAACATCATAAAATACAAAAAAAAAATATAGAAATAATATTTTCTCCACTTTGTCTTATGGACCAAAAATTTTGTTGTTCATCGCAGAATTTTTCGTAAAAATTCAGATGAAACAAATGGCATTTTTTGTTTAGCTTTACATATTTGTAATTAAAAAACGACGTTGAAGAAAAATCTGAAGAAAATTCTGCATGCATTTTTTATGTGGAAGAGGGTCGGTCGTTGGTGGAGTTGGTATGGAATGTCCCATATACCTTACATTCATTTTCATATACGTACATATGTAATATTAGAGAATCGATGTACAAAACCTTTGATATTAATGGAAACGAATTAAGTCGAAACCTTTGATATTAATGGAAAAATCTGGTCGACGTTTATGACATTTTTACCAATTATTGTAAGTAACGTACATTAAGGATGTATAATAGGTACAGTCCCGCCAAACTTGAGTTACAGCGAAAATTTTAAACACTTCCCGATGCGATAAAAATCAGAAGAAAATCAAGCATTTAAAAGGTGCTGATAAGATCGATTTCGCATAATGATGATTCCAAAATGATATTAACAAATTGATGAATAATAAAGTTGTTGAACAAATCACTCGACATCCTAACGTTTTTTCGAATGAAAATGATTTGTCCATTTTTCCGAATACATATGAATTTTTTCGGAATTTTTTATTTATTTGGAATTTGTTTTTAATTTTGGAGAATGCCCGAAAAGGAACGAATTTTGGACATGCGTTTGGCAAAGAAAAAAAATCTTGAGTGTAATGAATGGTTTCACGCCAAACGCATATTCAACATTCGTTATTTTTCGTACATTATTCAAAATTTAAAAAAACATTCAAAATAATGAAAAACCTCGAACAAACATATGCTGAATCTAAATTGTATATCTCTCTTGCACGCATAAATTTCCCTACATTATCATTAACTATGTTGTTATTCGCGAATCTCAAGAAACCCTACATATCATTAATTCCAAAGCAGTATAGGAAATTAATACCGATCGACACTAATAAGTCCCATATAAATAAAGATTACTACAATGGTTTCACCTTTCACACCAATACAGATATAATGAATTACAATACTGTTAGGGTCATTGCTGTGATCAAGCAAATTTGGGACGATTACCATATGTAACAATTAACGTAACCTGTTAATTGTTTGTATGAGCTATGATAATAAAGCCCATGTGTCACCTCAGTACTACATTTTCTAAGAGTGAGATCTATATTCCAGATTTCATTTCTCTCCGCTTATAAAAGCAGGTTCAGTTATTTATCATGACAATCGGTTAGGGGAGATGGGAGCAAAACGGGCATCACGACTGAAAATGACAATTGGGGGCAAAACGGGCATCGTTTCAACTGTTTCGAACACGACTTTTTTCATTTTCCTGACATTTCTTACTTGAAAATTTCGGAAAATAATTGGTAATGTCAATAAAACAGGCAGGAAGGCAAAACAGGCTTCTCGGCTAAATATAAGTATCGGGGTCAAAATTGGCATCAAATCATAAAATGAGAATTTCGTTCTAATTGATTTCTTTATGCTCTACCGACTTTTTTTTAACAGAATTAATTTGATTATAAAATTTTTGAAAAATTCATTTGACTATATTTTTTTTTCTTTGCTCAATAAAATATCGAAAAAAAGTTCTGAACAGATGGTTAAAAAAATTCTGATCTGATGAAGATTATCAATTTTTTTTCATCACCAATTTGACGTATTTTCCGCACTTTCCCTATCTAAGGAACGTAAAAAACTGAGACAAATCGTTGTTACGAAAGTTGAGACGGTGCCCGTTTTGCTCCCAATCCCGATTTTTAATGGAGCTGCCCGTTTTCCCTCATCTCCCCTATGTGAAATGGAAAGTTGCTTGTTTTATTGTTTGTACGAATGGTTTGTTAGTATTCAGATGGATGACCATCTGACTGACCTAATAGGATCGTTCACTATCCGTCTGTAATAGGATCGTTCACTATCCGGCTGATTCTGACTGTCAGTACTTGATTGGGTAACCGCCTAATTAATCCTGGCGGTCAATAGTTAAATGGGTGACCGCCTGGCTGACTCTGGCGGTCAATATTTAAATAGGTGACTGATTACTAGGGAACTGCCAGCGCAGAAAAAATAAGTCTGGGATGGAGTCCCGAATGATTACCGGGATGGAATCTGGGCAGTCCGGGAGGAAGTCCAGATCGACTTTCCATTGGGACTTCAGCTTTCAATGCTATTCCAAAGTCTACCCTGAAGTCCATCACTCTTTCCGGGACTCTCGAAAGGACGCAATCTGGATTCCATCATGGTCCCAAAAAATGTTCACCGGCTCCATTCAGGATGCCAAATATTCTCCTGGAATTTTCCCCAGATAATCCGCGAATCTCGCCGGGTCAATCGCGGAGTCCATCGTGAAGTCCATTTTGGATTTCCGCCTGGACTGACTTAGAATCGATCCCGGAACTTACCCTGGTCGATCCGGGAATCTCGCCGATTCAATCGTAGAGTCCATTCTGGACTCCATCCTAGGCTCCACCAGGACCAGACGGTGTCCACCTTGGATATTTTGGTGTCCATACAGTCCATTTTGGACTATCAACAAAGGGTGGACAGTTCGTGTGTAGTTAAACTCAGGACATCTTTGCAGCCTTATATACGCTTAGGCTTCAAAACACTTGCGAGAACCGGTCCGTCCGTTCGTTATCTAGTGACATCATACGAAACACTGATGCACAATGTTCGGCTGGAGTTTCTCTTTCAGTTGTTCTTCTAAAAATATGAATTGATTGGGTGATAATTGTAAAAATGTTATTACTATGTCATCATGGCCACATCTGTACCAGTTGTGGCCATCGTTATTTTTAGAAACATATAGCTTTATTTCTGACTTTTAGTACATGAAAACTTGCAGAGATGCATGTTAAGATTGATGTGTGCAACGCTAAACGCAATCAGTCAACTATATGACCTGAAAATGTATCTAGAACTGTTATCAAATTCTTGTCAGATTACGTAAGGAGTGGAGAAATTGGTGAATCGGCTGACGATACTTCAATTATTAATACGTTATTCTTTGTAGTAAAGACGAACTGACGTCAATATGATCATAAATGTTTCCTAAATATACAATGTTATGAAAAATCATGATCTAATACAAGCAACACATTACGATACGACCGAAAATAGTATTAGGGGTGGCTACAACCGACACAGTGGCTAAAACCGGTAATTCTACCTTAATTCACGGAATTTACAACCGATGGCGGCGCTGGCAGCGGCCGAGTCACGTGGTCCCAAAGGAAGCTCGTCTCGCTGTCGGCATATGTATTTAGATAGTATTTACACTTTTTCTTTCCAATTTACGTAATATTGTTTCTGAGTTTATCGCAAATATACGCATTCTTAAGGTAGTTATGTCAGGAAGGCAAATCAAACTTATGTTCATGAACTTTTGGCCTATTGTAATTGAGCTTTTTATCTCTACTTCCCCAAAATTTGGATGGTTCTTACCGATAAATTGAATAAATAATGAATACTTGAAAATTGATCTTTTTACAATGCGCTTATGGAAGTGTTAGCCAAATTAATCTTTCAATCGAGAATTAACATACTTAGATTAAGGAGGTTCGTCAGTACGTGCGGGAGGTGAGGAGTGCGAGCGGTAGGCCTATGCTTATACACGGGCCGATTTCACGGTAGGCAACGGCATAAATGATGTATCTTGATTCGGAGAATTGTCAAGTTGGGACGGATAATGTAATTTCAAACGGATGTATAAATGTTTTTTAGCAGTGTAAAGTTAATCGATATAAGTTTATAATGCTTAAACATATAGAAATTAGAATTTGTAGTATCGTGAATTTGTGGAGAAGTGCGGCAACAAGGTCCGTATTTTATGCGGTTGCCTACCATGAGTGTCATGGTAGAGACTACCAGCTGACTACCAACAGTTCAGCAGTTTTGCTTTTGCAATCATGGAAGGTCGACGTTACAGGTGGAAAGGGAAGCTTATTAGCGAAAAGTGCTATAAGCATATGTTAAAACGAGTACAAAACGGAAAGGATAGGAAAAAAACGAATCGAATATTCGATTTTCGCTCAACCACGTCTCGTTTATCGATATAAGATCGTTTGAATCGCACGCCTGTCACGCTGAGCCTAGCCTAACTCTCAACTCTCCAATGTTGCCGTACTTCCTGCCTGTTATATCGGCAAGCTGCAAACAACTGCGAAAGTCGTTCTTTCATTCAATAATTCTCATGAACAAAGTGGACAATCAGTCTGATTTTTTAGTGGTATTTACCCAAACTATAACTACAATGAAATAACAAGGTTTGCATTTTTTCTCTGCATTTTTCTCCGAGTTATAAAGCGATGGAGCTGTCATGTCATAAGAGCCCATATTAAACAGTATGCAAAACATACTTTAATTTTATGTGAATGGTGTAGGTAAAAATTCCCAAATAATTCAGGTACATTCAGCACAAAGTATCGACTATGCGATAATATTTTCAGATTTTTCTCTACATTTTTATATTTCTGATGAACCTCCTTAAAGATAGAGAAAAGATAAAAAGCACCGCGAATTGGAAAGTTATTTACGAATTTTTGCGTATCATAAAAAAATGAAGTCATGGGACTGATGATAAAGATTTTCACGATTTTCAATATGTCGTGGTAAAAACGAAATCAAATTCGCACTGAAAAAATTATTTACTTACAAATAATTGAGTCAACCTCATTTCAACAACTTTCACAAATTCTTTGTATTACTTTTGGTATTATCATTGTCACAGTCAAACTGCAATATATAATAAATTTTCGATGTCATATAGATGCTGCTGTCTATGACTCCGGCGTAGTGACATAGCTACCTTAAATGGAGATATAAACAGTAGAAATATTATAGGCCTCAGGCGTATCTCCGACGCTAGCGCTCGAGCGGCCGCTGAGTGCACAACAAGATGATCAGCTGTTCTTAGTTCGTGCGCACATTGGTCCGATTTTCCAAGCTTCGAGGAAATATGGCGGACAGGGCGGAGCTTGGAAAATCGGACCAATGTGCGCCGAACTGAGAACGGCTGATCATCTTATTGTGCACTCAGCGGCCGCTAGAGCGAGATACGCCTGAGGCCTATTGAAGCAGAAGAAGTGTTGAAATCTGGTTAGATTGTGACAGTTGGCTGTACTCTCGTGAAGCCAATGCGACTAGTCATTTAGAAATCGCAGTCACACCGGAGTTGGTTGAAGATGAAATGATAATTGCGAAACTACATTGACACTGAGAGTAAATGAAAAAGCGACCGATCTCTTTTTCCTATGTTTCGATTCTCGGGAGACTCTCATTTGACGACAAAACAATCTCCGGGTGACTGCAAAATGATATTAATAACCTAACGGATCGAATTGAAGTTGCATTGAAGACGCAATTTTTACAACTTTTAACAGGAGTTACTTCTGTGCAACCATTAAGCCATCGCTGCTGTAGTTGGGACACTAGTTGTGACACAAAGGTGAATCTATTCGGAGGGTTGCAACCAGGTCTAAATAAAGTCTAAAACTTGCAAAAAGTGCATTAATCTATTCGAGGTCTACTGAATGACGTCTCAGTTCCACGAGGGATACGAAATCGACGAAAGTTCAAAAGTCGATCTGTGGACTCGTTCTACAAACCAGTGCCATGTTATTGTTCCCCCACACCGTAAAACGCTTCCTCGAAATTGAAAACCAAAAAGTCGGGATTGAGAAAATGCACCGTTCGTCTAACATTAGGGTTATCTGGGCATCAAACAATCCATCGTTCATCATCCGAACAATAAAAAAACAACGAATAAACCCACAAGCTCCTATGTCGCGCAGTGTTTATCGTAGTCTCGAGCCTCCTACCACGGGTTGTGATTTCCGTTACTAGTTAACGTATCATCTTGTGAGCAGCGTGAATAGAAATAGGCATATTAAAAGAACCATGACAGTGAAACAGATACTCCCATCTTTTTGTTCTTCGGCAGTCGGAAGTTGTAAAATGGATTACAGTGGAACCTCACTCAGTTTACCTTAACACAGTTTACATCGGTAAATGGAGGGGCACGTCTCAGCGTTTTGATTGGACGACTCCACGGGAGAAAGTGAAATGACCAAGCGTTTTTCGCCCCTGATTGGTTCATCACCCAGCTTACATGGTGCCACATTAGGTAAGCTGGGTGAGGTTCCACTGTATATGATTTTTGAGAGTTGCTTTAGCCGTTTATGAGGAATGTTTTGTAGGGAGTGCTTCGGCGAATGACGGCTTTTTTATAATTTGTTTTCATTTACGTTTCGCCCTGATCAGGGCCTCTTCAGAATTAAGTTTTATTTTAATTCATATCGTTTTGGATGTTTTTTTTTAATTCATATTTTGATTTATATTCTTATTTATATTGTTACTTTAACTTTTTCAAGACCGGAGAGTCCGGTCAGCATGAGGTCACATCTTTAACTTTGGATGTTTTTTTTGAATTCATATTTTGATTTATATTCTTATTTATATTGTTACTTTAACTTTTTCAAGACCGGAGAGTCCGGTCAGCATGAGGTCACATCTTTAACTCTAAGAGTTTTAACTAAGAGTTAAAGATGTCACCTCATGCTGACCGGACTCTCCGGTCTTGAAAAAGTTAAAGTAACAATATAAATAAGAATATAAATCAAAATATGAATTAAAAAAAAAACATCCAAAACAGGTACCAAAGCTTAACCTAAAAGGCCGGAGAGCCCGGTCAACAAGTAGAATATAAAACACCAAAACAGACTAATTTGCCAACCAAGAAATGTACCGACACAAAAATTAAATTAAGTCACAAACTCAACACCGATATGAATTAAAATAAAACATAATTCTGAAGAGGCCCTGATCAGGGCGAAACGTAAATAAAAACAAATTATAAAAAAGCCGTCATTCGCCGAAGCACTCCCTACAAAACGTTCCACTGTATACCATAGATGTTTATTTCATAAAATAATGAGTTTACAGCTTTGATTATAACTTAACCGTCTAGACAGCAGTGGGAAACTTATGTTTACCAGAAATCACAGTACACTATACTTGAAAATAATAATTGCTCCAGCATCTCTAGAGGATATCAGAAAAAGTCATCATAGAGAAAGTTTCGAAAGCCACGAGGGTGCTGATTGACAGTATTTTGGGGGAATCTTGAAGAGATTAGCCGCATTCTTTTGTCAGAAAGTCAAGTCGCGTCGTACCAAAAAACAACGGAAGTTAGGGGCGCTCGCAAGGTCGCCAAAGCGTGCAAGTGCCGTCGCGCATATATTGTCACGAGGTGGGTCGAATATTTTTGTCCTTGCTAATATCCTCGAATCAAATCGAATCGAACTGATGTCGATGTTTATCTCGTTAATTCTATTAGACTACACGCGTTATTAATACTAATTGGGTGTCAAGAAGGGGAAATAGCTGCACTTAGTGTTAAATAGCTTTGACACGATTGGAAATATGACGGAAACTGAGTATCAATCTTTGTTATTAAGAGTCGCGGTAGCGACTCGACGCCAAGTTAAAAGAGAAAATTCATGTTGCCTACATATCACGATTCTGTCTGATCTTGACTGGTTGCACTATGTGAATTCTGCTTGCTGATGAATTCTTACAAAAAATGTTAACTTGAAAATCGTGAATACAACAACTCCATCGACGAGCTAAAATGAAAACATACAAAGAAATTCTGGTACGAAAAAGACTGAGCGTAACGTCAATGTAAAGTACAAATTTGTCAGATTTTTGCCCGTTTAGTTATATGGAAAAAACTAAAAAGCTTGTTTTTCCCACCAATTTTAATCTTCAAATGCAATGGGGCACATGTAAATATTATCCAAACCTGCTGAATTTTTACACACATTTAAAAAATATTAATTCGAAGACTTTTGGGGGGTGCGACAAGAGGGTTTCGAGATTTCGCCAGATAAGGACCACCCTAAGGCTTATATTGTAAGAATACAATCTTACAAAGAGTATAATTTATAAAACACATCCTTTGTATAACGTACATCGAAATGATCACAATATTTTACACATTTTACTTAGTTTGATGGCGGAAATAAGCAACAGATTAATTAATTAATAACGTGTTAAGAAATTATTGATATCGGTTACGAGACTAATTTTATTACCTACGGTTAGTGTCTTCTCCAATATGTCTTGCCGGTAGTCCGGCATATTAGAATTAGATCTGGGCCAGATCTGGCTTAAATCGGCCGGGCCTGATCCATCATACCTTACTGATATATGGCTCCTTCCTGATCTGGCTGATATACATTGAGCCGCATTCGGCAAGACGAATGCAAATCAGATATGGCGGATATCAGATGTGCCGTATCTGGCAAAACGCATCAATGCTAATTCGGGTCTGGATCAGACTGACATCAACCACGCCTGATAAAGAATTCCTTACTGATCCGGCCAAGATGAAACATCAGGTTGCTTACTTATATTTCTGATCGGGTTAAGGTGATGTCCTTTATGGACGAAACTGCTAATAAGTGCGAGAAAGATAGCACCATCAAGGATTCCCGTGTAGAAATTGTGGTAGGGTTCCAGCTGCATACCTACTGGATTCCCTACGTGCAGCTTGGAATCAGAATCCGAAGATGAGTGCAAGATGATCCCAATATGGACTACAGATCGGATTCAGTCTGAATCCAAGATGCACGAAATTCCGAAAATTTCTTAAAAATTATATTGAGCTTCCCTTTTACGGGGTTACTTCCACGTTTAATTAGATGTACGAATTTACTGTTTTGATTGGCACAAGAACAACCCCGAAAAAATTCTGATGAATTTGTCACTCACCGGGGATCGAACCACCGACCCTACGGATTGTAGATGACGACATCTGTGCCTTAACTCACTCGGCTATCCCGATCTTAGAAAATGTTGATACTAATTTGATACTTAATCCGTTGTATGTATGGTGTGGACTTATAGCTTGACGAAAATGAGTTGACACAACCAATCATTATTCTATTTTTCGTGCAACTCAAATGGTAGTGCCAACGATTCGAATCGTAGTCCCAACTATTCGACTGGTAGTCCCGACGATTGGATTGGTTAACCTCACTAATCTCGCGAGAACTAATCCTGAATAGTTGAGGTTACTATTCGCTATGGTTGAGGCAACTAACTTTTGAAACATTGTGTACAGCAAATGGGAAACGTAGTTGTCACAACCAAACATTTCTTTCCGTGTAGAGAATTACATATAGAGAGAGATACGGATGTCATCGAATTTTTGAATGTGTGAGTTTGCAAGCTACCTAAGTAGCACAAAGTCAAAAGATATCTATTTGGTATACGAAAAGTTATATTAATTCCCGTCCAAATGATATCTTTTTGGATTTGGATATCTTAAGAACGTCTAAAAGATATCCAAATCCAAAAGATATCATTTGGACGGAAATTAACATACCTTTTCGTATACCAAATAGATATCCTTTGTCGTTGTGCTACTTGGGTAGCTTGAAAACTCGACTCTGGATATTTTATTAAAAACATCCAACAGTAAATGGCATTATTCAAATATCCACCCCTTTTTGAGGCAATTCGAACAGATTCTGACCATAAATAAAAAGTCTCTACAAGGACCCTTACTTCGTTAATAACTGATTTTTAAATTCATGTCGGATTCTAGCTTGATTCTAATAAGGATACTCGGTTTACGATGCCCCTGCGATATCCCTAACATTACTAATGGATAATTGGAAAATCCAAATTGGGATCCAGCTGGGATCTTATAAGGACACCTTATTTTGAGATGTCGTTTAATTTCCTCAGTTGCGCCAATAACTAATTTTACTTTCCAAATTGGGATCCGCCTGGATTCTTATATAGAAACCTTACATCGAGGTACCTTGTGATTCCCCCAGTTACGCGAATAATTTATTTTACTTTCCAAATTGGGATTCATCTGGTTCCTTACCAGGACACCACTTTCGAGGAATCCTTAACAAATCCAGATACGAATCCGATCGTAAATCGGGACTCCCCGAAAGATTTTTGCACGGGTTATGGTGGGCGAGAGACCACGATAGGAATTTGTAGCACATTATATTAAAGACAATTGAAATCGCTGCGGCAGCACAGCAGTAGTTGCGGCTGTATGACTACAGCCATAGAAATTATATCCTCGTTTCTCTCACGTCGTCCTAGAAGCAGAATGAGATTGCCACGTGTGAAGACAGAGGAAACTGTAACAGGATTGTAAAGTCCCGTATAAACGACGAACTATCGCGTATAGCGAATCCCAGGCGCGTTATGCAATTTCCGATAATAGTCGTCTTTCCCCCTCCCGTTCCCTTATATTTCCCGGCACGCAGTTTATATCCTCCTCGCAGCGGCCGAAGATGAGCTTTCATTGCATTGAGAGAGGAAATGCGCGACAATGTCTGACGGAAGTATAAAGCCGGTGGCATAGCAGCCAACGTTGTGAGAAAGCCACTTAAACGAAACCAACCCCCGGGCGTATTCTACGTGCATTATTAATTGAATTAGCGGCTCGAGCCCCTCTCGCGAGACACGTCACCATCCCTTGCTCCGAAGAATGAATTGCAAATTGCACGGTACACACTGTATCGCAAATTGCAAGAAGCGTGTTGAGCAAACGATCATTTGGTTTAGTCATGTCATTCATAACTGCAGCCCCTATACAATGCAGAGATTAATAAAAGTCAAGAAAGTCGATCGACGCATTCCTTTGTATACGAAAATCGTGAGTGATTTTATTTACGAGCATTTTCTTTGTTAAAAAAATATCGCTGTGTCAACGTGAAATTTTAGTTAGGCCCTGACGATTGTGCGTCTGGACGTTCTAGGACCAAAACCTTTTTGACATAACCCCTCCGGATAAAATTGCTCTGGATACAATCTTCCCGGTTTGAGAACCTCATACTAACCTCTGTATCAAAGCAACAGTTAACGTTTATAGACGATTTTTTAAAAATCGGACTGTTGGTTAAAGGTTAATCATCGGTTATGTTAACATACATTAAACCCACTGGCACAATCCTGGACTTACGGTAGATTTGTCCATGACAAAAAGTAATCCAGAAATGGAAGGTGAGTCAACCATAAGTTTTCCGAAAATCGACAATAAATTCATAAACACATCGATTTATGGTGAGTCTCGCGCAGGAAAAAATAGTGCGGGAAAGAGTCCAGATAGACTCTCATATGGACTTCGGCTTTTAATCCGATCCCGAAGTCTATCCTGAAGTCCATCACTCCATCCGGGACTCCCGAAAGGACTCAATCTGGATTCCATCCTAGATTCAAAGAACTTTCCCGGACTCCATCCGGGATGCCAAATACTCTCCTGGACTCCACCCTGAACGATCAGCGAATCTCGGCTAATCAATCGCAGAATCCATCTTGGTGTCTATTTTGGACTCTCGCCTGGACTGTTTTGGTCTCCATCCCGAACTCCATCTGGACTCCAGCCTGGACAGAGTCCTGGTGGGCACCAGGACCAGAGGGTATCGACCTTGGACACCTTGGTGTCCAGACGGTCGATTTTGGACCGTCAACGAAAAGTAGACCCCTCGTGTGTAGTCGAACTCAGGACAGCTTTGCAGTCTTATATACGCTGATGCTTCAAATCACTTGCGAGAAACGCTTCGACCGCTCGCCATCTAGCGGAGCCTTGTGCATCTGTATTTCATATGATACCACCAGGACACCAGGATGGACTCTGTCCTGGATGGAGTCCGGGAAAGTTCTTTGAGTCCAGAATGGAATCTAGATTGCGTTCTTTCGGGAGTCCCGGATGGAGTGATGGACTTCAGGATAGACTTCAGGATCGCATTAAAACCCCAAGTCCATATGAGAATCCATCTGGGCTTCCTCCCGGACTGCCCAGATTCCATCCGGGACTCCATTCTGGACATCATCCTGGACTCTATCCCGGACTCCAACCCGGACAATTTTTTTCTGCACCTGATATTACAATCGATTACTTTTCAATCGAAATTTTGTTCATTTTATCGATTTCTTTTAGTTTCAATCGTAATTTCTAAGCAGGGTTAGTAATATGAAATTCGGAAAAAAAATGTCTAGTCTACAATTTGATAGCTATGAGCTGTTTTTCATGTTTGAGGGTATGTAATGCGAGAAAATTGTGTTTTACTGCTTTTGACGTATAATGAAAGCCAGGGAGATAACTATATTTTCTACACGGGAAAATGGCTTCGTTGGGCCAACTAACTATTTATTAGTTGAGTGAAAATTTCTTGCCACAACCATCCGGTTGGTCGGTGTAACGACCTGACATTACTCACATTTACCATTCCGACCTAGTTGATCTAAATAGGTCACACAACGAATTTTATTCGCGTTCCAACTAAGTAAGATAGTTGGGGCCAAAATAGTAGTTGGCCCAACTAACTATTTAGTTCGAGCAATGATCAGAGTCAACCAACTGAAAATAGTTGACCTAACCAAAAAATCGTCTGTCTTTCAGAGCACTAAGTCACTTGGACGGGTTCAACTACTTTTTTCGTTAACCTAACAAAGTCGTTTTTTCCGTGTATACTAAGAAAAAAGTAGCTTAATATAGACACTAGAGTTACATAATTAAATGATACATAGAACCAAACTGAACAATGAAATGCTTTATTTATAAAAAGTGTCTATACAAATCACATTCATTTCATATTTTTAATTCTTCTTATAACCAATTCACAACCAAGTGTACGCTTATTAATATACTCTATGCATCTGTTTAGATACTGGCTGTTTTTATCGAAGAATGATTCACTTATGTACGAAAATTGTATAAGAACGGTTTGACCGTTCTCGAGATACAGTTGCTTAAATTTTTAAACGTGATTTTATGGGGATTTAAGGAATAAAAACTATAGCATATCGATCTGGAGTTTTTATCTTTTTCACAACCGTAAAGCTTCGTTCACAAGGAATATGAAATTAATATATTTGAAATATAATTTGTATGATTTAAAACTATCTTGCTTAATTCAAGCAAATTATGTTTATCTTTAAAGTACAATATTGATTCGAATAAAAACAGTACATTGAGATTTTTTTTCGAAATATATCTCCCTCTCAATAGATATTTGCAACATCGTTTTCTCAAATGTAAAGGTATAATTCCAAACTTAAAATACTTGGTTTTTCATATCAATTGCTTACTTTCAGTAAATGACGTCCTTTTTAGAACGTCCCGTGGAAGTCTGCTTTCCGACGTCATAAGGACGTATTTTTTCCGACGTCCTGAAGACGTCTTTTTTAGGATGCCCTAAGGACGTCGACATTGACGGCAATGTTTCTGCTGCTTTAGGACATATTAAGACGTTCTCAAAACGTCTTTAGGATGTTTGGGTGCCCATTGGAGATATCTTAACAGAATTCGGTACACAGGTTCTGTGTATCGGTTCATGTGTCTGTTTTCATACATTGTATGTACAAAGTGCGATTTTCAAAAGATATAAGCGTTTAAACAAAACGCCTGTTTGCCTGTTTGAATAAATTGAAATGCCACAAGATGGCCGCCATAATTGCGTGTTCTATATCTCACTTCACAGCGCTTATGTTCAAGTATTAGAATTACGTTAAAAACGAGGAAATAGAAAAAATCGCATAAATATTAATAAACTCCTGAATGAAAAAATGAGTGTAATTAACAAACAAATTATAGTATCATAGAATATTATAATATTCACATATTATAGTCCGCAGATCACCACACCCTTGATGAATTAATCTCTCGACTATAATATGCAAATGATTCTTATTTACGCATTTTTCATTTACCCAATTTGATTATTAATTACACTCATTTTTTTCAGTCGGGAGTTTATTAATTCTTATATTCCTGTGTCTTGAAACATACAGGTTCGACCTGAAGTTTTTTTCAATTTCGTAGTTTATGTCGGGAAAATTTTTATTAGGACATTTTTATGGCGGATGTTTTCATTCGTCCCCAAAAATTTCAAGATCAATTTCAAAACCATGTGCACCTGAAAGAAAAAAGGAATTCATGAATTGCTGCGGGCTTCAATCTGACGGTCATAAATAGCTGTTGTGTTGAGGCTACATGAAACCACAGGACAATTGAGAGGGAGAAACAGGAGTCGGTTTATTCTGGGGAATTCGGTGGTGGCTGCCTTGTACAAACAACAGCAGCGAGCGCTGGCACGTTCCCATATGCGTGACACGGGACGATTTAGCCTGTCTGCCTTTCGCGTTAGCCCTTACTTTGTTAAACCCTCCTTTACTCTTGCACGCACTTGTCAAATACAAAGGATTTCTCGTTCGGACCTTTCGCAATCTAAGAAATAGGCTGTATGCAGCATGATGATTATCATGGGTGATGATTATCATGCAATCGGTGAAACGTTTTATCCTGATAATGTTTTCAAGCATGCTAATGGCGATATGTACAAATTATAGTTCTTATTCGTCTTCTCTAAGGTAAATATTTTTTTGCGAAACAATCTACCATTTAATCGGGCATCGGATTCTTGGTCTTGGATCGCTACCCACTTCGGGTCAATTTCAAAACCATTCTAAGAATATTGAGCTTCATTTGTACGTAAGTTTGTATTTCAAATTTAGTGTCACATATTTAAACTGACACTCAGCTTTTGATGTTACTTCTTTGTGAATACTTTAACATTTAGGTGGTTATTGTAATTTTGTGCCTGTATTCAATCATGATTTTTCATGACGTTGTATATTTTGGAAACATTTATTGTCATATGGGCGTCAGTTCGTTTCCATTATAAAAAATACTGAATCAATGATTTAAGTATCACCACCTGATTAACCAAATTCTCAATTCTTTACGTAATTCGACAAGATTTTGACCAAAGCATATACTTAACTAATTGCATGCAGCATTGCACGTATGAATGTTAAAAGGCATGATTGGAAATTTTGATGTCCTAAAAGTCGGAGATAAATGACTTTTTATTGAGTTCGAGATCATTCAAAGAAAATATAGTATTGAAACTCAATGATTTCATTTCGGAATCATACAGGCGCAATGAAGCTCCGGATATATACATGAGTCACACGATTTCCATGAATCAATGAAACTTTTTCTCTCGGTTTAGAGGATCCAAAATAGCTACGGGCTAAAGTATGGTCATGTGGAAACTAGAGATTTATTTGTTTGTTTCGCAATTGACGTTTATGAAAAACCTGTTTGATTTCACAAATATTGTTGGAGATGTTTTCGCATACGACTTTAATGATTACACAATGTTGTACTCATATTTTTATAAATGGAAATGTTAGGTGTACAGTTTTTCTCGTACACGGTTGAGCGGTGTAAAGAATTTGTATAGAGTTTTGATTGTATCGAGTCTTGCAGCCTAGATCCGTACTATATACTCAATATTATACATGTATGTCCCCCGAGTAGAAATTTCATCAGGCAGCCTGCTGTCACACGAGGTCCAGATCAGTTTTAGGTACGGTAACCTTATTTGGGGCCGTCGTAAGTTCACCTGATCAGGTCCATGTAAGGCCGAGATATGGCATTCTACCTTAAAAATGCCGCCTTTCCACCGGATCAGGCCCATGTCAGGCTTTACATACGGTAACCTCATATAGATATGCCATTCATCGACCTTATCCGTTTCTCATAAGGTCTTCCTGTGGCATTTGGACCAAGGTTTTGTCCAATTTACCTTTACTTTCCCTGGGCAGATCCGCATACGGTCTTCGTATGGCATAATTTTTTTTTAAATATGCCGTAAATCAGCATATTTAAATTATCAGGTTCGTGTAAGGGCTAGATACGGCATTCGTTAAAAACATTTAAAAATTATTGTTATGCAAAATCAATCTTTTCAGCACCTTGTTGGATTTTTTCACATCTTTATCCCATCGAGAAGTATTCGAAATTTTCGCTGAAACTCACGTTTTACGGGACTGTACCGCTAGAATTACTTTGAAATCTATCCAGGTACTGACCGTCAAACGGCAGTACCTGGATGGGTGACCACCCCATCATGTTTGAATTTTGAATATTTCGGTCGTAGTCACAATAAATGAATGTACAGTCTTGACGTGTTTTCATTTTAAGTCTACTTCAAATAGAACATAAATATATAAACTTTCTAAGATGTCAATGACCGAGTGGGCTAAGGCGCAGAACTGTCACCTAGAGCATCAAGGTTCGATTTCCACTAACGGCAAATAAATTTACATGTGTTTTTTTTCAGCAATTAATATGTACTGAAAACTAAATAAGCTCGAATATCCAATAGAAAGTGCAAAATAAATTAAATTCGATGAGGGCAGATAATTATTTTGTAATTTATTTGCCGTTTTTATAAGTAGGGGCTTAGTAGGGCAGCCTCTATCCGGCCCTTGTCTGGAAAACTTAATTTGACCCTGATCTTGCGCTGCGTTACTTTCCTCAAGGCCCGTATAAGGTTGCCAGGCAGGGGCCTTAGATTTAAATCCGGCTACCACGCTAGGGCCTGATATTCCGCGTAGCTGAATTTCTACTCGGGTCTAATAGGCAATAGAAAATATTCACAAATGTGAGCATGATCTGCAACATGATAAAGCTCCCGCAGCGAGCAGCCTGCAGCGCTTCCCATGTACGTACTCCCAGACAAGCTATATGCTAATTCACGCGGCAACGGAAGTGGCGATGCGAATGGGATGCATTAATTTTCCGCGCTTACCGCGTCTATCCCGTGGAGCTCCAACAGTAAAGCATGTACACGCAATGCTGTGGTTTTACACATAGCGCTTCTCTGCCCTTTCCCATGTATTTATTCAGACAACGTGATACAATAAGTTTGGAATCCATGTCAACGTAAACATCTTGACTTGAAGAAATAGAGTGTATGGTTCAATGTGATATCATTTTTTTTTCTAATATATATTTTTTCAGATGCTCCCGAGAGATTTTCTTAATTTTTCAAAAACTAATTGATGTTCATGAAAAATCATTAGAAACGTGTTATTGTTTATACTTATTGTAAGACTCCGTATGAGCCCTACCAACACTGTTAACATTTTTTGGAAAATTCGTATACTGTATATGAGTTTGATATACTGTGAATTTAATGAACCCGTGTAGAAAATTCAATTTAATATACGATAAAAAATAAAAATCAATGTACGCGTTGTACAATTAAAGTTATCATAAATTAAAATCACGACTTTTGTAACGAATTTAGCACACTGAACATCAATTTTAGTATATTGTACATTAATCAATACGACTTTTATGACGACGTTAGTAGAAATGTACATCAATTTTACGTTACACTCGTGTAGTAAACTTATATACACGGGTATATAAGTTTACTACACGAGTTCTGCACATTAGCTTCCTACACATACATCGTAATTTTACCTTACATATATTCAATAATCGACAAGTGTGTTGCAAAATTAAAGTTGACTCATATTAAAACACGACTCGTAGAAGTCGTATTTAGTATACTGTGCATTAATTAATACGACTCTTGTAATGAATTTAGCAGACTGCATATTAATTTTAGTATACTCAGAATCAATTAATACGACTCTTGTAACGAATTTAGTGTAGTAAACTTATATACCCGTCATAAAGTTACTGGAAGGCTGGATTGGTGTGGAATGTCTCATATGTATTCTATAGTAAAAATTACGTAAGGAAGTTGGAACGCTCCACACTAGTCAAATCAGTGTTAAATTTTTAAAAGCGTTTCTACAATTTCAGATGGTTTAATAATTTGTTCCAAGGTGTTAATCACATAGCAGCATTAGTTCTTGATATTCAAATACATTTACAGCTGTGATATCAACAGTAAATCGATCAATATCTGCAAATTTCCGATGTTATGTTTTGTCATCCAGTTTTTTAAAAGAATAAACCGTAATATCAGTCCGATTATGATGACCAGTAGCTCATTTTGTTTACTAAAAGATATTCTATCGATTGGCCGTTTATTTTTTTAAAATCGTATTAGTAGTTCAAAAGATACAACCGTTTGTTTATCCTATCATAACCTAACATCAAGTATACAAATGGCTGTAACTTTTGAACGCCTGATACTATAGAAAATCCGGACGGTCAATCGATTAAGGATCTTCCACTGATCAAAATGAGCTATGTTTCGTCATAATCGGACTGATATTACGGTTTATCCTTTTACAAAGCTGGATGAAAAAACATGACATCGGAAATTTGGAGATATTGATCGATTTACCGTTCATATGACAGCTGTGAATGTATTTGAATATCAAGAACTAATGCTGCTATGTGATGAACACTTTGGAACAGATTATTAAACCATCTGAAATTGTAGAAACGCTTATTAAAATTTTGCACTGATTTGCCTAGTGTGGAGCGCTCCAACCTCCTTAAAGTTGTGACTTAGATTGCAACTGAAGTTCCAACTTTAGTTTTAACTTGCCACTGTGCGTTCAACCCTAAATCTCTGAACGAGCCTAGGCTCTCATTATATCCTCTTATGAGCTCATGAGATCGTATTTATGTAAATCCTGAGTTCATATTTATCTAAATCCTGAGATCGTATTTATCTAAATCCTGCGATCGTATTTACCTAAGTTACAAAAGTATTTATTGTCGAATGAAGTACGGTTTGGGAAATGCTTTGTTTAAAATGTCGCGAGTAATAGATTGATCACGTTTATTTGATTTAAAATCATGTTAAAAAATAACTAAATCGGAACTTAGAGAAAAAAATAATCAAATATAACAAAACTTTCAAGTAAATAATGTTGAGTTTCTTGAATCAATAATAATGGTTTTATTCAGGAAATAAAGACGTGTGCATTGAAAGAAATATCGGTCGTGACTACGGAAAAAATAAAAATTCGTTTCTAGGAAAAGACAGTTGACGACTCTCTTTTTTAAACATCAGATGTTATTAACTAACCGCGAACAACGTCTTTAAATTCAATAAATAATTTATTTGAAAATATTTAAATGCGATATGTATTTGAATCAATCCTGTATTTATTTTCTCAATTTGTGGAATAAAAATCATATTTTTTTCAGTCAATAAATATTTCTACTTTTTGACTATATTTTATGATGAATTAATACAACTATTCAATTTTCTTTCTGTGCAATGACACAAACCGAAGACTTTGAACGAAGAGTTTGGAATAAAAAGTATGAAGACGTTGCTTGCGCTTTAAACTTATAAAGAGCCGTTCAAGCTGTTTCCAAAGACCTATCGTCAATTTTTATAATTACAATTTTGACCTCTGACCAATGAATAAAATCGAATGAATTTTGTTCGTCTTGTGCTTCACGGAATTATTAAAATACATAAAATGCAGATAACACAGGTTGCGACGTTTTATCGTGTATTTTTATATCAAAACCTTTGGCCTTAGATTGTCAATGAATGTATATAGGTAAGTATGAAAGACCTAGTTTTATTTTGTTTTTTATTTGAGGCCATAAGGACCCACGTTTACTTCAAAGTACGCTCCTGAAATATCCGATGGCGTTTTCGAGTTTGGACCCCTGCCATAATGAAGTTTATGGATCTGGGAGGGGTGACCATTCGTTATTATTGCCAGACAGCCATCAGTGGTGATTTAGCATTCAACGGAAAAGCATCTGGAGTTCAATCGGACCCCACATACCCTTTTGCATTAGTATTTTGTGACGGTGTAGATTTAGGTTTTTAAAATATATTTAAAAATTTTTTTTCACAATTTTTTTAGACTTTTTCATTATGGTATGCTGGTGCTAGAATGTGGCTTGTATGGTACTGGAATAGTCTTAGTTCAGACAAATTTGAAAATGTCCTAAAAATCTCAGAAAATTCTAAAAATATCCGTGTTTATATAAATAAACGTTTGACCAATCGCCGGTAGTAGATTAATTTTTTTTTCTATTTTTTAATAATTTTTTAAAATAAAAAAGCTTAATAGCTATAAGAATAAAAATCTTGCCCACTTTGGCTATGAGTTAGAAAATTTTGATATTGAACAATGTGTTTTTCAGAATTTTTTCATATTTTTAAATTACTTTAAAAATTAAAAAAATTGAATTTGCATAGAAAAAATAAACAAATAAAATCTGGTGCATTTGAGGGTCTAACCAATTCTTCCAAACATTACGAAGAGGTCGCGGGTCAGACTCAGGTCGAATCGGGATGGCATGCCCCTCATAGAGTATGCCGTGAAAATAATTTCTCCAAACATATGAGGCATTCCATATGAAGCAGGCCACCCTGATTTTCAATGTTCGTAGAGTGGGTTCATAATTTTTTTCCAGCGTGTTTAGAGTTCCACGAACACATACGAGTTATTTTTGATTTTTGATCCCCATAGTTTTTCCACAATAAAATACGCTTTTTTATTTTCATTTTTTTCCTTTCGCTGCCGATTTAAAACTATCTATGACACAACAAAATTGTTTCGGGCTAAAATGTAGGGTGTCGCGTATACTTTTTGATAAAAATATTTTTAAATTAACCTAGATAAATTTTCAGGCATTGTTTGGCAAAATAATGCCATATCATTTTTTTTCGTTGAGAGGGACCATTTTTATTTTACTCAAAATTTCACAGAATTTCCGTCATAAAGTTTAAAAAAGATGCAAAGTAGAACTTTGCACATTGCTTCCTCATATAAAATATGTAAATAGTTGTAAAGAGGGCATTTTTAAATTTCAATTTTTCACAAATCTACCTCTATGAGGAAGATATTTATTATTTATTTTGGCTTCCTCATAGAGGAAGCTTTGTGAAAAATTGAAATTTAAAAATGCCCTCTTTACAACTATTTACATATTTTATATGAGGAAGCAATGTGCAAAGTTCTACTTTGCATCTTTTTTTTTGAATGTTATTTTGTTAGGCTGTATGTTATTTTCCGACTGTACAACATTTCGGTTCATTTCTCAAGATTCGACGTAATTTAGAGCAAAATGTATTTTTTTCGAAAAATTCAAAATTCTATAAAATCGGAACCGCTTTACCGATTTCGCTGAAATTCAATACCAAACGTCATTTAACGTGTCTTCATTTATAAACAACTATTTAGCTAAATTGGCGAACTTTTACGAAAGTTAGAGCGATCACGACATTTTTTGAAAAAATTAAAAATTGCATAAAATCTGTTTACATTGATACATTTAATTAAAAATCACGTCAATAACAGAGGAGTCAATACTCTACCTGCGTGCAAAATTTTAGCTAGATCCATCGTGCCGTTCGTGAGTTATGGGCAATTGAATTTTCAGTGTCTGGATACATACACACACACACACACACACACACACACACACACACACACACACACACACACACACACACACACACACACACACACACATACACACATACACACATACAGACATATTTTCTAGACCACTTTTCTCGAATTTTTAGGTGATTCTAAGCATACTGACATGAAAATCTCGAAAAAAAATTTTTTCACGAAAACAAAGCTTCCTCTATGAGGAAGCAAAAAGACGAAAAAATCAACACGATAGCAAAATGATATCTTCACAATATACGGTTCGGTTATTTGCTGAATCATACATGATTCACATGTTCGCATTAGAACATTAAAAAAAAAAGTGAAAACAGAGTTTTTTTTCATTTTGCTGCGGATTTACTTAAAACTATCCATGACACAACCAAATTGTTCAGGAATAAAATGTAGGATTTCACGTATACTTTTTGATAAAAATGTTTCCAAATTAGCCTACATACATTTTCAATCAATTTTTGGCAATACATAGTCATACAATTTTTTTTCATTGGGAGGAACCATTTTTATTTTGCTCAAAATTTGACAGAATTTCCGTTATTATGTCCACTAACTACAACAAAATTTGCGCGATGATCAATTCATACCTTCATAATGTGAACATGTGAATTGTGTACGATTGTGACTCGTATGTGTTCGGGGAACTCTAAATACTCTGGAAAAAACTTATGAACCCAAAATTATGAATGTCACTCTACGAACATTGAAAATCCAGGTGGCCCGCTTCATATGAAATGCCTCATATATTTCTTTTTTTTGGAATCAGAATATTTTTTTTCCAACAATGGGACACTCTGTCTAGGATCAACGTATAATCTTTATGTCATTTCTGATTAAAGATATGGTAGAAGTACCGGTTGTGGCCACCTTAAGAATTTTTCCACTTTAAAGTACTTGTGATTGTATTGACGTGAACCATTAATGAATCGAATAAACGATATAAAAATTATATGTGTATAAAATTTGTGAATATTGACGAAAGACAAAGAATCTTCTATAAGGACGTAAAATTAGCACCAAAACAAAACAAAGTTTTTTTCGCACTTTTTTTTTTCAAAAGATAATTTATTGCAATTTTTTGTTCACAGATACGACTTTGACGATGCTGCATAGGTGAGAACATATTCAGAGCCAAACGTGTGATGATGTGGATTTTAAATAAATTTGATCTATTCTGCAAGCAAACAAATCCGACGACTCTACTGCTACTCTATTTTAAAGTGATATTCAAATAGCTATATTTAAAGTGATATTAAAGGCAGAAACTAAAATAATATATATCACGTAAATTGGTGAAAAAGAAGATCAAACATGAGGTATTCCTCACGAGGCTGATCATTGAGGTACGCGATGACGGGAAGTCGACACGGCCAACGAGGCCCGAGTGTACCAGAGCGAAATGTCCTTCCCGGACCTTCCGGCAAGCACACAGTTCACTGGTTTCGTAAAGGCCTGCGACTCCACGATAATCCGTCCCTAAGGGAGGGTCTCGTTGGTGCAACGACCTTCAGATGCGTCTTCGTAATTGATCCTTGGGCCGCTGGCAGCAAAAGTGTAGGAATCAACAAATGGAGGTGAGAATTATTCATACATTAATTGTCCGAGTTTAAATTTAAACCCTTCCAACGCCCTTCGTTGAATTAAAATGTATAAAATATGCCACTATTGGAAGCTTATACAAGAGTCTAAGAACCTCATCTCACTCTGTACAACCTAATTGGAGGTCTAAACATAAGAATTTCAGTCTACCGTAGATTTCGTTTACTCCATTCGGGTAGTATCTGCCACTTTCGAAGGTTTTGACGAGTGTCAAAGGAATGAAGGAACCTTCGTTTACCCCGCGATACTGCTACATTTAGGTTTTGAAGTGGGTCTTACTTTCAACTCGGGTGAACTTCCGATTCGTAAGGTTCTATTTATTTTTCAAATATCAACATTTTTAATCAAAATATTTTCATAATTATTGCGTCATAAAAATACATTTTCAAAATATATTCCAAATAAAACTTGCCGAACTGTTGTGAGTAAAAAATGAAATCCCCATTTATTTTTCAAGACATTAAATATGGGACCCCATTTCTTAAAGTAAAGTAACTTTGGGTGAAATATGATTACATTTTTCGTGTTTTTGTCATTTTTTCTTTCAACTACTTTTTTCAATTTCTCGATTTCTTTTCGATACTTATTTCATTTCGGCTGGGACGCTGCGTGGCCTTGCAATTTAGTAACTCCAACTCATCCCTCGTGGAACCGAGACGCCGTTCAGTATACCGTGATTAGGCTAATGCACTTTTTGCAATTTTTAGAGTCTATTTATGTAACCCTCTGAATAGAGTCACTTTTGTCCAACTAGCGCACCGGGGCAGTACCTCGTTTCTACACATCCCAAGTGAACACAGACCCAACTCGACACAGGCAATTGAACACGAATTCAACTAGACACATGGCCACTCGACGCAGCGAAACTGGACACATCACTAACTCGACACGACGAAAATCGACACATCATTAATTCGACACAGCAAAACTGTACCAGCGCGCAAGTCGACGCGACGAAACTGTACCGTGGCGCAACTGAACACAATCAAACTCTACAATGGCGCAACTCGACACAGCTGAAATCTACATGGTTCAACTCGACATGGCCAATCTGTACCATGGCGCAATTCCACACAGCCAAATTGTAACATGGCGCAACTCGACACTCCCAAATTGACTTACATATGATAAAACTATGTATTGCGTTGAGCCTGTGTTCAACTGCGCCAAACCTCGTTTACCAATCGCCCAACCTGTGTCGAACTGGGACGTGTCGAGTTGAGCCACGGTGCAATCTTGCCGCGTCGAACTGAGCCAAGATACATTATTGCTGTGTCGAACTGAGCCACGGGTGAGTTTTGCAGTGTCAAGTTGATGATGTGTCGAGTTTCGTCGTGTTGAATTGAGCCATGGTACAATTTGGCCGTGTCGAGTTGCGCTATGGTACAATTTGGCTGCGTCGCATTGCGCCATGATACAGATTGGCCGTGTCGAATTGAACCATGGAGATTTCAGCTGTGTCGAGTTGCGCCACTGTAGAGTTTGATTGTGTTCAGTTGCGCCACGGTACAGTTTCGTCCCGTCGACTTGCGCGCTGGTACAGGTTTGTTGTGTCGAGTTAGGACATAGAAGAGTTTTGCTGTGTCGAATTAATGATGTGTCGATTTTCGTCGTGTCGAGTTAGTGATGTGTCTAGTTTCGCTGCGTCGAGTGGCCATGTGTCTAGTTGAATTCGTGTTCAATTGCCTGTGTCGAGTTGGGTCTGTGTTCACTTGGGATGTGTAGACGAGGTACTGCCGCGCAACGGTCGCTTAATGGTTGCGCAGAAGTAACTCCTGTTGTAGGTTATAAAAATTGGGATTTCAATGGAAGTTCATCTCGATCTGTTAGGTTATTAATATCAATTTATAGTCACCCGGAGGTCGTTTCACCGTCGAATGAGAGCCTCCCGAGAATCGAAACATTGCCAAAAGAGATATTGACGTTAAAAAAATTTGGAAACTTAAAATTCGTGAAATTGAAAATTATTGAAACTAAACATTTATGAAATTGTGAAAATTTTAAAAAAATGTTGAAACCGAGCTGTTGTGGCTCGCGCGCTCGCATTGCCGTTTCTTTTATTGGCCTTATAAAGGACTTAGAAAGATCGGGTCTTGGGGCCCCATTAGGGACTTGGAAAAATTCGGGCTTCGGAGGCCCTTGTGGGACTTGATATGAAATGCCCTATAGGCCTATATATCTATGGGTTATAGTGGCTGGCGCGCTTTGCGCGCTCGCAACACCTCGGTTAAATATTTCGTACCTATTTTTTACAATTCCATCGCCAACTTGCTACCACTCGCCTGAAATTCCTCTATATCTCGGGAATCCCTTCTCTACCTCTCGGGAACCCCTCGTCTAATCCAATCTATCCCTCAGCAACAGGTGGTTTGGGGACATTTTTTCCAAGTCCCTCGATTTTGCCAAATTTTGAAAAAATTTTATAATGTGAAAATTGTTTAAACTTAGAAATTTTTTCAAACATTGCATTTTTTCTGGAAATTATGAAATTTTTGATATTTCGAAAAATATTGAACACTTCCCTCACAAACCCCGTCCCTATAACTCTCAGCCCCCCCCCCCCCCTCCATGCGCTGAATTTTTCTAAGTTCCTCGATTCTTGACACGGCGGCAGCAGCGTCGAGATCTTTTTATAATATAGAGAGATATGGAAAGAAAAATTAAAAAAATTAATTGTAAGAAAACAGTGGAGACATAGGCTTCTCTATTTATATTTTTCCATACAATCGGTACAGGATGTTTCCAGCAAAATTGTGTGAAAATGTTTTTTTTTTTTACGCAATATGTTAGATTTGACATAGAACGCCAAGTTTCAAAGCATGAATTTCATCCCGAACCCAGTGTCTGCTCATGACTAATCAGAGCACTAATAAATAAAAAACTATGGATTTCATGACTTATGATAATTTTACGTAAGGATTAAATTGGGTTAAAAACTTGTAAATGCATTTTTGTAAAAGTTGCAGACAATTGAGACACAATTACAGTTGTTAATTATATTAAATGTTTAATGCTGAAATTAATAATTCGAAGTAATTTTTCTTTATATCCACATTTTCTTCAGATTTTTATTGCAATGCCTCGACGACCTCGACGCCTCGTTACGAAAGCTCAACTCCAGACTGTTCGTTATAAGAGGTCAACCGGCAGATGCACTGCCGAAACTCTTCAGGGAATGGGGCACGACGAATTTGACCTTCGAAGAAGATCCTGAACCTTTTGGTCGAGCCCGAGACGTGAACATTGGCGCACTCTGCAAAGAACTCGGAATCTCGGTGGTCCAGAAGGTTTCGCACACTCTTTACAAGTTAGACGAGTAAGTCTGAGCATGAGGCCCATTTTTCATCCCAAAAAATTTAAGTTAACGTCATTTCCGTACACTGCAAAAAAAAAAAAAAAATAATAAAATCGATTCAATAACAATTTAATTTTTTTCAATTTCTAACTGTCACGAGCTGCCACAAATAATTGAGGCATTCTCTGCAATTTTCTGCGATTTTGCTGTATTAAAAGTACCTTAAGTTCAGTTGTTTCTTATTTTGAAAAGGTTAAGTCCTAGTGGTTTGATTAGATTTTTTTTTAAAATTATTTACATTTTGTAAGGAAAAAAATAGCACATGAAAACTACTATGTTCAGTATTTGTTGATGTTTTGAACGTTATATTTTAATCCCTGTTTGTAATTAATTTTTTTTAGCAAGATAATCAGTTCGACATATTTTTTGTTTAATTCGACGTCTTCAATTTGACATAAATCCTTTATATATTTTTAGTGCTTATATATTCGATTTTCACGCAACCGATTTTATGTAAATTGTGAACAGAGTTCACTAAAACTTAAATGTGATGAGAAAGACGCGTGCTGCGAATACGTCAATAGCCACTTTTTTTTTTCTGTATACTCATCCTATGTTCTAGTATACATTGCACCATAAAGTATTCTCAAAGATACGTATTTACGAAAGCATGAAATACTTCATTCGAATATATGCCGTGAATTTTTTTTATGCAATCGATAAATCTCGTAGCTCCGTAATCTTCGGAAAAAAAAGATTTGAAAAAAGCTCGATAGACAGAGAGAACTTCACATGGTGCACCTGGGTTTGGTTCAAATGCTGTGAGATGAGATTAAGAGATTCTCCGAGATAAATGTGGATAAAGAGTCCTGAATTACAACTAGGTACATCGAGCCGACTTTCTTCTTTTTCTTTTCTTCGTATGCTTCTCTTCGCGTTTCCCCGATCCTGTTGCTGTATTTGGTTATAATGGTACAGGATGTCCTATAAGTAGCTCGTCAACGTGAGAATCGCTATAACATCTTACATAAACATTCTTGAAATATATCAATATGGAGAACAATTGTTGGAAAATTAATGCTAAATATTGGTGAAAAGCATAAAAATAAATTTTCTCCTTCCATTAAGTATAATTAGCAATAATATTCTTCTCAGAATAGCATGCTTCTCAGTAAGTGATGGCTCTAGAAATTATATTTAGTAGTACCTCGGTTAACTAAACAATAAATGTTCTCTATTAAAAATTGATACGAATTATACTTTTCGGGTATTTTACTTTTCCTTAATAATATTTCTAAATGTAATTTTCAAGAATTGCTGTCAGGCTTTCAGAGAGGAGATTAAAATTTATTGTGCTTTTAATGCTGAAGACAATTGGTTTATTAATTTTTTTTCAATATCGCAGTTCAAAGAATGTGGATCACCCTCTACATGGTCATGTGTCCGTCGCTTCTGTATTCAAGTGCAGAAGCGTAAGCGGCTGTTCGCTAGAAATTGAGAGGGAGGAAAAAAATTCATTGCCTTCACATCCTTGTTCCATATTATTTATTCGCCGTATATCTGAAAACAGAGAATAAAGATTTTTTTAAATGTGATCCGATGTTCAAAATTGGCTCATAATCTGAGGATTTTTTTATAATATAGAGAGATATGTACATAATTATCATTTTCTAATAATAGGGTAGATCCACCAGTAAGCAGTACGATTTGTTTATCATAGGCTTCTATAAAATGTAATATTTTCAGGGTGTCTGCGAAATTTTTAACGCATGATAAGAATCGCGGATTATGTGATGCAACTGAAAAAATACCGTATTTTCATCGCAAAGTATATTAAAACTAGAGTTTACTGTTTGCTCGCATTACCTCGGTTAAATATTTCGAATCTATTTTTTACAATTCCATCGCCAACTTGATACCACTCGCCTGAAATTCCTTTATCCCTCGGGAACCTCCCCTCTATTCTTCAGCAACAGGTGATTTGAGGTTAATTTTGCTAAGTCCGCCGATGCTTCGAAATTTTTATATTTACAATTTCTTTTCAATTTTGAAAACTTTTTGAACTTTAAAAAAATGTTGAGACTGAATATTTTTTAATTTGACAATTTTGAAAATTTTTAAACATTTTTGAATAGGGGCTATTGTGGCTAGCGCGCTCGCAAAAAAATGTTCTCTATTAACAAATTAATACAAATTGTACTTTTGGGGTTTTTTATTTTTGCTTAATGATATTTTTGAATACAATATTTAAGAATTGGTGTCAGGATATCAGACAGGAGATTAAAATTTATTGTGCTTCGAATGCTGAAGACAATTGGTTTATACATTTTTTTTTAATATCGCAGTTCAAAGAATGTGGATCACACTCTACATGGTCATGTGTCCGTCGATTCTGTAATCAAATGCAGAATGTAAGCGGCTGTTCTCTAGAAATTGAGAGAGGGGGAAAATATGCATTGCCTACAAATCCTAGTTCCATATTATTTATTCGCCGTATACCTGAAAACAGCAAATAAAGATTTCTTTAAATTTGTTCCTATATTCAAAATTTGCTCATATTCTTAGGATCCTCGAGAAAAACGGTGGAAAAGCTCCGTGGACCTACCACCAATTCCAGAATGTTGTGGCGAGCATGGAACCACCGCAGCATCCGGCACGAACTGTTACTGCGGCGTGCATAGGGAATGCATACACACCCCTGCGAGATGATCACGACGACGTCTATGGAGTCCCAACACTCGAGGAACTTGGTGCGATTTTTGCCTCTTTATCACTGAAAGAAAAAATTGGTTGTAACAACTACGTTTTCAATTTACTGTGCCTGAGCTCTCATAAAAAAATTACTTGCGACAACCGACGAATTTATTGCCACAAGCGCTTTGAATAGTACACGGAGAGAAAAGTCTGTGCGTAGCTAACACTGTAAAAAAATTTACTTGAAATTTAATGTAAAGTATTGGAAGTTTTTATGCATAAACTGGTATATTAAATTTAGTATGCCAGTGTAATGTAAAATTAATGTATAGTACAGAAAATTCAATAATTTACTTTATTTTTACAGTAAAAGTACGTGAATTTTAATAATTTGCTTTAATTTTATCGCAAAAGTACATTAAATTTATATTACAATTGTACATTAAATTTAGATGACAAGTTTATGCATAAAAACTTCCAGTCTTTTTTAACAGTGACGCAGGTTTCTGTTGTTAATTACTATAACTTGCGTACCGCGGTGACACAAGGGCTTTATCAAAGTTGTTCTTATATACGTAGAAGCTTTCACAATGTGTATTGTAATCTTTCCGATTTTGCTTTAGTACCATCATTATTCCTATATTAATGTTTCCAACCGAACTTTTACTTATACGTATGCGTATGACAGTATTCCCTTTTTATATAGGAACAATTAGTAAATTTTTCGTACTATTTTCAATATGATACTGGAATTAATTATGGAAGGGTTTTCTATGTGTTCCCTTAAGATGATGTGTTACATATCGTCTGTCTCTCTCAGATCGCCATAAGTGCGAGTGAGATAGCTGAATCTTCCCGAAGTGTTATTCTTCACCACAGTTGATTTTTCGAATGAAAGTCGAGAAGTACTGACTGCAGAGTACCAAGACGCAGTCAGTACTTCTCGTCTTTTGCCTCAAACATCAATTGTAACCAAGAACAACGCTTTACAGGTTTTGTTACCGACCGACCACTAACACATCACGTTAAATGTATTTTAGGGAAGGAAGGGGAAATGTATTGAATATTGCTTTGCAAGTTAGTGTATAAAAAAAGTGAACATTTTTAAAAGCACCATCATATTTTGTAATTTAATTTTGTTTCTCTGACTGTTGTGTTGAAACTGCAACACGATAGTCAAAGTAGGTCGATAAGTCAGAGTTGTAACTTATCATATGACAACTCGACCAAAAATAAAAATATTGGGCAGCTTCACTGCCATGCCTTCGATGTTCCACAAAAGACACTTTTGGGCGATAAGACTGCTCTTTATATGCACTGCCGTAGATCTGTTCGTTTACGAGAAAAATCGTGGTTATTCGCCATCTAGTGGCTGAAAACTCACTAAATGTTGTCTGGGTTTGTTTACCATATAAATATGACATGTCAATGTTTCTTGTGGTGTATAGTAGTTACAATATTTCTTATACACTCTAAATTCACAGTTCTACTTATTTGTGCTGTCGCTAGATGGCGAATTGGTGTACCGATTCTCGTAAATGGAAGTGACTACGGAGGCGCATATAAGCGGGGAGGTTTCATGCCGATTTGTCCTGTGGCATTATACCGCAGGGCAATATATCGTTTTTTTGTCGCTCTCTTCGGGTCGTTATAAAATAGTAACGACCCAGCACTTTTAAAGAAAAGAAAGACTTTAAAAAACCTCAAACAACAAACGTATGATGTTAGGAAAATTTAACATACGTAGTGGATGAAAAAATTCGCGACGTCATCATTAACCATGTTCTTATTAGCGAATCTAAAAAATCCCCATATGTTGATAATCCCTAAGCAGAATAGGAAATTAATACTATTCGACGGTAATAAGTCCCATGTAAATGAAGATTACTCCAATGTTTTCAGCTTTCAAAAAGATACAGATATAACTGATTACTATACTGTTAAGGAATAAGGCATTTTTGTAATCAAGGAAATTTGGGACGATTACTATACGTATCGTAAGTTGTAAGTTGTTTGTATGAGCTTTTACAATAGAGCCCATGTGTCACCGCTGTACAATATTTTCTGCGAGTGGCAGCTATATTCGCGGATCCATTTCTCGCCGTGTAACCTCAATTATTGCCGATTAGTTTTCGCGAATTAGTAACCTAGACAGATATTTGGTGGTAGAGGGACATCATAAACGCGTCACAGAACGGTATGCTATGTTCGAATTAACGTAGCTATATGTGTCCGAATTGAGCTATTATGTGACGGTAATGTGCCATATTATCATGATGGCAAGACACAGTCATAGTGGTGGAACTTAATATTATGGTATGGTGCTGTAACGATCAATATACGATGATCACCGGGAGTTGAACCCGGATTATTCAGGTACTAAGTAAGAGCGCTAACCACTGCGCTAATATCACCTATATCTCATTCGAATCGTTTTCTTATATGCAATGTAGGACCGCCACACACCCCCCTTCACTGTACTCGATGTCTCCGACGAATGTGCAGAGTTAGGTTGTCTGTTACACGATATATCAGTGTGCACACACGCACACGCACATATACGGACAATTTTTCTAAACCACTTTTCTCGACGTTTCAGACCATTTTTAGAGTTCTGACATAAAAATCTTTAAAAAATGTTTCCATGAAATCAAAGCTTCCTCTGTGCGCAAGCAAAATTGGCTGGTGTTAACTGTCACAGTGTGCGGGATAAAAATCCGCGGTGTTATTCACAATACCATTATGTACAGCATAAATGCTGTATAAACTCGGTGTAATGTGTCAAATCAGAATTGGGTGTTACTATAAGTAACACTGCATGGTCATGTCTGGAAGTCTGGAATGAAATGTCCGGTTTCTGTCTATGCGCGTGTGTGTGCGTGTGCGTGTGCGTGTGCGTGTGCGTGTGCGTGTGCGTGTGCGTGTGCGTGTGCGTGTGCGTGTGCGTGTGCGTGTGCGTGTGCGTGTGCGTGTGCGTGTTTGACATGGGTATAAAAATGATTAATCTCTTGACGAATCACCCTTGACGGATCAACCTGCCGACTATAATAAGCGAATGATTATTATTTCACCATTTTTTTTTATAACCCGTGCATGAACTGCGGTGCTTTTCATGGCAGTTTTGCGGGCCGAAAGTGGCTAGTTTCATAGCAGTGTTAAAACTATAGGTTGGCGCATGCGCAGTTAGCGATTTCTTCACTTTCGTCCCTGGAGACGATTACTTTAAATCTTACTTTTTCCTGTTTGTTTCGCAAAACTAACATTCAAAGCACCACTATTCATGTACTTGATACAAAAAATATTGTGTGCAACACAGGCCAAAATTAACGTTTTCAATCGTCAACTTTCGATCCTTGTTGCACAATATATTGTAACTAATTTGTTTATTAATCAAACTCCTTTTTTTAGTTGGGAATTTAAAAAAATGTATTGTTATACGGTCGATTACAGGATACTTTATGTGCTACAGGTTTTGACACTGATGGGCTGCAGCCTGCGGTATGGGTGGGTGGTGAGAGTGAAGCCCTTGCCCGTCTGGAACGTCATCTTGAAAGGAAGGCATGGGTTGCGAGTTTCGGCAGACCGAAAATGACGCCCCAGTCGTTACTTCCAAGTCAGACGAGTCTATCTCCCTATCTACGTTTTGGCTGCCTCAGCACAAGACTTTTTTACTACCAGCTACGGGATCTCTACAAAAAAGTAAAAAAATTATGTCCCATACTTTGCTGTTTTGTGAAATCCTACTATACGTAAAACAAAATTGTCAACTGCTAGATCTGGGGTGGGACTCCGAGTTTTTCACTACTGTGTCGACAACGGAATGGACGGACGCAATTCGAGATTGCGCAGCCAACTTCAAATGCGATGACAGTACGTGAGTGAAACATAATCTTATTCATAATATTATAAAAGGTTATGAAATATAATAAATTGTGCAGTGATACTGTAAAGCGTGAAAAATAAACTGAAAATGGAGAAAGACGCGGCGAAAAATAAACTATTACTATATTTCATATCCTTTTATAATATTATGAATAAGGTTATGTTTCTTGAACTGATTTGAAGTTGGCTGCGGAATCTCGAATTCTCGACACAATAGTGTCAATTTCACTCGTGCGTCCGTCCATTTCGTTGCCCACACAGTAGTGAAAAACTCGGAGTCCCACCGCTGAATGACACGGTTACATATCCTCTAAAAAATTGAATTCGTCGAAACAACCAACTAACTAATTAGGTGAGTTAATCAATTCGTTAATCTAATCTTGATTAGGCACGCCTTCTAATTCTTTACTAGACATAATTGATCAATAGTCATACCAATCGATTCGATTCAATGGTTCTTCCGAAAAACTCAATTTTTTGGAGAAAATTTAACCATATCTGCTGATTGTGGCCGCGAGTGCCTTTTCCTCTCGTGTACAACGTTAAAACGAAATTTGAATTGTCGAATTTATATCGAAAAGTTTTGTCCACAAACGACCACGAAAATTTCTGGTTCTTTTTACAAAAAAAAGTTAATTCATAGTTTTACAAATAAACTACAGAAAGAATTTACTAAAGTTGTTGTATTTTCGGTATACGACGTATTTTTTTGTCATTATGGCAAAAGAAAGTTTGAAAATTTAACCGATTTTTTTATGATGAGAAATTTTTTGTATGTAACACATGTTTTTTCAGTGTTTTTGTTTATATTTTTTTCAAGATATATATATATATATATAAATAGCTACCGTACGCCGTAAACTTATTATTTTCTTCTTTTATTTTCCATTTTTTTTCTTCGAAAAGAAAGTCGGGAAAAATGTAAGCAGACGCCGGCGCACTTTAGCTGGAATCTCAAAACTCATTATATTTCACAAACGATTTTTCAGAATTGTTTCAGATTTTTAAAGTGGGTTGAACGAAAAATTTTTTTTCCCGAAATCGTAGACAATTCAAAATTTTTCGAAAAAAAATGTGGGTGCTCTTAAGTGTTAGGTCAAGGGTCAGACCCAGGTCTGAATTGTATGGTTTGCCACATATATCAGTATATGAAATTTCATTGACCAATATCTTGCATATTGTTCAATGAATTTGAGCTTACTGTTATATTTAAAATAAAATAAAAAATTCTAATATTTACATAGATAATTATTTGAAATTTAAGTACAGTACGGATGTGTAAATGTATGAATATTTTGCCATTTTTGTTGCAAATTTTATTTAAAATTTAATTCACCCTAGAAAATTAAATTTACAACAGCGATGGAAATTAAAAAATTGCAATGAAACGGAACATTTAGAAATGAATGCATTTCTCTGTATCAATTTTATAATCTAGTGGATGAGTTTTCGATAACAATATTTTTACATTAATTGACGGGTATATTGAATTCACACTACCATATATTACTTTTAGAATAATCCGTACTGAACCTGGAGTTCAGAACTCGGATGGGCGACTAGTTAGCTCAATTCCTGATACAGTGGCATAATATATAATTTTACAGTATATAAATTTGAAAACCTATGGATGAAATTTAATTGTTAATTATTAAATTTCCATTGCATCTCATTTTAATATCAATGTCCTATATACGCGTTGCAATATATATACATAATATAATATATAGTAATACAATATATCGTAAACATATGTTGGATTTTGTTGTTTGTTTTGGACATTGAAAATCATTTTGAAAAGATTCTTATCAGACGGCTCCTCTAATATTTGATTGAGTTAAATTAAAATTGCAATATTGGTTACAAAATGCATATTTCTTTACAAAGCACATTATTTTCATATGCAGATCATGAATTTTTCAATATCAAATATATTAATTTCAGAATGCAAAAAATATAATTGAATAACAAATTATTAACATTACATTGCAAGATGTTTAAATATCAGATTCATATACAGAACCTGCAGATTTAAAAAAAATATTGTAAAAGTAGTACATACAAGCATTTAACAAAAATTCAATTGATGGTTTTTATTATTAATGGTACCTCAATTAAATTTTTATTAAAGTACTTAAAAATTTCAAAAATATTTATTGATTTCATGTCTCCTTACAAAGTACATAATTTTAATATACGGATTTATTAAACTTTCTTGTCGCCTACTTACATTTTAATATGCGAATATTGAATATCAGACAAAACTCTTAATTTTCCATTGCAATGTATATAAGTTCTAATTTAATATACTTGGTTTGTACACTTCATAACGTTTTTTTGAATTGCATGAAATATTTAATAATGAATGCCCCGGGCATCACAGATGATTCGCTAGCCCCTTAACCTTTCTTGGTTACTTAAGTAGCTCGCGTTATGCGCTATAATAAATTGATGAATTTAGGGACTATTAAAATTTCATTTCCCAATTCGACATAAATAACAATTATTTTTGTCTTTTCGAATTACAAATATTGGTAAACTCGCAAAATTAATATAACCATTTTATTATTTTTAAAATTTAACAAATGAGTCAGTGGAATACGAAAGAAAGTACCAAATTAACAAAACATGTTCGTTACTTTTAAAAACGTGTATGTAGCTATATTTTACAAAATTAATTTTGACTGTGCAGACAAAATTGCAATTAGTTAATCGCGTGACTTTGCTTTTACATTGAACGCTATAAATGCATTACTTATTTTCTCTAACTTCATCGTGTTGTTATTCGGTCTCGTTTCAGATTAAGAAAGCTAGCCCACCCCTCTCGCTGCACGGTCAGCTACTTTGGCGTGAATTCTTTTACTGTGCTGCAACGAAGAATCCAAACTTCGACAGAATGCAGGGGAATCCTATTTGTCTCCAGATACCGTGGGACAAGAACAGCGAAGCACTCACCAAATGGGCGAATGTGAGTCTCCGTGATAATATTTAATTGGGCAAATGTGAGTCTCCGTAATAATGTGATAAGGATAATTGGAGTAGGTCGCGGACATGTCTGGGCCGCCCCATATTTATCTGACGGATTCACGATGAATAGAAAATTCTCCCAAGACAAATATAGTGCTGGATCAATACGTATCGTCGAATATTTACTGTTGCTAAATTTGGCTAAATAAAAACTTTTCGCGATGCGCTCGCGGCAAAAGATAAGTGTTTTAGGAGATCCATTTTCGAGTTTATGTGGACAATTTTAGTATACGAATCATCAGTTAACATATAATAATGGCCATTTTTGTCATGTCTAATTTTGAAGTCGCTTACGAAAATTGTTCGGGTTAATTCGAGAATAGACTTCTATTTCAAGGTAATATGGTTAGAGTAGTCAAATGAGAGGTGCATTAAGGTAGTTATGTCAGGAAGGCAAATTAAACTGATGTTCATGAACTTTTGTCCTATTGTAATAGAGCTATGCAGCTTTACTTCTCCGAAATTTGGATGGTTCTTACCGACAAATTGAATAAGTAATGAATACTTGAAAATCGATCTTTTTACACGGCGCTTACGGGAGTGTTAGCGAAATGAATCTTTCAATCGAGAATTAACATACTTAGATCAAAGATAGAGAAAAGATAAAAAGTAGCGGGAGTTCGAAAATTATTTGCGAATTTTTGCGTATCATAAAAAAATGAAGTCACGGGACACATGTTAAAGTAAACTAATATTAAAGTGCACGATTGCGGGCCAGATGATGTTACCTAACCTAACTATCATCCGATTTTCAAGATGTCGTGGTAAAAACGAATTCAAATTCGCACTGAAAAAAATAATTTACTTGGAAATAATCGTGTCACCTCATTGCAACAATTTTCACAAATCCTCGATTATTTTTGGTACTATCATTGTCGCCTTTTTCGCCAAGTACGAAAAGTCTCCGCCAGGGCGGCGCTGGCTGGGGGGGGGGGGGGGGGTACAAACAAACGGCAATACGTCAGTTCTACAGAACCCATCTCTACACAGACCCATCTGTACACGAGCATCTGTACACCATTTTTTTTTACACGCGTTTAATTGAGCACAACGAAATTGTACACAACACGAACTTGACAAAGCGGAATTTAAAACGGATAACCTTGTCACGACGAAACCTTGCGGAAATTTAGTTCGACACGGAAAAATTGATCACGTCAGTAATCGTTATGACAAAACTTTGCACAGCATACTCTGGGCACCATCAATCTGCTCACAGCACTAGTTCGACACAACAAATTTCTTCGTAGCACAAGATCGAAATATATTTATATATATATATATTTATAATCGGATAATATATTTATCGACTGGCAATTTTGCGTTGAGCCGGCAAAATAGGCTCAACGCAAAATTGCCAGTCGGTAAATATATTATCCGATTTAAATCGGAAGATTAGAGTCGGTGTCGAGATGGGTCTGTGTAGAGATGGGTCTGTGTAGAACATCGTCGTGTACAACTTGTGTCGTGTCGAAGGTTCGTCGTGGCAAATTTTACCGGGCCGTACTCGCCTTGTGTAGAGATTTGTCGTTACAAAATGGTGCCGTGTCGAGATTTACCATTTCGATCTTATGCTACGAATAAATTTGTTGTGTCGAACTAGTGCTGTGAGCAGATTGATGGTGCCCAGAGTATGCTGTGCAAAGTTTTGTCATAACGATTACTGACGTGATCAATTGTTCCGTGTCGAACTAAATTTCCGCAAGGTTTCGTTGTGACAAGGTCATCCGTTTTAAATTCCGCTTTGTCAAGTTCGTGTTGTGTACAATTTCATTGTGCTCAATTAAACGCGTGTAAAAAAAATGGTGTACAGATGCTCGTGTACAGATGGGTCTGTGTAGAGTTGGGTTCTGTAGAACTGACGTATTGCCCAAACAAACACCAGAATCCATAGAATTAGATGGTTAAAGTACTGACATAAATATGAATTTAACTGAGGAAGATGTGCCCGGAGCCAAATGAAAATGTAATATTATTAAAGACAACACCGTTGCGGACCTCAAACGGTGGCTCGCTTGCCGTAGTTTGCCCATATCTGGGAGAAAAATAGAGTTAATCGAGAAGTGATTTTTGACAGCTGTTTTATGATTTTTATTACTATTACATGCCTACTTTTTTTTGCTTGTGATTTGGCAAAAAAACATTGCTTATTAATAATATAAAATATAATATAAATATAAAAGAGCGTCTAACCTCACTGTTTTGATTTCTGTTTTTATTATGTGCACCCAATTTTCTTATCTGTTGTTAGAGTTGAATCGTGCATCAGTAATAGAAAGGGGCATTTAATATTTATTGGAATTGATGATGGTGTGCGATGGCAGAAAAAGTATGAAAAAACTCAATCCAGCATCCCAGTACCACCGACACCATCACTGAATCTTCCTCCAACTGGCTGGAAATCTTTCCCATCGATTCCTGTCCCTCGATCGTTCTACTACGGAGTTATTCGGGAATTTATATCTTTCAGTGATATGAATAATAATAGCCCGGGAAGTTCTGATTCTGGTGATGAATTTATCCCTGTATGTGGTAACTCAAAATGTATGCAAAGAGGCCGAATTTCATTTAAAAGTGCACATGTACAGAACTTGGAAGATACCGACCAAATGTCACTGTACTGTCTGCGAGCTAAAGTGTTATCTTCTTACAAGAGTACTGTGGTGTACACTGTTTATATTGCTCTGAACGGTGACGGCAAAATTGTTGACTCTGGGTGCCAGTGCAAAGTATCTGAATAAAAAACCTCTCATATTATCGGTCTTCTCTTTGCTCTTGAAGCAAAGAGAAGACATATTGCAATTTGGTTTTGATCCTCCAACTTGCACTTCAAAACTAAAAGAGTGGAACAAAGATAGAAAGCGTGGAAATAATCCTCAGAATATATTCGATGCTGATTATTCGAGGCACACAGGAGGAGTGATGTCGAGATGGGTCTGTGTAGAACATCGTCGTGTACAACTTATGTCGTGTCGAAGGTTCGTCTCGGCAAACTTTACCGGGCCGTACTCGCGTTGTGTAGAGATTTGTCGTTACAAAATGGTGCCGTGTCGAGATTTACCATTTCGATCTTGTGCTACGAAGAAATTTGTTGTGTCGAACTAGTGCTGTGAGCAGATTGATGGTGCTCAGAGTATGCTGTGCAAAGTTTTGTCATAACGATTACTGACGTGATCAATTTTTCCGTGTCGAACTAAATTTCCGCAAGGTTTCGTCGTGACAAGGTTATCCGTTTTAAATTCCGCTTTGTCAAGTTCGTGTTGTGTACAATTTCGTTGTGCTTAATTAAACGCGTGTAAAAAAAATGGTGTACAGATGCTCGTGTACAGATGGGTCTGTGTAGAGATGGGTTCTGTAGAACTGACGCATTGCCGACGGTTTGATTATCAGTGAAGCTGGAAAAATAGACGGACTTCTCGAGATAAAATGTTCGCCATATGATTTGCAAAAAGTCTAAAAGCCGGAAAAAATGTTTTACATTCTAACACAAAACGGAATACGAGTGAAGAGAAACCATGCTTATTACTACCAAGTTCGACTTAGTTTAACAATCCTGGAGATTGAGTATTCCGACTTTGTCGTTTGGTCTAAGACCCATCCTTTTGCAGTTGAGCGCATCTATAAGGACGACAGTTGTATAGAAAGTTTGACGAGAAAATTATTGATAGCAGAGAAGAATATTTGCGTCGAGTTTTTTGAGATGCGGTTTCCGAGGCAGTTATCACTCCTCAATATTTATAAGAGTACGTAATAAATCAGGCATTTAAAAAAAAAATAACAGGATCTGTACTGCCAGCGTTTCAAGAATGTGATAAAGTACCAGACTGTGATTGATGAAAGCACCCATGACAAATGCATATGTGCATATATAAATGTTCCTAATATATATGTTCGCACCGTTTTGCATGTTGAGAGTTTTAAAAAGGTTTTATGCATAAACTGTTCGAAATATATCTAGTATTAAGATTACAATCCCTTATGAGACAGGTTAAATAAAAACAGCAAAAACATAGTCATATAGCATTTGTTTATTTCGGACACTTATGTACTCTTAACATTAATGATTTTCATAGATTCTGTTAGAACATTTTCATAATTTTTACAGGAGAAAAATATTGATTTGGTTTGACCAAATATTTTCTGTCGTCATAAAAAACGTATTTTTTTCTTCGTCAGAATATTATAAAACTTACACTTTTGATCGAGCAAGCAAAAACATAGTCACATAACGTTGTTTTATTTCGGACACGATTATTCCACCAATGGCGATTGAAAATTTACCAACATGGCAATTACAAATGCAATCTGCGAGATAATGCTCAACATTGTCTTAGGTATTACTATTTGCAATACTCGAAATTCCTTCGTTCTACCGATAAATCTCTCTACGTGTATACGAGCAGCCGCTATATCCCTAGTTTGTCGGACTTCTTGTTTAGTCAGTCGAGCGCGCCCTTCTACAAACTGGTGTATTAGCCCTGAGCAACCGATTTTATTGCACACATCTGCAGTACTAAAATCGCGATCCGTCAATATGAGATCTTGTTTGTGCAATTTATCCAGTAATCCACTTTTTTACAATTTCCTTGTCGTTAATGCACCCTTCAAAACCGTCAGACATAAAGCAACAGCCACCGGTCGGAACAACCCCAACTAGAAATTTAACGGTGTTACGAGATTTGTAAGTAGAATACGTGTTCCCTTGCTGCCTGTAATCGTTGGATCTTTGTATTGCCATTTCAAATGAATCTATTATGACACGTATGTCTTTAAACTTTTTAAAAACCTTTTCTACGTGTTGCCTCAGCCGATGGAAACATATCAAGCTTCTTAAATTGAGTATACATCAGCTGTATCCACGTCGTTGTGATTTTACTTATTTGAGCCGAACTTACACTAAATTTATAACTCAGATCTTCGACCAGGAAACCACACCGTAACCTAACAAGAGATAAAAATAATTGATTTTCCAGACTAAGCGCGAGATTCCCACGCTTTGTAAATATAGAGTCTGCTCTTGGAGTCTGACTTAGATAGCCAAATTTGCAATGAAGCTGTGGTTGGCGAGCCTAGAAGTCTCCACAGAACAGTAAATTGCACGTAAGATAACCCTGTGTAAAATTTATACTTGTTTGCATTGTTTTTACATGACTCGATTCTAAGTGATGCATGCTCTACTTTTTCTTCCAGTAGCCGTATTTTATTTTCTAAAGATTTTATGAAAACCCTTTCGATTTCATGATCCGTTTGACACTCCGCGTTTTGAGTATTCGATGTCAATTTTTCTACTTGGCTATCTACAATTTGCTCCTCGCTGCTTTCGATTGAAACAGTTTCTTCTCGTAGTACTCCAATTCTAGGGTTGTGTGCACTTTCTGAATTCACACAAACCTTAGCATTGCTGTCGGATTCTTATTCGGTCCAACATTCCTTGCTGCTGCTTTGAATGCTTGTGTTGCTCGTAGGTTCTTCTATGTCGACATTTTCACCGATCCCCGTGCAGAAATTAGTTCGGGTAGCCGCGATTAAATAAGGCGCCTTTTTAGGTATAAACGTGGCATCCACAATAGGGAATCTACTCTAGAACCCTACTAGGCTCAACAGAGGCGGCCACGACAAACTTCGGGGCCTAATCAGGCTTAAATGTGGAACCCTCACTAGGGTCGCCCATATTGAGCCTCTAAAGGCCCCGTACTTCAAGCGTGACTATCCTAGTAGGGCCCCTAATAAAACTGGGGCAAACTAGAAAGGGCCAAGTCAGAGCCCCAACTATTTTTCTACATGGGTAGTGTCAGATAAAAGTCGTTGACTTTTCACAGGTAGATGACAATCCATATGCATGCGTCTTTTTGTAGGTCTTGCCAACGCTAATCTAAATTAAGTTTTCAATCAAGTAAACAATGCATTGGAACACAATTCAACTTTTAAATTATTATAAACAGAACTCAAAACGCTTTATATACTGCACGTAACCTACCTTTGATGCTGTTGCTGGAATAGGGTCAGGATTCTCAGGGGTTGGTTCATTGTCCCCAATGAAATGTTTTGAGCAAACATAGGAGTATTTTTTTAAATTTTTTCAACGCTTAAATCGGTTCTTCTGCAAGCGTGAATCCATTTGCAACACCTTTCTTCATCGACACTCGGTTTCGCGGAGGGCACAAACGTCACTCCATCCTGCAGATACCGACTGTCCGACGTACAATTTGCTAAGGCTCAATGCTTCGTTGGCATCTTAGCATTTATTTTTATAACACTAAGTATATATTTCACTTCTAAAAAAAATATGCTATTACAAAAATCAAAACGTTGTCTCCTGTCTATGAAAGTCGTAAGGTTTGTTTGTACCCCCTACTAGTGCTGCCTCGAGCGGCAAACGAGCCGAAGTAACTTGGCGAAAATGGCTAATTTCGATATGCCTTCATGGATCCGGCTGATTGCGTACCAACCAGATCCAGACAGGTTTAGCTATAAGTAAGGTATGCCGGATCAGGTTAGGTTAATATTAGCCTGATCTGGTCCAGATCTAATTTTGATGGGGCTTGTCGGATTGGGCTCATTAAATATCAGTCAGATCACGACGGATCGCGTATCGGTAAGATATACCGGTTTAGGCCCGGCCAATATTAGCCAGATCTGGCCCAGATCTCGTTCTGATATGTCTTGCCGAACTCAGCACATTGCATACGGGCCAGGTCATGTATCTATCAGTATATCAGTATCAATATTCGAGGTCTTTAAATTAACCCTGCAACAGCTATAAACAAATTTTGACACATTATTGATTGCTAAGTATTAAACTACTTGGCATCAAGGCGCTACCGCGTCTCTTGTTGCTCATTTCCGTCATCAATCTAAGTAAAAACTGCAAATTATATTGTGGACATTACAAAGTATCTTATGAAAATATTCATAAGATACTTTGTAATGTTCAGGAGAACCGGAAAACAAAAAAGCGAGGTCAGGTGCGAGAGAGACAGGGTTATAGGGGTTGTAAGTTCGTTACGTACCAGAGAACTTAGTTGTGTTAACTAAAAACTTTGTTAGCCTGATCAATTGATCATCTGGCTTATGTGAAACAACCAAACGTGAGGAATACCGCTACATCTTTATCTATTTTGCCGGTTTTTCGCCGAATCGCGACACAACTAACGCGGTTGCGCAAGCCGTTGGGGCACTTGTTGCCATCAAATATATATTTTCTTTGAATTAGGGAGACCGTTTCTTTGAATCAATGAGAACGTCTCTTTAAAACAATGAAACTGTTTCTTTATTATATGCTCACTAAGTAAATGTTTCTTTACAGGCAATGAAATGTTTTCTTTGAAATTCAAATCCACTATTTCATTGAAATCAAAGAAATATTTCATTGAAATGAATGAAAAAAAATCAATCCACCGATTTCATTGACGTCAATGAAATCTTTTCACTTGGTGTGAAATGGATCAGTGTGGAGTCACCGAACTTTTATTTGTCGAACAGGGACAGACGGGTTTTCCGTGGATCGATGCTATAATGACTCAGCTACGGGAAGAGGGCTGGATCCACCACTTGGCCAGACACGCCGTCGCTTGCTTCTTGACCAGAGGTGACCTTTGGATCTCATGGGAGGAAGGGATGAAGGTAAAATGTCATTGTGCACTGGCCTTTCATTGCAATCGTCTCATATCCGATACGAGATAGAAAAACAGACTGCGCTCCAAGGCGTTCTCGATAATTCTGACTGACGTCAATGGCAAACCTAACGTATCGAATATTTTACCTCCGCATCATACGTTAAGAAATGCGATTCGTTTACCTTTCACCCCCGAATTTTACCAACCGGAAATCAAATGAAAACCGACGTTTGAATTATTTAAAAATAAATTTATTAACGGATTTCGCCTTTACATCATTAAGTTTAAATATGGCTTGAAAATTCCAGATTACACACCCAAAAAAAAGATTTAGTAATATTAACTAAAATTATCTATTTATCATTTAATTATTTCAATCAACGAAAATTTACTTTCTCTGAAACAAATATGTATTTCACCCAATTTTTCAGCTTTTTAAATTTCCAACATATTTATTTATTCGAAGCAACTTTCACTAGAAATTTTTTCTAGACGACTTTTCTCGATGTTTTATACAATTCTGAGTGTCCTGGGATTAAAATCACGAATTTTTTTTTCACGGACAAATCTTCCTCTATAAAGAAGCACAAATTGACTAAACCCAACCCGCCAGTCTATCAGTGAGAGTACTTTAATCAAGATTGATTGAATCAACAAACACATAAATGCCATTCAAAGCTACTGATAGCATTGATAGAAAATTCAATTAAAAAAATTCATATTTGTAAATATTTTTGTTGGCAGGTATTTGATGAACTTTTGCTGGATGCTGATTGGTCGGTGAATGCCGGCATGTGGATGTGGTTGTCATGCAGTTCATTTTTTCAACAATTTTTTCACTGCTATTGTCCAGTGCGATTTGGAAGAAAGGCAGATCCCAATGGTGACTATATTAGGTAAGTCGCGGATAAGATTTTCTTCTTACCCTTGTTCAAACTTTTAATAGCCGGGAAATAAATTTAATTGCAACACTTTTTGAACAATAAACATTGTTATGGAAGAAACTTTATAGTTTTTCAATTCTATAAAGCATTTAATGTATTTAAAATACAGACGTTATCTACCACTGCTGAAAAACTTTCCAACGAGATTTATCCACGAGCCGTGGAGCGCCCCTTTCAGCGTTCAACGAGCGTCCAAGTGCATAGTCGGCCGTGATTACCCGCTACCGATGGTCAATCACAATAAAAGCTCCAGAGCCAACATTGAACGCATGAAGCAGGTTTATCAACAGCTGAGCAAGTATTCTGGCAACGGTAAGTGTAAGTTGTCGCTCGTCTAGATTTTTCTTCGAGCTTAACCGTATGGGGTGTTTAACCAAGTTTCAAAAATCTGATAAAAAACTTCATTACGGAAAAATGAAAACTAAAATTTCGGGCAATTATTCCGAGAAAATCATCGATATAATGTCCATGCGTGGCTATCATAAAAATTTCTGGAAGTACACTGGAAGAAAAAAGTTGATGTAGAAACTGATCAATCAATTCTGACAACGATCGGAGTGGTTAGCGTAGCGGCTACTATTCAGTTGGCTAAAGGAACTATAACCTCGATGGTAGAGTAAAGATAGTAGTGGTAACCAGCTGACATCATAACCACAATTGATTGGTTGATGCAACCAATCATTTAGGTTCGATAGCATCGTGATAGTGACAGGATCTCAGTCGTTCATTGTGCGTACTATTTTGCAGTGATAAAAACGCGAGACAACATAATGCTGGAATTGGTGACCACAACTATTATGTATGTGTGTCCGTGTGCGAAAATTGAATCACCTACACGGAAAGAAATGTTTGGTTGTGGCAACTACGTTTTCGATTTGCTGTACACGATGTCTAAAAAATTAGTTGCCTCAACCACATCGAATAGTAACCTCAACTATTCACGATTCGTTCTCGCGAGATTAGTTAGGTTAACTAATCCAATCGTTGAGACTACTGGTCGAATAGTTGGGACTACCATTCCAATCGTCGGTATTATCATTCGAATCATCGGTATTACCATTTGAATAGTTGGTATTACCATTTGAATAGTTGGTATTACCATTTGAATAGTTGGTATTACCATTTGAATAGTTGGTATTACCATTTGAGTTAAAAGATAAATAGAATAATCGATTGGTTATGTCAACTCATTTCTTGGTTATGGCAACTAATCTTTATTTTCCGTGTATATCTGCCCTGACGGATCCGAGATCACCGATAAATGATTAAAAAATGCTCAGTAAGAAATCGCGTGGCGCTGGTACCCCACAGCGTAGGGCCATCGTTGTGTTAAGTGCGTCCGAACGTGACGCAACTGTAGCGTCACGGCGTGCATGTGGTGCCACTGTAACGGCACTATAGCTGCACGGTGTGAATCGGTGTAGCGATATTCTATTTTCTATATTTCCGTAATTAAATTTTTTTACTGAAGTAAAAAAAACAAAGTTTACATCCTAATATAGTTGAGCTTGATCGCATCATTGAATTCTCACTACTTTTTCTTTCCTCTGAGGCAGATTATGAAATTGCGTAGACTATAAAGTTCGGGGTTTCATGTTTGCGTTAAGTTAACCCTTTCGTTGGCATTGACGCAATAGTGCGCAAATTATTTTTTTCCTATTTAACTTGCTGCGATTTGGCATCCAAACACTTTTCGGAGGTTTTTGGCGTCACTGAATTCGAATCTGAAGTCAAAATTCACAAATTAAAAATGGCGGCGCCAATATGGCGGATCATAATCGAAAATTTCAGTTGATTTGGATGAAAATTGGTACCCTGGAGTTTTTGAAATCGCTGATTACGAACATGAAATCAAAATTTGCAAATTCAAAATGGCGGACGAAAATTACAAGGTAGTTTGCTTTGGATAAAACTTGGTACTCGATGGTTTTTTAAGTTGCTGATTACAAATCTGAACTCAAAATTTAGAATTGAAAATGGCGGAAGAAAAAGAATTTTTTTTTTCGTTAAATTCTAACTGTAAATACAAATTGCTGGATTCAAAATGATTAAGAAAAAATGTACAATACTGGAACTTACCTTAAAAATACAGAACAATACTGGAATAAAAAATGGTATGTTTGCAAAATATAATATAAGATTCTAAGAATTTACGAAGTTTGAGTACTGGGCCAAGTTGGTTGAGGTTTTCCGGCTTTAGAATAACTTTTATATTATTTTCAAGATAAAAACAATTTTTAAGACGTTAAAGCCCCGTCATGCCGGGTGTCACTCAAATGAAGCCACTTTATGTACTTTGGTCCACCATATTGGAACTGCCACTTGGAATTCATGAATTATGAGTTCAGATTTGTAATCAGCGTCCTCAAAAGCCTGCGAGTACCGACTTTTATCCACTCATTTTCTGCGTTTCGGACTGCCATATAGGATCCGCCATTTTTTATTCATGAATTTTGAGCTCAGCTTCGTAATCAGCGGCCCAAAAAACCCGTAAATAGAAGTTGGCATCAAAATCAGGACGGATAATTTTTCTGCCTTTTTGGGCACATTTAGTTGCATTCTCTCTGCTAACGAAGGGTTTTTAAAAAATCCAAAGAAATATGATTAATGAATTTTCGATTTATCTTTTTCTTGAAACAGGAACTGTGCCCAATGGGGAAACTGTAGGTAAGATAACAACTCTTTTATAGCACATGTAGTATCGGAGACCATGTCAATGATCTATTCTTGTAATTAGAATAGAATAAAACAAGTTATTGTTTAAAAAAGAAAGTAGCGAAGGAGTTGATACGAATTTATTTAATAGGAATATCCTTAAATATGGTGAAGCCAGAAATGATATACTCATTTTTTTCGGTACAAGGTTTACTGCGAATCATCCGACAGACAGCGAGGGTGTCCAGTGACCTCGAAAAAAAGAAGGAACAATCCACAACAAAACCGCCGTCCGATTAGAAAATGGATGTCTTCGGGTATATCGAGCTGTCATCAGCAGCAACAGGAACACCATTGACATATCAATTCGGTCAAACGAGATATAAGGTTGAAGATTGTTTTCGAAAAACAACTATAAAAGACAAGAAAAATGCGAGACAAGATTTATCTTAATAATATATTATAGATATTTTTATGCAATTATTATTTTTGTATTCGTAGATTTAATCGATGTTAACTTAAGTCGTAATACCGTAAACAAGAAAAAATGTTAAACACGTTATTAATTCAATTATTCTTGAAGTTTGCAAGAGTAGATAATTTAGGATATCATTAAGATGTTAATGACGGAAGAAACCCTGCGAGTTTAGGCATGTTTAATTTCCTTTCGGTAAAAAAATCCTATGTCATTAATATTTTGTTACGGTGTTTTAATCGTATAAAGAAACCAGATTCTGTTATTCGTTTCGTGCAATGACATATTCTAGCGGCTGAGTTGGATCTGGGGCGCACATGGTATCCGGAATTCGCACCACAAGGCGGGACTTTTCTTTTGAGAGCACTGCAATGGCGAAATCCCGTAAGAGAAATCTGTATTGTTTTATTTTACAAAAACTAAAGAAGTATTGACTGAAAACATTAGCTTAATTAATAAACAGATTGGGAAAATAAAAAATGGGGAAATAATGGTTATTCACATATTACACTGTAAAAAAAATCTACTTGAAATTTAATGTATAAGTACTGGAAGTTTTTATGCATAAACTGGTACACAAAATTTAATATACAAGTGCGATGTAAAATTACTGTATGGTATAGTAATTTCAATAATTTACTTTAATTTTCCTATAAAAGTATATTAATTTCATATCACAAAGGTACATTAAATTTTATTGACGAGTTCATGCATAAAAACTTGCGATCTTATCTAACAGTGTATGGTCGGGAGATTACCACACCCTTGACGAATTAATCTCCCGACCATAATAAGCGAATGATGATTATTTCACCATTCTTTATTTATCCAATTGGTTTATTAATTAAACTCCATTTATTTTAGTCGTACGTTTTGTAATTTTTGAACAAAACGTAAACGTTTTTTTTTTTTAACGTAACGTAAAATTTTTATTCCGTCGTTTTTAAAGTGATTCTAACATTTCACCATAAGCGTTGTGAAGTGAGTTACAGTATACGCAATAATGTCGGCCATCTTGTGACATTTCGATATGTGCAAACCGGCTCTTAGTAAAAACATTTACCCTACTGCGTTTACAGTTTATCAAAATGAAATATTATCTAAAACCAACACATGTACATCCAAAATCTATGTGTCAAATTTGGTAAAGTAATTTTATATCGTTTTTTTAGAACATTGGCGACACAGAAAACTGCATCGATCAGCTGATCACCACTAAACACATAATTCCCGTCTTGTTACCCGACAGGCAGTCGGGAGAAAAAATGTTTTTTACAACACAAGTTCAGAAATGTTTATTTATGAGTTTTCTAAAGCCGTGTATATAGCCGAACTTATCTGAAAAGCAAGTAAATGTATTCTTTGAGGTTATACGAAGTTCCATTAGAATGGTATGGTTCTTTCTGAAAAATATATGTCAGAGACAAGTTAAACTAAAAAGAGAACACACGGAGAAAAGAGCCTATAACAATGAATTTAAAAAAACACGATTAAAACAAATTATCTTAGTTGGCACAATGGGTACCTATCCAATGCGCATGTACTATGTACGAAAGTGACAATTTATGTTGATTCTTTTATATCGAAATGGTTACAGCAAAGAACAATCATTGTGTCCAATAGATTATCGACAGACTTTCACCATGCCAAGATTAGCTCTTTACAGTTCGATACATATATGCAATTGGTCGTACATGAAAAATGAACGCAGAGTAAACTTGTATGGAAATTTTACTTAAACTTTGCAACGTCGACCACGCCATCTTCGTGCCTTGGATAGAAAGGAAATTCGATTATAGGTCGAACATTTATTTCTTGGCGATGGATAGGATAAGTTTCAGAAAACTCTAAGTGTTGGGATACGAAATGAGCTCTGGTAACTTTGGTGCCGAAATCCCTAACTATTTGGTGATCTAATGTTTTCTACCCAGATAGACACATGCCGGTCCATGCTGTCACCGTGCAGTCACGCCGTGCATGGCGACCCTTCACGTTCACCTTTATTAATTTTTTGACTGCCAGCATCTCGTTTCATCAATGGAATACAAAAATTAATACCAAGGAGCATCACCTTCAGACGATAGCTCCCTCAAGTGCAGTCGAATCCTAAATATCTTCGCAGTTTTATAAATACTTTGGCTGCAAATCGTTTGCGAGAAACGCTTTAGCTGTTTACCATCTAGCGGGATTATGCGAAACGCTGATGCGCCATCACTTGTATCGTGCACGGCGTGCTGTCACGATGACGGTACGCCGTGATGGCACCGTGACGGCACGGTGTAGGACATCCAAAAGTTTTGAATGCACGGCGTGACTGCACGGTGACGGCAGGTTGAGGGCACGGCATGCCGTCACGGCGCTGTCATATGCGGACGTACATGATGGCATGGTGTCGGCATGCCCAAAAGAAAAGCATGTTTGTCTATCTGGGTAAAGCTGTTGCACGATGTAAACAGTGCGCGGCAAGCATAAAACGTATCATCTAAAAGTTTGTTTATTTTTATTTTGATTTGCGGTCATATGATGACTCCTGACTCCGTTGTGCACGAATAGCAAACTGAGGAACGCGCCGAGAATGCTTGCCGAATACCGGTTAGTCTCACGTTAACGAGAATCCCGAGCGCACGTGAGACATCTATTGGCGCCGCGTGAACTAACCGCGCTGTCGAGCGACTCTGCGGTAGGTGATTCGAGCTCGCGAGAGAACCAAGCGCGGAGCTTCCTATTAAGGATATCCTCACAAAAAGTCGTTTCTGTTCAATTTTGATGAAATTTTTACAGAGAGTACAGAACAATGAGTTTTATCGATAGTTGTCTTACAAAATTGGGTTCAAGGTCCCGTTTTCGAGAAATTTATTCTCAAAATTAAGTAATTTAACACGGATTGGATATGGCAACCGGTCTGAAACTCGCGAATAAATCCATTTTCGCAGACAATTTCTGTTCAATTTGAATAAAAAACGAACATAATGTAGACTGAACTTTTCAGAAAATATTGGTAAAAGAAAATATTAGTTTTACGGTCGGACAATAAAATACAGTTGGGTTATTCACAGCGTTCAGGCCTTCAATTGCGTCACCAGAAAAAATGTGGCAACGCCGTACCCCTACCACGTTCAATATAAATACCGCGTTATTTAAACAGCTACTGCCGTAGGTTCACACCGTGAACCGTCGGTGCCGGTGGTACCCGTGGATCTATGATTTCTCTTTTTTGTTTCTTCGCAGCTCTGCCAGTTTCTGCAGCCCTTTTTCTATTCGCCGTGGCATCCTTTTTTTTAAATAAACCTTTTGGCCCACACTCAGGAAGATTCACGCCTAGCGAAAATCAGTCGTCAATGATCTACATAACCTCGAATCGGTATACGTTATAAATTATAAATCTTTCGATCACAAGCTGCTACACCCTGCAACCACTAGTCGCGCTACAGTCGCGAATGCCACATTTTTTCACGTTTATCTATCTCTCGCCGGAAACCCGAAGGGCCTAACCCTTCCCGTGTTTGGTAAGGATACCCTTAAGAGGCAGTATTACTTCCCCCACCACCACTCAAAATTTCGAAACCTGTTTTCTCCTAAACTACTCGACAGATAGGGCTGAAATTTTGAGAGAATATGCGGAAATACGGCAGAATTGGGCTAAGCTTCTGGCTCCTCAATCGATGCAGTCGTTTTTTTGTAAGAATTAAAAGAAAAATAATGCGAGAGAAACAGAGCCATGTCCGAGAGAGACAGATCTATAGACGTTTAACATTGCGCGAAGAAATTCTGACCGGTGTATCACATACTCTTAAGAGGCAGTGGTACTCCCCCCACCACATCTCAAAATTTCCAAACCTGTTTTCTCTCAAAAAACGACACAGATTGGGCTTGCATTTTGAGGGAATACGCGGAAGGATGGTACAATTGGGCTACGCTTCTAGCTCCTCAATCGATTCATTCGTTTTTTTGTGAGAATTAAAAGAAAAATAGTGCGAGAGAGACAGAGCTATGTCCGAGAGAGACAGACCTATAGGCGTTTAACATTGGGTGAAGAAATGCTGACCGGTGTATCACTGCCTCTTAATGGCACATCCTATCATACTGCCAGGCATCCAGGACACGCGTTACCGTTGACGCGTGGATTGGAATGTTTGGAAATGAGGATGCTCATTTATTCACCCAGAAAAAAAATTTTGTCAACGAGACTAGAATCTACGTTTTGGAAATAAAATTTCTTATTTGGATGCCGACCTGTTAGACTTCTTTTCACCTGAAACAAATCTTTTTATTTGTAAGTAGTATACTTATTACGCAGTAAATATATTCAAATCCAAGAAATATGTATATAAACGTTGATTAAAAAAATATGTTCTTGGGATATCCTCCTTAGAAGCTCAGAAAAACTGCCTCCCGCTCAGCAGTTGGCGCGCAAACGGTCACTCTGGGGACCGTTGAAACCATCCACCGATCGTGCGTTCACTGCTGTCGATTGAAAGATTATATAATTTTTATATAAATATACGACAAGAATTAAATCAAATCGAAGAATGTTGCATTTTGAAACATTTGTAGTTCATCAAATAACATGCATTATGCATATACATTTAGTCGATTGTACTTTCCTTTGGATCAACAAAAACGTGTATTAGAGTTAAGTTTAGTTTTTGATTATTAGATGTTATCAAAGAAACGTTGACTAAAGGAAATAAATGTATATTGGATTGAAAGAAAGTTATAATTGATTTTAATAAAAAATATCCAATACATGTATTTAGTCGTTTAAACTAGACTAGAAAACTGCCGCGCGCTGCACGCGCGAGTAGTGATCGTGTGTCGGTGCAGCGATCTTATTTAATACATATAATATATATAATCAGAATTCCCAAAAATTAAGAGATCTAACAAATTTTTCCAGTAATCCCAAATTTTATCGAATCGGAAACTCTTTATAGATTTGACTCAAATTGATTACCAATTGGGCTTTAACATTCTATCAATTATAAATTAGTATTTAACTTGATAACTTCAAATTTACGAGGTCTGGAGCATTTCCAGACTTTAGAAAAACATGTAAAGTCCTATCATATTATGGGGCTTTACATTTTTAGTAAAGCAGTACGACCTCTTTGCTCAATGAAATAAATACAGGATTTCCAATTCTGGAAACCTGGCATGGATTTTGCTAAAAGTAATAGTGAACAAAGAAGTCTGATTTACTTGACTGCAGAATTTCAATTCTCCCCGATCTCTTCATTTGTCATCTTATTCACGATTGTTCTGTTGATCTGCATGCAGTGACTCCGCGTACGCCTGGTTTCGTTGCTGCCATAGAAACTACGTCACACTTTGTCGTTCAACATCTTAAGCCTAGTTTAATATTCGCAATTAACATATAATCCGGAAACCCCGAAATATTGCAAAGTGAACCAACTTGGGAATTTAAACCTCGTGCGCCCGATATGCTTGACAAAACTGTCAAAATTGCAACTGCCAAACGTGTTAAACACGAACTCGGTCTCGGTCTCGATGTGATCTCGCGCCAATTTGGACCAATCACAGCGCGAATAACGTGACAACAATGGATCAACTCGCAATTCGATAAAATCTCGCAACATACTTTTTAGAGAAGGACTAGGGTTAAGCGGACTCGGCGCTGAAGCGCCCGAGTCTCTTTCTAGAAGTTTTGACATTTGACATAAACAAAACAATGAATGCATGATTTATTTGGTCCCGATTGCAGTGTGACTGCCTGACGACACCGCCGACCAATCACAGCACGAATAAACCGACAACAATTAAATCTCGCACTTTCGATAATAAAACTCGAAAGTCGATATATCTCGCTACCAACTTTTTAAGAGAAGATCTTTTTTTCAGCTTAAAAAAGTTTTTAGTAGCAATAAATAAAATATTTTTTCAGTGTCCGCTACACAGTGAAAGTTGATTCAAATAAATAAATATGTTAGAAATAAAAAAAACTGAAAAATCGAATGAAATACATATTTGCTCCTGGGAAAGTAAATTTCCGTTGATTGAAATAATTTAATGTTCAATAGATAATTTTAATTAATATTACTAAATCTGTTTCTGGGTGCAATAAAAGCTTGACACAATAAAATCTCTACACCGGATCATCGCTACATCAACGGATTCTCGGTACGTCGGCGTTCTACTTACCGATGATCCGTTGGTGTAGAGATTTTACTGTGTCATGTTTTTTTAGTGCAGTGCTAATTCACCGTAGCGATTTTATTGTCCCAAGCTTTTATTGTGTCAAGTTGATTCGGTGTAGAGATGATCCGGTGTAGATATTGTATTGTGTCAAGTTTATTTGGTGTAGAGATTTTATTGTGTCAAGTTGTTCGGTGTAGACTTGATCCGGTTCCTTTTTAAGTTTTGGTCGCACTTAAAATCGTGAGGTCGTTGTTGTTTCATAAAGATTCAAATAGGGCGACAAAACGTGCCTCATGTTGCCCTGTGGTGTAATTCCACACGATGAGTCGGCATTGAATCTCTCGATTTATATGCTCCTCCGTAGGTATTTCCATTTACGAAAAATGGTATACTAAATTGCCATCTGGCGATGCCAAAAATGGGTACATCTATCAATCTAGGGTGTATAAGGAAATTTGAGACTACATATGCACGGCATGCTTATACATACAGCTGTAATTACTATGCACCATACGAAACGTTGACATGACATGTTTATATGGTAAACAGATCTAGAAATCGTTAGAAAATATTAAGTCCCTATGAATTCGTTGATCATTCTGGATAGATGATTTATAATTTTCTTTCACATGATTTTTCTGCTTTTCTATATGGTTTAAAAGATATTTCATGGGCTGTGAGTTCGATATCTTCCAATGTCTAATGTACCATTGAAACCTTTTTTCGGCAACTTTTTTTTGGAACTGCTTATAATGTTTATTGTCTGCATGTATCCCCATACATAGTGGAAACTGTTATATTGGATAACTAAGGAGCTCATGCTATGTATGTCTCTTTGTAAACATACACCAAATGAGGCGCTTCCATGTACATATCAATGAATCCCATACTACATGTAAAGCAGTCCACGCAGTATATTAATTACAGCGAAATACTGAAATTTAGTGAGTTTTTGCTGCCGCTAGATGGCAAATGAACACGACTTTTCTCGTAAACGAAAAGATCTAGGGCGTTACATATAAAGAGCAGAATTTTCACCAAGATCATCTTTCGTGGAACAACAAGACAGACATGGCAGCAATACTGCCTGAAATTTGTATTTTTGGTTGAGTTTTCATCGGTTTACTTATAATGGTATGAGATATCTACCTACTTTGGCTAGCGTGTTGCAGTCTCAACACAGTAGTCAGTAAAATAAAACGAAATAAAACAAAAATGGATGATGGAAATCTTCTAGATTTTGTATTTCTACATTTTTCACATACTACTTTAAAAACCATTTAAAATATTTCGATAAAGGGACTGTATAAGAAATCCTTTTAGAACTGATTCCAATACTATATTGAAAATAGTACAAAAATGTCACGAATTATTCTTCTATAAATCCGAAATACTTTTATACGTACGTATAAGTAAAATCTCGGTAGGTAACATTAGTGTACAAATAATAAGCGTGGTATAAAAGCGTAATTGGAACGATTACTATACAGATTTCAAATGTTTCTATGTGTATAAAAACAACAACAATAAACCCCATGTGTCACCTGGCTATTATAATTATAGGAACTTGAAACGGAATTCTCGTAGCTGTTAGCAGACTCTTCTCTTCGTGTAGCGATGGATTCTGTAAAATTGAGGTATTGCAGTGGATAGCATGGGGTAACGCTTGCAAAATATCAAAGTACCATGATTCATGATGTCTCAAAATATATTTTCAGGGATTTTTACCCACGTAATATTTTTTTTGTAACACGTGCGGTGCTTTTCATGGCAGTTTTGCGGGCCGAAAATGGTTAGTTTCATAGCAGTGTTGAAACGATAGGTTGGCGCATGCGCAGTTCGCGATTCCTTCGCTTTCGACCCTGCTGTTTCACTTTCGACCCTAGGGTGGAAAGTTGGTAACCTAACTTTTCACTGTTCGTCCCGCAAAACTACCATTCAAAGCACCACTATTCATGCACTTGTGACAAAAAATATGGTGTGCAACACGGGCCAAAATTGGCGTTTGCGACTCGTGTGATTGCAGCCCTCGCTTCGCTCGGGCGGCAAACCTCACGCTCGTCGCAATCGCCAACTTTCGGCCCTTGTTGCACAATATACTATTCTCCAGTGGTATTAGACTATTCATGCCACTGCAAAAAAAAAGAATATTAAGAAGAGTCCTCATCTTTTTAAATCTATGATAAGTTAAACTATTGAAACTCATTTACTGGCTACCGACATTTGAAAACTGACACTGTTGAAAATGTTTGTAAATTTACATTACCGGACATTTGATTCATCAGCTGATATATTAAATTTAATACCCGAGTGTAGTAAAATTATCAACTTAAATATTACATTTCCTAATTTTCATAGGATTTAGAAGAAAGTATTATCATTTTACGTCTCACTTGCATCTCGAATATAATATACCAGTTTCTGTAAAAGAGTTTCCTTGACCCGTAATGGATATTTACACTAAATATTTTTAACAGTGCTTATATTGTCAGTTTACATGTACGATGTTTTATTAAATCTTTATCAATATTCACAATTGATGATTCCAGACAGAAAACAAATCGGTTAGATCTACGGAATGCGCGTTTGTGGGTGGGGAACAGTATGTATTAATTTCTTTTTTAACTTGGCGTCGAGACGCTGCCGCGACTCTTGATTGTGTAACAAGGGCCGAAAGTTGACGATTGCGACGAGTTCGAGTTTTGTCGCAATCACACGAGGGGCAAACGCCAAGTTTGGCTCGTGTTGTACACTATATTTTTTGTATCAAGTGCATGAATAGTGGAGCTTTGAATGGTAGTTTTGCGGGACGAACAGTGAAAATTGAGGTTACAAAATTTCGACCCCAGGGTCGAAAATCGAACACCAGGGACGAAAGTGAAGGAATCGCGAACTGCGCCTGCGCCAAACTATCGTTTCAACACTGCTATGAAACTATAGCCACTTTCGTCTTGAAACACTGCCATGAAAAGCATCGCGATTCATGCGCGTGTTAAAAAAGAAACATTCAGTTGATTGGATGGAATATTTGGATGAACGAATCAACGAATATTCGAATCATGTTCTCCTTTATTTAATATAAATATTATTTTGTTCTAGCAACGAAATATTTTTTTCGCTGTCTGCAAACGCACATTCAGTAGGTCTAACTGATTGTTTTTTCAGTGCATTTCAAGCATGTTATAATTCTGGATTTGTTATTTCGAAGTTATTGTAAATTGTTGACCGTAAACGAATAATTACCTATATTTATTATAGTTAACCTATAAATAAAATTTTTAACCATTGCATTTTTAGTTGGGAAATTACTTAAGATAGTGACTTCTAGATAAGATAGTGAGATTCTGTGGCAGTTCGATAATAAATCCAAAAATGTTTTCATCATATGTAAAGACTATCCATAGCTGTATGTTACGAACTCCGCCGGTCATGCGCTACTTGGCTCTTTGTACGAAACGAATAACCAATTATAAAATCATTTAAAAAATAATTGCTATTGTCATTTTTACGTTCAGAACTGGGACTTCTCCCAAATATAGCAAATACTTTTTGTCTATAGCTGATAAGTATAAAAAGTGGTATTAATAGGGATATCGTGTAAATAGCGTGAATTTTAGACATGAGCAGAACTAATCTTTAAGACATTTAGGGATAGATAGTAGTTATCGAACGATAGCGTGATTCATGTTGTGTCCAGTATTATCGCAACAGAAAGAAAAGGCATCCTGAACTATATATTTGACATGCTAGTATCTAGACAGACGAAACTAGCCTCTATTTTAATGACTAGCCATATGGGCTGATGTCCAGAGAAACCTTTGACCGATACTCCGGAACAGTTTCTTGATTAAAAGCGATAATAATGCGGAAAAGAGAAAATGCCTTCTGTGTTATATTTATTTTCGCTTTATTCTATTTCTTTTATTTTTTCTATTCATAATTTACAATATTTTTCTTTTAACATTTAGCTTCAATGCGAAATTTAATATTACGAGCCACCAACTTTTTAAAAGAGCAGAAGCAAGGGTGGACGAATTAAGAAGAATTAAGAAGAATTTTCAATAATTTCTTGACTGGATTATTCAAACATATGACAAATTATCATTCGTTGTAAAACAATATTGACTCTAACTTGTTCACTATTGCAACAAAATATTACTACTTGGAACAAAATATTACTACAGGCTCTGCTCCGTAGGCTGATTCGGAGGCCACCACACACCATAAACGTTTTATTAACCCCTACGTTGACAGAGAATATTCAACTAAATGTGCCCATAATGACAGAAAATTTGTTCATCTTAATTTTGATGCCAATTTTTACTTAAGAGTTTTTTGGTTCGCTGATTACGAAGCTGAATCAAAAATTCATGAATTAAAAATGGCGGATCCAATATGGTGGACCAAAGTACATAGAGTGGCTTGATTTGGGTGACACGCGGCATGTCAGGGTTTCAACGTCTTAAAAATTGGTTTTATCTTGAGAATAGTATACGCGTTATGTAAAAACTTATAAAAGTTGTTTTAAAGGGGGAAAACCTCAACCCGTTTAACTTGGCACAGTACTTAAGCTTCGTAAATTCTTCGAATTTTAAATTTGAAAAATTGTGAGACATGTTGAAACTGCAATTATTAATATAATTTAACGGGGCTTGTAAAAGAAATATATTTATTCAAGCACACGGTTTTTTTGATTAACTTTTAACTTTCCGTATCAACTATTTTTATTTTGAGAACTTCGATTCAAAACCCAAATTCCGGGAAAACCCATTGTACCCCTATTTATAGTACCCCCCCCCCCCCTTCAGCTATACCGAATTTGTAAATTTGGGTTCTTAAATGACCGTCTGAAATGACCGGTAAAGTGACGCTCCTTTACGTAACGTAGCTAGCGCACATATTTGGAACATTTTGAGAATAAGATCTTTTAGTGAATTGCCGGAGTACTTCCCCCTCTATTTTTGTGCACTCGATAAAGCTTTGTGTCGGCCATTTTGAGCTCGTAATAATCAGTCCCAAATAAACTACTCTTTTTCAACTCGGCTCCCCATTTTTGATTGTATTCTTCCCCATTATTTTTGTCAACTCTTATTTGTTATTGTACTCTGGGGTGTGATTGGAGCCCACAGCGGCGACCCCCACCCTTCCTTCATAAGATATTTTTAGTTTGCGTAGTTTCCGTTGTATTTCGATTATATGTTTTTAATGATATTTTTGTTTATTTCTATAGTTTTTAAATACGCTTTTGTTTTTTTTTATCTTTATTTTGGCCTTTTTCTTTAGTTTCCATTGACCTCCTTCCCCCTCATAACGAATGGAAGCCGGTTATACGCTTTACAAATACACACCCGCGTAGAAAAAAAGAATCTTATGAAGAATCTTTTAAAGAATCTTAAAAAAAGTCTTGAAAGAATCTTTACAGGAATCTTGAAAAGAATCACGCATAGGAGCCGGAGCAAGATTCTTTCCATCCGAAAGCGTTCTGAGAATCTTTGAAAGAATCTTAATGAAATTCTTCAGAGGATTCGAGCGAAACCTGTTGATGCTTTTCAGGATTCTTTTCAAGATTCTTTCCATCCGAAAGGGTTCTGAGAATCTTTTAAAGAATCTTCGAAAGAATCTTGAAAAGCGTCTTTAAGAGAATCGTGAAAAGATTGCGTCCATTAAATAGAAAAATCGTTGAAAATTTTTTTATGAAATTCTTCAGAGGAATCGAGCGAAACCTGTTGTTGCTTTCCCTTGGTGTCGAGACAGTACATTTCAGTACGTCAACGAGGGGTAAACCCCTCGTGTATAGTCGAACTCAGGACAGCTTTGCAGTCTTATATACTGTTCAGGTTTCAAGTCACTTGCGAGAAACGCTTCGACCGCTCGCCATCTAGCGGAGTATTGAATATAAGTGTTTCGTACGATGCCACTAGATGGCAAGCGGTCGAAGCGTTTCTCGCAAGTGACTTGAAGCCTGAACATTATATAAGACTGCAAAGCTGTCCTGAGTTCGACTATACACGAGGGGTTTACCCTTCGTTGACGTACCGAAATTTACTGTCTCGACATCAAGGGAAAGTAACAACAGGTTTTGCTCGATTCCTCTGAAGAATTTCATTAAGATTCTTTCAACGATTTTTTTGTTTAATGGACGGAATCTTTTCACGATTCTCTTAAAGACGCTTTTCAAGATTCTTTCGAAGATTCTTTACAAAATTCTCAGAATGCTTTCGGATGGAAAGAATCTTGAAAAGAATCCTGGAAAGCATCAACAGGTTTTGCTGGATTCCTCTGAAGAATTTCTTTAAGATTCTTTCAAAGATTCTCAGAACGCTTTCGGATGGAAAGAATCTTGAAAAGAATCCTGGAAAGAATCTTGCTCCGGCTCGTATGCGTGATTCTTTTCAAGATTCCTGTAAAGATTCTATCAAGACTTTTTTTAAGATTCTTTAAATCTTTTACTTCTTCACAAGATTCTTTTTTTCTACGCGGGCAATACTTCGTTGATCCGCGATCGCTTGTTCCTTTCTTTTTTCTCATATATTTTGATGTTGTGTGTACGTGTAACTAAGGAGAGGAGCTGTTTTCTGTCTTTAACGTTAGTAAAACTGATTATCTTATACAATATTCTTCACGCGTTTCCGTTTAACTTTCACAACTTCAATATTCATGAGCGAGGCATTCTCTATCAGTTCAGTCGCGTCTTATCATATTCGTTATAAATAGACAAATTTTACCAATTCTAGAATTTTTTCTGTTTTTTTTTATCTCCTTAATTACGAGGTTACATTTTGTTTATTGTCAATATTTTGTATCGAAGAAATCGCAGAAAAAAAATCAAAGTTAAAAAATGTACATTTTTTTTAAACCTTTGAATATCATTTGAACATTGTTTTGAACTGGAAGAAATCAATTATAATTTATTTTGAATTCCACATAATCGACAAGAATATGATGGAGAGTTTAAAAAAAGTCAGGATTGTGTATTCGAATATTTATTCAGAAGAAATCGCTGTTTATCCGATAAACAGCGGATAAACAGCAATTTCTTCTGCATAAATATTCGAATACCACAATCCTGAACTTTTTTTTGCATTATATCGTTAACAAGTGAATTTTACTTTTAATATTCGATTTTTCTCTGAATCTTACATTCTAGTAAATTCTATAATATGTTGAGAAATCAAAAGTGTCACATCCGAAAAAATTTGATTGAGCATTTTGCTAAAGAAATAAGTTTTTTTTCGTTGAGCTACTTTCGATTCGACTTTAAATTTGGCAAAATTTGCAAGGTTATATTTAGAACGAACAAAAAATAAATATTCAGTGAGGAGCTGGAATATTTGAGCAGTAAATCAATCGTTTCTATTCGAAGTTTTATGACATCGACTAACTTAATTTATTTTACTGATTTACAATTTCTTTGTCGCAATACCGATTTTTCTATTTCTCTTTTTTTATCAAACTATGTGACAACATTCTCATAGTTTGATAAAAACTTCGGAACCATCATAATAGATGTACATTTATTTAAATATTATGAAATTAAAATTAATCAAATTAATTTAAATTCGTTTAATTCATTAATTCATTAATAGTTTGATAAAAACTTCGGAACACCATCATAATAGATGTATTTTTATTTAAATATTATGAAATTAAAATTAATAAAATTAATTTAAATTCGTTTAATTCATTAGTTCATTAAATTTTTATATAAACCAATACTATCCCACTCTATAAATGTCAGGTTAAATTAATAAATACTCAATCTTTGAAACGCGCATATTCATTTTTTTTTAAATCTGGGAACGCATTGAAAAAATATGAAAACATTTATAAACGGATTTTTTTAAATATTAACTGGTAGCGGATGTGCGCTTTATGCGCTAACCATCAAATCTCGGTATTAACATTTTTATTAGCCTACTGTGACTTTTATACATTATCGTGGAAGACATAAGTTGCATTTTCGATATAAGAACTCATGCCATTTTATTAGTTTCATGAATTGCTATTAGAAGTGGTGCATGGATAGAAATTATACTAGCATTACAATATCATTACAAAAAAAATTAGGTTGGATTTTTTTACCAAAAGTCGAATCTGTGAATTCTGAATCATTAAATCATTTTAGAACTGTCAAAATGAACAACATGTCGGAAGTTGTTCGTGGACGAGTATCAACTTCACGCAGGTATGAGAGCCATTTACGAAACGAATAAAATGACAACAATACTTATATCGAAATTACGAAATATTTTATCCACTGATTTTTTGAAGAGGAAAAATTTTTTCACATAAGAACTAATATTTTTTTAGAAAGTTTACACATTTCTACATTTGTTTAGGAACAAAAAAACATTTGTTCCTAAGAAAATCTTTTCTTAGGAACAAATGTTTTTACCTGTATTGGTTAAAAATAATCGAAAATATACAATTGGAAGAAAATCTAAAAACTAATTATTTCATATTAATTAGAAAAAAATGTGTAGGATTCTAATATTTGGCATATCTTCAATTCTATAAATTTTTCAGGCGAATAAAAAATTAGGCCCACAGATTTCTGTCGGCAACTTAAGGAATGACATCCCGTGCAGAAATCTTATCAGGGTTCTTCCAAGGCCCCGATTAATATTCCTTAATTCTCTTAGGAGCCTTATGTGGAAGCCTCATAGGGTTTCGCAAATGATGGTCACGCTTTTTTCTTCGGGACATTTAAAGGCTAAATGTTAGGGGCCTTTAAAGGCAAAATAATGAGGACCTTTTAAGGCTGCCCTATTAAGTCCTTACTAAAATAATAAAGAAATTTAATTAAAAAATATATATTTGTTATTATTTAGTTGAGTAATGCTGCACTTTTAATTAGATATTTCGTCTTTCTCTACACGATGGTACATATTAATCGCTGAAAAAACATATTACATTTTTTTTTACATTGACGGGAATTGAACCTAGAACCCTCCGGAAGGTGTAGTTGCGCTGCGCTTTAGGTCTCATAGGTGACCACCAATTTTGCCACGGAAACCTCGGATTGCCATATAAGATCCTCATCTGGCAAATTTATTATTGATTTGTTTACTTTATGCCATGGTTAAGCTTGACTGGGCCTTTAATTAATTAACTTATCAAGTCCTTAGTAAACTTCGCGGTGGCAACCTAGAATTGCCTTATGAGGCCCTTACATGGCGAAACTATTATTGATTTATTTACTTGGTGCCATGATTAAGCCTGACTGGGCCCTTAATTCATTGCCCTAATATAGCCCCATTAAATATCGGCATGAAACTCTACAGTTTCCTTAGTAGGTCCCTAATTGGGAGTGATATGGAACTCCCTTTTATGGTGTCCACATCAAAGCCCGATAGGGCCCTATGTTATCTTAGGGCAACCCTAATATTTTTCTTCACGGGATAAGCAATTGCAAAAAATCAAATTCCTAAATTCTTCAGATAAGAAATCGGAAAATGTACTGGCATGGTGAAAGTAAAGTAATAGTAGCATCTGGTTGATTATGTGAAGTATTATCGAGGTTGAAGAAAGAAGTAGCTGAAGTAATAGAGAATTGCATTTTTGTCGTAAAATGGAACACGTGTTGTATCTATTGTGTCCCATCGAACCAGAAAATCAAGACTGGGTCACGATTGTGGGAAGAGACTCGCAGCCAGAGTATTTTTATACCGAAGCCTACAACAATAATAGGTATATTAAAAACCACAATGAATAATAAAATTGACGAAGCAAAGAGGCGCGCTTGAACTATGTGCAGAGTGCAACGCAATACGCCCAGCGAGACATAATGCATTCACGCGCCAGTGACCAAGGTTTAGTTGTAATTATAAATATTTCTTCACGGTTTACGAAGCGGCAAGTTTGGAGAGAACCGCCCTCATTAAGAGCGAACCGTCTGAGGGCACCGAGCGGAGGCTGGAAAGAGGTTCTGCACTTTTTTTTTCTTCCACTTTTAACCTTATTATTATTCGTTACCCGACGTGGCCTATTGAAGTACACCGAGAGAAAAGATTTCATTGACGACAATGAAATGGGTGGATTGATTTTTACTTTCTCATCACATACAAAGTATGTAGGAGAGAAGGTATTGGAATCCAAAAACAATTCGACTCTCAGTTTTTTTATGCAAATACATGAGTGTCTTAGATTCCAAAAAACATATTCACTCATTTCTGTCTGTCTGGCGTCTGTACGTCCAAAAACACAATAACTTTAGTAAAAAGCTGTGGTCTGCAGTGAAATTTGGTGTACCTTCTACATTTAAAATGTAGTTTTAGTTTTGAAATCCAATCTAAGATCTTCACTGCTTCTGATACTTTACCTGAAATATTGAAAAAAATTAATAAATTTTATTTAGTTAATTTTGGATTGCAAGCTAATATAAAAGTTATTATGCTTTGGTATAATACAGACACAGATAGAGTTACCAGCAAATGAGCAGTGAACAAGAAGAGATTTAATATAGAGAAGATTTTGTGGTCTTTTCAATTACTCACATAAGACTTCTGAAACCGTCTGTTGTGAAAAATTGATATTGCCTGAAATATGGATTGTGTTACAAATTCTCTAAAAAAAATAACTGCTACTCTAGCAGATCCGGTTACCGCGCAAGCCACCATTTCTATGGTGATTCTTCACGGTCGTTTCCACTATGGCGGTTTTTTCAAAATTCTAAGTGAGATTTAAACGAATCTCGAAGTGATGGTTTACGTGGTGCTTTCGACAAAGTTCTAAGTGAACTTTTTGCACGAATCGGTAATGATTTCGGCAGTGGTTTGTTCGGTGACCGGATTTGCTAGGGTATCAATGATCTTGAGCAGTTTTCAATGAGAAATATACTATGATGAATGGGTATTCCATCCCGATTCGACCTGGGTCTGACCCTCGACCTCCCCGATATGGCTCGTAATTTTTTGTAGGATTGGTTACACGAAAAAAAAGGCTTGGTTGGATCAACCAAGTGCTATGGTTATATATGCGCCAGACGATTAAATTGGTTAGACCAACCAAATAATTTGTTAGGCTACCAATTTCTTAGTTAGCTTACCAAGTCACTTGGTTGGTCTAACCAAGTCACTTGGTTGGTCTAACCAAGTCACTTGGTTGGCCTAACCAAGTGACTTGGTTGGTCTAACCAAGTCACTTGGTTGGTCTAACCAAGTCACTTGGTTGGTCTAACCAAGTCACTTGGTTGGTCTAACCAAGTCACTTGGTAGCCTGACAAATTACTTGGTAGCCTGACAAATTACTTGGTAGCCTGACAAATTACTTGGTTGATCTAACCAATTACTCGTCTGGCGCATATATAACCATAGCACTTGGTTGTTTCAACCAATTCTTTCTTTCCGTGTAGATGGGATAGACCCTCAAATTATTATTTGAGAGTCTATCGATTATTCACGACATATGTTAGATTAAAAAGAATGTAAAAATTGCAAGACAGAACAGATTTGAGGTTATTCTCAGTCATGATGTTAGACTATAAACACTCATACACTCATCGTATCATAGTTTTTACCACCCGCATAGAATTTTATACGAATTTATACGAATTCCAAATCCTGCGGAGGCCTCATACACGCCATAAGATTCGAAACTTTAAGAATATGAATAACTGAAATGTAAATCCGATTTGTCAAATTATCGCAGAGCCGAAAATAACACCACCAAAACGAAAGAGAGATGTGTAGTGAAGTCGCGAACATCGCATGCGCCTCATCGCGATTGCAGCTCATAGCTTGAACTCGAAGTTAAACACGCGTTCTTGACAAATTATAGCGAGAAATGTAGATTACAATTAATCCGGGAAATTCACAAATTACTATTCGTGGAGTTAGTCACTATACCGCAATAAATTCGTGATAAAAACTTCACGCCAGTAACAAATGTGATGAGAAAGTCGCGTGTTGCAAATACGCCAGTAGCAACTTTTTTTTTCATTGATTTTAACGAAATATTTCTTTGATTTCAATGAAATAGTGCATTTGTATTTTAAAGAGAACATTTCATTGCCTGTAAAGAAACATTTACTTACTGAGCATATAACAAAGTAACAGTTTCATTGTTTCAAAGAGAAGTTTTCATTGATTCAAAGAAACGATCTCCTTGATTCAAAGAAAAAATATCCTTGATCGCATCGCCTACAGGGCTGTCACTCTCGCACCTAACCTCACTTTTCTGTTTTTCGGTTCTCCCGAACGAACGGCTTCGAGTTTCGAGGAGCCAGAAGCTTAGCCTATTTCCGCCATACTCCCGCACATTCACCCAAAATTTGAGCTTTATCTGCCGAGTACTTTAGGAAAAAATCGGTTTCGAAAGTTTGAGCTGTAGTGGGGGAAGTGTCACAGCCCTTTAAGTGAAGTCAATGAAAAGAACATACTTGGTTTAAATACACATATCTATGAAGTTAAAGAAGAAGGTTTCATTAAATCAGAGACGATTTCTTTTAAATCAATGAAAATGTTCATTGGTTTAAAGAAATGTCACTACTCTTCATTGAATTTGAGATCATTCAAACAAAAGATAGTGTTAAAACTCAAGAATTTCATTTCATTGGCAAAGATTTCCGTGAATCATTGAAACTTTTTCTCTCGGTGTATGCTTCAGTTTTCCAAATGTCGTATTACAATTGTATAATTAAAGAATTGAACAACAAATGTTTCGTTAAAAGTTAAAAATGAATGTCAACAAATGGCAAAACAAGGCCATAAACCACTACCAGCTACTCCATGTATGTTTTCGTGTGAGTGAAGGAGAGAGAAAGAGGGAGAGAGTTGGGCTTCGTCGATTAATCGTGACCCGAGGCCTTGCGCGCGCGCGCGCTCCCGACCTTTTGTTCCCAAGTGGGTCACTTCGTATCTTTTCATTTCATCTGATTGAATATGTCTAATAGGGACATTTTTTTACACACACATGCTTTTTCATTACATGCGGCGCGGTGGTACAGGTGCAGTACAAGATAAAATAAAAATACTAGTACAATTCAAAGTTCCATCTTTAACGTTTTACCATTAGAAAAATCGAACAGTAATTTAAAATTCTGCGAAAAAAGGTAGATATCAGCACACGTAAAAGCAGCACTAGCGTTTCGTGGAAGAAATTAATTTTATGTATATTTATTTTTTCAAATATTCAATGTTGAGGTATTGCAACTTTAGGCTGGTCCAAGAAAAACTTTTCTTTTTCAAATTCCTTCTATACATCATGATTAAACACTGCTTCCTGAATTGTCCCAGATTTTTTAGACAGTTTTTAGATACGCCTCAAGCCACTGTTATTCGACATTTTTCAAAATTCCAGCTTTTTAATTATTTTTAGCTTCTTGATAGAGAAAGCTTTGTTTTCGTGAAAAAATTTTTTTTCGAGAGTTTCATGTCAAGACACTCAGAATGGTCCAAAATGTCGATAAAAGTGGTTTCGAAAAAATGTCTGTATTTTTCGAAGCCCCTTATGGGGCCCGATTTTTCTAACTCATTTATAAGACCAATAAGGAAAACTGCAATGCGAGCGCGCGAGCCATAGTAGCCCCGCACTGTAAAAAAATCTTCTTGAAAATTAAGGTAACGGTACCGGAAGTTTTTATTCACAAATCTTCTCTTAAATTTCAATCACAAATGTGTTGAAAATTTTTAATTAGTACACATAAAAATAAATTCAATGTTATTGGAATAATAGCAGTAGCTCCGTACTTGAAATTTAATGTACATACTTAAAATATTTCTGATTATTGTACATATAATTAGTGTACGTTATAAATCTGTTGTTAGAGAGCGATATTTAAAAATTCAAGCGCATATTTATTGGAGATTTAAAATAGTCGTTAAAACAATAAACAAAGAATATAAAAATTTCTCGGGTATTAATTTTTCAGACTTATTATGTGATCAGAAATTGTTGGCTATTAGTTTTCGCCTACATCGGGGTTTGAACCTACGACCTACCTAACTAAGTACCTAACAACGCACGCATGCTACCAACTACGCCATCAAGGACTCAGTAATTTTGGATATCTAAATAGTAAATTAAGAAATTAATAAAAGTTGTGCAACTATTACTCTCTCAAGCATATTTATCATTGACATAACAAAATGTTCAATTACTTGCAATCAGAGCGTGTAATGTGTTTGGAAATATTTTCAAATAAACATAATTTTTAAAAAGAGGCTCAGTTATCCGGAATGTAAATTATTTATGACTGTACTTGAGAAGATTGGTGAATTACAACTTCATATTTTATTTCCAAAATCTTACTTTTTGAATATAAGTATTGAAATGTTCAATCATGGTATTGAAAATAACAGTTTTTTTGTCATTATCAATTACCACTGTGAAAGAATTTTCAGTTACTTGCGTATTTTACTTTTTAAACGAAAATATCTCAAACCTAAGGTATAACGTACACTTAAATTCAACAATATTGTCTTTCAGATTTCACTTGAGTGCAACAATTTTCAAGTACTTGTAATTTATTGGAATTTTCACTTCACAAGTTCTGTAAATATACATAAACTATTACTTAAATTTACTGCCAGGTACATTAATTGCACAAAAGAATTGGAAATTTACAGTACTTGGTACATGAATGGCAGTTTTAAGTACAAAATTTGTAAGTACATCAAATGTACATCACAATGCAGCTCAAAAAATGTTGTTTAAAAAATTTTCAGATGACAATTTTTTAATTTTTCATTCTTTCCATGGTATGGCTTCAATCGCCTTTTACCGCCCTTCCCACCCTTACTCCTATCACTCCCTACCCGCACTTCACTAAGCTAACCTAACTTTCCAATGCGTCCGCAGCCGACTTTTAGCTACACTGTACCGAATTCGCCATAGGCACGGGGAAACTGCGGAAAACCCGTACCGGTACAGACGGCCGTATATTCTTCTGATTTCCCGGTGTATTCACGAAAGTAACTTACTTAAGTGTAAACACCGAGATCTCAGAAAAACTGACCTCCCGCTGACTGATTGCTGTGCCAGCCGGTACACGGCTAAACGGTCACCCATCCAAGTTATGACCGCAAACAATGCTACTTAACTCGGGGGACCGTCAGAGCCGTGCACAACCACGAGTGTCGGTCTATTTTCAGATGACAATTTTTCGAAATTTTAAAGAATCGAGGGACTTCAAAAAATTGACCTCAAACAAACCACCTGTCGCTGAGGGATAGAGGGGGGAGGGTGTCCTAAGGGGCAGAGGAGGGGGGGGGGGGTCCCGAGGGATGGAGGTATTTTAGGCGAGTAGTATCAAGTTGGCAATGGAACTGTAAAAAAAGACTAGTTGCCATAACCAAAAAATGAGTTGACACAACCAATCGACTATTCTATTTCCCTTACAACTCAAATGGTAATACCAATGATTCGAATGGTAATACCGACGATTCGAATGGTAGTCCCAACTATTCGAGTGGTAGTCCCAACGATTGGATTAGTTAACCTAACTAATCTCCCGAGAAATAATCGTGAATAGTTGAGGTTACTATTCGATATGGTTGAGGCAACTAATTTTTTAGATATTGTGTACAGCAAATCGAAAACGTAGTTGCCACAACCAAACATTTCTTTCCGTGTATAATAACTATATTTAAAAAAGCTCGCGCCGCCATCGCCGCCGCCGCTGTGTCAAAAATCGAGCAAGTCGGCGTCAAATAACACACGCAAGCCGGAATTTTTCTAAATCCTCCAAGGACCCCGGAAGTCTCGATTTTTCTGAATTCCCCAACGGCTTATATATAATGCACTCCATGAGAAGTAGAACATTTTTGCCCGAATTTTGCGAAGTCCCTCAATGGCCCCCAAAGTCCGATTCTTCTAAGTCCTTTATGAAACCAATAAATAAACCGCAATGAAACCGCAATGAAAGGCTTGGTCCCAAGCCTTTAGCCTCACCCCCTTCCGCCAAGCCCTGAGCCCGAATTATTCTAAGTCCCTCGATTCTTGCCACGGCGTCAAGAATATATATATACGTTATAATATAGAGAGATATATGTACCTTCACTGTAAATAAATGGTTGCCTAATAAATAAGAAAATAAAATATATTGTACAAAATAAACTGTCACCTACCTTTTCCAAGGTCGAAGATTTTGAAGATAATTTTTCGTGAAGGACGATTCATTTATTATTTCGTATAAGGAGAAGAATATTGGAATATGGAAATGAATTATACAACGCAGTGTCGATTTGGTGTCAACAAATAATATATTTTTAGTGTCTATATAGTGAGTTTTGGACTCTTCTAGGTTTCACACATTTCATCATCACGTTTCTCATTAGATTTAAACAATGGTAAATTAATATTTTCCAACACTCAAAAACAGAACTAATGGCTTGTTTTTTCCTCTTTGTATTCTTACATACATCCCGTGAATTTTTACAAATGATTACATAGCATTTTGCTTCCTTGTCTCCTCTTATTTGTTCGTCGTATTATTTCCTCACGTTTTTTGTTGTTGATGGCTGCGTCGGCTTTTTTAAAGATATTTCCAATTGTCTCTTGACAAAAATAATAAATTTGGTGAATTTCCACTTTGTATATACGCTTGTGTAAAGTAGAACCCTGATTAATCGTATTGAGGTTTGGGAAGTAAAATAGAGAAATACGGAGGTAATATTTAAAACAGGAATGGTTTTTATTACGCGTGCATCTAAGCTCTATGAGATTCGAGATGCTTCTGTTCGGTTGCGTATACAAAATAAATAACATCAGACTGTAAATAATAAATGAGTAACACTCTTGAAGGTGGACGGTTATCATAGAGTGTACTATGAAAACTCCAATAAATCGGAATGCTCGGGACCGAAGAATTTCCAGGTAATCGAAATCCCGGTTAATCCGAACTAAACAGAAAAAGTGCATCAGTCAATAGTGGCTAACGTTATAACTTTATTTTGACTAGTTACAATTTAGATTTGGTATAACTTATACTTAATTGTTGAATAATGTAAACTGGTATGTAAAGCTTTCAGTCTTTTTTTTTAACGTTAAGCAAGCTAGTCTCTTTTGTTTACTTTCTCATCACATATAGAGTATGTAAGAGAGAAAGTATTGCAATCAAAAAAAAATCTACTCTAAATATTGATGAAAATATATGTTTTGAGTGATTCCTGTCTGTCTGTCTGTTTGTCTGTATGTCTGGCGTCTGCATGTCCGAAAACACAATCATTTTAGTACAAAGCTTTGGACCGCAATGAAATTTGGTGTGTGCCTTTTACATTTAAAATGTAGTTTTGGTATTGAAATCAAATCCAAAATATTCACTGATTCTGATACTTTACCTGAAATATTGAAAAAAAAAATAAAATAAATTTTTTAAATTATTTTTGGACCGCAAGAGATTTAGTATAGAGAAGATTTTGTGGTATTTTCAATCACTCACATAAAACTTCTGAAAGCATTTGTTTTGAACAATTTATATTGCCTGAAACATGGATTGTGTTACACAATCACTAAAAAAAAACTACTATCAATGATCTTGAGCAGTTTTTAATGAGAAATATACTATGAATATTCACACCATGTGTTAGATTTTAAAAAAAGTAAAAATTGCAAGACAAAACAGATTTGAGGTTATTTACAGTCATGATGTTAGACTATAAATACTCATGCACTCATCGTATCATAGTTTTTATCACGCGCATAGCATTTTATGCGAATTCCAAATCCTGCGGAGGTCTCATACACACCATAAGATTCGAAACTTTTGGAATATCAATAACACCACCAAAATGAAAGAGAGATGTGAAGTGAAGGCGCGAGCATCGCACGCGCCTCCTCGCGAGTGCGGCTCGTAGCTTAAACTCGAATTTAAAAACGCGCTTTTGACAAATTATAGCGAGAAATGTAGATTACAATGAATGTGCGAAATTCACAGATTTTTATTCGTGTAGTTAGGGGAAAGTGGGGTGCAATGTGTCATGGGGCACAGTGAACTACATGGAATTTCTCGGAGGTTTAACGTGAATAAATAATGTTTTTTCTTGTGTTGGGAAATGAGCCAAATTGGGTTTCAGTCTACGTGAAAAAACAATGATCAAGTGTTATGAATAATTATTAAAAAATAAAATAGGTTTAGACCCTTCAAAACTAAATTTTTGGGCTATCATTAAAAATGTAATAACTCAGTTTTTTCTCCAAGCCTGCTTGAGTTTTCGATCGTAAATGATAGTCCAATTATCGCTGCGTTGCTCAGTGACCATGTTTTGTTAAATTTAGTTCGATAAATGATTATTTTTCGTTAAAAACTTTGTTGATGCCTAATGGGGTACAATGTGTCACCTGTATCTTGGGGTACAATGGGCCACCGAGCGTTAGACAGAATGTAGGGTGGAATACAATCTGTCACGTATTTCGGCGATGGCCCGTGGAAGAAAATCAAAAATACTTACTGATTTGTACCCCTGGAACAGAAATTTTTCGCGTTTTGGAAAGATGTGAAAGCTAACCTCACCTTTCTGAGCAGCTCACATATTCAGTCATGATGGGTGGTATTATTGCTCGCGCGGCATTCTGTGCGCATGTTTTCTATTTATCAGCATTATGAATAATCGGTTTTCAAAGCAAAAGTATTATGAACTCACCTTGCGCCATTTTTTACATTACATGACACACTACACCCCACTAGTGGGGCACAATGTGTCATTTCGGAAATTATTTTTGATTGAATTATTTTTACATCCTCGACTCTTTTTAAATGTTGATTGCAGATTTTGTCTATGCCCAAAGGTTCAAAGAAACCAATAATGATTGCTTTTTAGTCGTAACTCTACTCTAATAACTATAAAAAATTATAAGGAAAATAGTGATACACTATGCCCCACGCTTCCCTATAGTGTCACTATACCCCAATAAATCCGCGACAAAAACTTCACGTCTGTAACAAACGTGATGAGAAAGTGGCGTGTTGCAAATACGCCAGTAGCAACTTTTTTTTAAGTACTCAGTGACGTTCATTTATTTCTTGCACTTACTTCGATTTTCATCTATCACCTGTTTCATTTTTCTGAGATGCAAGTAGTCGATGAAATCGCTGCCTTTCTACTGTCCGAAATAGTCGAGGACAATATCAATCACGTCGCCAGCATCCGAATGGGTGACAGTTCGACCAGGCACTACGTCTTCAATACTATTAGGATCGTCGTGAATAAAAAACCTTGCGAGATGGGCGGTTAATCCGTTTTCCGGTTAATCGTGGTTCTACTGTACATACATACACTTGTGTAGCAAGATGAAATCCACCAATGTTTAATCGATTTTCTAACCACAAAAATTCCAGTGATAATCGAGGACCATTACAGTCAGTAATTAAAAAATGTAATTTTGGAAAACGAAAATGAATGAGAAAACAATGTGCAAAGCTCTACTTTGCAACTTTTTTCGTTACGTATATAGTTCTTGAAAAATTCAAAATAAAATCCAAACCGCTTTGCCGATTACGACCAAATTTGGTAGGTAACAGCGCTGAATGTTATTCTTCATCTGTTTTTGAAAATTTCAGTTGATTTGGTGAGATTTAACGTGAATTGGAGCAAAACCAATAGTTTTTGAAAAATGCCAAATCCCATAAAAACTGAACTATTTTACAGATTCATTCCAAATTAAATACCGATCCCCCTTTAACATAGTTTTATTCATAAAAAATTATTTAGCTCAATAACTAAAAATTTGAGGATGCTGGAGAGCGTACAGACATTTTTCGAAAATTGCAAAGACAAATAAAATTTCAACATATTTATTAATATTTTTGAAAATTATCACAAAGAAAGGCGTCGAATTACTTCACATGTTTACTAAATTTGAGCCTGATTGTTAAGTTCTTGAGATATGTAAGTTTGAATTCTGAGTGACGGCCACACACACAAATACACACACACACACACAAGCACATCCATCCATACATTTTGTCTTAACCACTTTTCTCTCCGTTTTAGACCATTTTGAGTGTACTGACATAAGAAACTCGAAAAAAAATGTCGCAAGAAAACAACGATTCCTCTATCAGGAAGCAAAATATATAAAAATTCTTGCGGTATTGAAGAAAGTCACCGTATATTTTCGTTCAAGAGGTAAAAATTTGTAGAATGCAATAAAGTTATCTTGGCGACTTCATACTCGACACACGAGCTCGCTGACGTGATGTAACTTAAATTAGATTGAGATGAAGCAGAATTTTGCGAGTCTCGAAGTAGCAACTGCCGCTGCTTTGCTATGCTGTGTGCTGCTTCTGGACGCAGCGCGAGCGTTCCTGACGATCGATAGGGTTAGATGGGCGAGCTTGCAAGGAGCAGTAGTAGCAGGAGCAGCACAAGGAAAGTGTGGGGTGTTGCTGCCTCTCGAAATCTTTTTACCCAACCCGAAGTATCGCCCTATCCAAACGCACCATCGCAGCGTCACAAGTCAGACCAACGCCTTGTAGTTTATCAGTTCCAGTGATAAAAAGCTGCTGTCGTGGCGCCTCGATTTTTTTCTTTCAATAAATCGGAAGAATTATCCATGTAGACACATCTTGATGAATTTCTAAGAGGAAGCAAAAATACAAATGGAAACACACATTAAATCTCTCGAAATTCCAATTGGAATTTTCATAGTGCTCTAGATGATATTTTATCGATTCCTTGGGAGATTTTTCATCGGCTGCTAGGAAAATATAACGCTGAAAAAATTCCAATCACAAAAAAAAAATGAGCAATCTAAATCAATCGAAAATGGTAATATGAATAATGTCACCGAAAAAAGAATACTCGTAAAAAAATTGCAAGGGAAGCTTTATGTATTTCGATTTCGAATTACAATGTACTTTATAAAACACAGACCCAGATTAATAAACAAATTCGGCATATAAAAAGTTATGAAATAATGTGCGAATGATTGTTATTTAACAATTTTTTATTTATCGAATTTGTTTATTAATTACACTCATTTTATTAGTCGGGAGTTTTTAATTTTTATAAATTTATTTTTATTTCATTGTTTTTAAAGTAATTGTAATACTTCACCATAAGCGCTGTGAAGTGAGTTACGAAATACGCAATGATGGCGGCCATCTTGTGGCATTTTGATATACTCAAAGAGACTCTTTATTTAAACGCTTATGTCTTTCAGAAATCGCATCGAATACATACATTAATTGTTAAGACATTTTTAACCCTTTTAGAGAGCATTGTACTGATAGGAATAGTCAAATTCGTGCCATGATAATGAAACAGCCGAAATTTATAAAGATTCGCATTAGTGAAATTTGAATTGGGCTTCGTTTTCGCACGCTTTGAATCGAGCGATCACTGTCTCAGAACCGAGAAGGACTTCGCAATTTTCATCAGTAAGAAAACTGCTGACCGCTAATAGTCACATACGATGAAAAATAACTGTTAACGATATACAGTCGCTGCCTATAATATACTATAGTGAAACATATACTCCCATCTTTTTCACCTGCGGGCAGTCGAGAGTAATGAATGGCACGAAAACCAACTTTATGCATTCCAATATCGAAAAAAGAAAAATGGTTTTTTTTTGTAACACGTGCATGAACAGCGGTGCTTTTCATGGCAGTTTTGCGGGCCGCAAGTGGCTAGTTTCATAGCAGTGTTGCAACGATAGGTTGGCGCATGCGCAGTTGGCGATTCCTTCACTTTCGACCCTGCTGTTTCACTTTCGACCCTAGGGTGGAAAGTTGGTAACCTCTCTTTTCACTGTTCGTCCCGAAAAACTATCATTCAAAGCACCACCATTCATGCACTTGTTACAAAAAATATGGTGTGCAACACGAGCCAACTTTCGGCCCTTGTGGCACAATATTTGTGATACTAGTGCGAAAACTCGTACTTTTTCACTAAGGTTGTAACGTTGGTCGTATCACCTCCAGGCGAGTGTTGTCCACATCCGAACCGCTGTCTATAGTCCGCTATTTCTTACAAGTATCGCATACTACTTTTTGAAAGAAGTTTATAAAAACTTACCCTTTTTGTGACTACATTGTGGCGAAAGCGTGTGAGAAAGAAGTTCTTTGCGCGCGAGGACGCAGTAAATGTCTAGAAAAGTAGAGAGTGCGTCATTGCACATGCGCAGTCTTTTGACTTGTAACCGAAAAACGTTGAATTCGTACGCGCTACAAGCTCGAAAAGGGAGATTTTTTGTGCATGTGTCTTTTATCGTTCTCTGTAAAAAATCATACGAAACACTGGTGGACAGTGCTCCGCTAGATGGCGAAGGAACGAAGCGTTTCTCGCAAATGACTTGACGCCCCAGCGTATATAAGACTGCAAAGCTGTTCAGAGTTCGACTATACACGAAAGGGTATCTACCCTTCGTTGACGATCCTTTGTTGGATGACTGGACACCAAGGTGTCAAGGTGAACACCGTCTGGTCCTGGTGTCCACCATCCTGGATTCTGCGATTGAATCGTCAAAATTCGCCGATCGTCCAGGGCATGGAGACCAGAGTAAAGGAGGCCGAACGTAGTACTTTGGATGTGGTCACGAAACGGTGACTAAAATTAGCTTCGGATATCAACTCATGGTGGCGTTGTAGACAAACGTGGACTCAGGAGAGACAGAGACAGAGATAACCTTTTAGCGGGAATTTTGAAAAGACATTTTTTTGTGCTTACAAACTATTTTTATTTTGTTGTATATATATTCTATTCTATTCTATTCTTAGAATAGAATAGAATAGAATAGAATAGAATAGAATAGAATAAAATAGAATAGAATAGAATAGAATAGCATAACATAGCATAGCATAGCATAGCATAACATAGCATAACACAGCATAGCATAACATAGCATCGGGATCCCACCCCTGGAGCGACACTTGTGGTGAATTTTAGAAGCTTCACATAATCACGATTCCTGAACCAAAATTTCGGCGCCTCCTGCGCAGAAAAAAATAGTCCCGGCATAACTTCCCCCGGGAGTCCTGCCGGGAGTTCTTACGAGACTATTCTTTTCTGCGCGGGCTTCCCGTTTGCGTTCGGCCTCTTTTACTCTCGTCTCCATGGTTCAGGGTGGAGTCCGGGATGGAGTCTAAGATAGTCCAGGTAAAAGTCCAAAATGAACACCAGGATAGACTCTGCGATTGATTCGCCGAGATTCGCAGATCATTTAGGGTGAAGTCCAGGAGAATGTTTGGAGTCTCGCATGGAGACCGGAAAAATTGTATGAGTCCTGGATGGAATCCACATGGAGTCCTTTCGGGAGATCCGGATGAAGTAATGGACTTCAGGAATCCAATCGGTACTCCCGCCCGGACTGCCCAGATTCCATCCAGGACTCCATTCGGAACTCCACCCCCGACTATTTTTTTCTGCGCGGGATAACAAGCCCAAATTGTGTATGTAAATGTAATAATATTCAGCCATGAAATTTATTCATTTATTTAGAACAAGGATGCAAAGCTGAACCTTGCACATTGCTTCCTCATTATGTATCGCTTCTTACAAAGCGTCCACTACGAAGCCAAAATCGATTAACATACTTCCTCATGAAGGTTGCTTTATAAAAAGCAATAAATAATGAGGAAGCAATGTGCAAGGATCAACGTTGCATCCTTTTTCGCACTGGTTTGACAGTAGTATATTACGATACAAATTCGGTAAAACTTTTTCTGACGAGAGTGAGTTTGCAGCACGAGCTGAAAGGAATGAATTGCCCTATTGTTAAATTAATTTTTTTTAAAAATATTATATCTTTAAAAAAACAGTTTGTACGGGCTAAATTAATATGCAAAGGTTTCACGTAGATATTCGAACTATTTTTTGAGTTATAGCATTTGGAGCAAAGGAAGAATTCGAGGCACAGGTAACCAACCGAACCGGTCCATACGGTCACCACGAACGTTGAGCCGCGTCTTGAAAAACTATATTTTTCAAAACGGTGCTTACGACATGTCAGGCTAAATTAATGAATCAAATTTTTAACAACTAGGTATCCAAATATGAATGAGTAAATCGATATCTAAAAATCACAATTTTTTTAACCGTCCTAATGACTATTATGTATTTTCCCACTATTGGTCCTCGAATTTCCTGTCACATATGCACTCTTTAAATTACTAAATCATTGAAATTCATAATTCTCCGCACTAAAGAAAATCATAAAATTGCATCAAATAAATGTTGAGCGTAAAAGCACCTCTGTGTTTATTAATAATTAAGATTTCTGTTACCCTCCGTTACTTTTATTTTCTGCGTAAGCTGAGTCAGAAAAAACAAACACTCCTGCGTTTGTCGACCGTAGAAGGAAGTGTGTGTGTGTGAAAGAGAAAGAGAGATGAAAATTTTAGAAATTTTTCACTCGTGGCATGTAAAAGCTTCTTGCAGCTCTGTGGCGTTACGTATTACACATACACATACACGGAATGGTAGATGGCACATAGGTAGTGTGTACGAGTGCAGTGCGTCCGGCGATGGGAGGACAGGCGAAATCATGAGAGCCGCGGTGCGTGAAATTGAATTTTACTTCGAGCTCCATACTCGTCGTACATTCACGCGGAGACTCGTGGTTCGCTCAGTACTGTAACTGCTACGAGCAGACAAGGCGCAGCACAGTAAATACAGTAGCAATGCACCGCCACCGAGTCTACGAAGTAGATACATCATAATAATATTTTTGCTTCCTCACAGAGGAAGCTTTGTTTTCATGAAAAAAAATTTGTTTCGAGATTTTCATGCCAGAACTGTCAAAATGGTCGAAAATATCGAGAAAAGTGGTTTAGAAAAATTGTCCGGATGTGTGTGGGCGATTCCAGCTGAATTTTTCATACTCTGACCCTGAGCCCCATAAATAATATTGACAATTTTTTATCAAATAATATTTTGAAAAAGAAAAGACACGTATCTTTTGTTTGATGGTACGGCTAATATTTTTGTAAAAAATGGAATTTTTCAGGTTTTACATATTTTTAATCGTTAATATCTTGGATATTAACAGTCCTATCGAAAAATATCCACAATGAAATTTGTTTAGTTCGCAAAGAGCTACATAATGTATATATAAAATATTATTTTAGTTTTTCTAAAATTTTGTTGTATGACATTACACAACAATATGTCGTATTGGTGAACAAGCGCCTTTTTAAAATAATTATATATACTTACAGAAAAATTCTGTTTCAAAGTACGAAATTTTTGAGACCCTATCTAGAATGGGGAGATTTTTTTAATAAGAAGTTGTACCTAATTGAATTTTTTTAGTATCCTGAATTCTTGCATAAAAATTGAAACGTAATATTTCTCGATAAGAAATCCTGATAACCTACATAGGGTTTCAAAAATGTCGTAATTTTAAACAGAATTTTTATGTAAGTATATAAAAATGTTGAAAAAATGGCGTTTTAATGAATTTAATGTAAATAGAAAATTCATTATCGCCAACACTTAGGAAATACTGATAACTGTATAGTTTATTTTGTAGTTAGGATTTTGCATTAATACCTTGAAGCGATACAGAAAAATCATAACGTATTAATATTTTATGTATAAATTATGAATGTACATTATGGATAGCATTAGCTTAAATCAATACCAATCTTGCTTTTACATTTATTTATTTGTAAAGAACCATTAATCGCACACAGACTATTTCCAAAAAATGCAATGTCTATTATTCCGTTAATTTTTATAAAGAAAGGAGCGTAATAGCGTAGTCAATTTCAGCTTGATTTTTCTCTGCTCTGTACTTTAATAACGCCGTTATTAAGATAATATAACTGTATAAAATTAATTACCGATTTTAAGATACTGAAGTTTGGATTTTCTAACCTTGTCACACACACACACACACCAAATGTTCAGCTTTTTTTTCTAAACCACTTTTTTCGTTGTTTTGGACCATTTTATGTATCCAACCATGAAAATCTCGCATTGAATAAAAATAACGAACAGAAAGAAAGTGAGTTTGTAAATTGTAGGTGATTACAAAACTGGTTTCAGGCAATAAAATTCTGAAAATCTAATTCCTGTTTTATCTTTTGGGGTTGAATATAAGAGAAAGAAGGAGCGTTACGTAAAAGGCGAGATGAAAGTGGAAACTAAGTTGAGACGCGGGTACGTCTCGTGGCTACGGGACGACGTCGTTGCCACGGTGAGAGAGTCTCATCTTCGTGTAAGGGCCGAAGCTGCGTGTACGAGGACCACCAAGCGGGTTATCGGTGGTACAGAATATTATCGAACGAACGACGTTGCGGATGACGCGGCTGTGCGATTGGGGGGTGGCGCAGGGAGAGAGAATTCTCCCGTAGAGGCGTCCTCCGTGTTGCTGCGAACACCGTATAAACTTTTCCAATGACACGACGTCCTGCCTGCGAGGAATTCATAAGGGTCCACGAGAATCGTGCGCGACTTTCGTCGTTTCTGGTAAAAACCTATATACGCCCAAACCAACACGAGATTACGTCTGATAACGCTCGTTTTCAAACACTGCGAATGAGAGTTTGCACAGGCCTTCCAGTATAGGTTCTTCCAGTAGTTATAACAGGGCTAATGCCTGGTCCAGTAATGGCTATTAAGCGATGGTAGCCACTACTGAGCAACCTTTGAGCCATTGCTGGCTACCAGCAGCGAACAGTAGTCTTCGACCATGTAAAGTCTGCCAACATTTTACCACGACTGGGTCTTTGCTTGATATCAGACGTGACCAACGAGCTCTCGCCAAGTAATGACTGATGCAATTTGCCATGACCGGACCATTGACTTAACCGCAATTGTTTTAATCCACCAGTACTGGCCTGCTTGGGTCGCCAGCATCGGCAACACCCTGGTTCTGCAGGACCCATCTCTATACGAGAACTTGTGAACCCTTTTTTCCTACACACGTTTCATTGAGCACGACGAAGTTGTACACGGCACGAACTCAACAGGGCGAAATTGTAAAGAGATTACCTCCCGCGTAAAAATTATGTGTCAAGAAAGGAGACTGGGTAGTCCAGAATGGAGAATGGGATTTAATTCAGTCCCATTATCCATCTTGGACTCCATCCTGGACAGCCCAGACTCTATCCTGGGTTCCATCCTGGATTCTGTCCTGGATTTCATCCCGGACTAAACATCTTTTCTTACGCGGGCTTCTACACGACAAACGCTTGCTAATACACGGAAAGAAAGGCTTGGTTGAAACAACCAAGTGCTATGGTTATATATGCGCCAGACAATTAATTGGTTAGACCAACCAAGTAATTTGTTAGGTTACCAATTTCTTGGTTGGACTAACCAAGTGACTTGGTAAGTTAACCAAGTGTCTTGGTAAGCTAACCAAGTGACTTGGTAAGCTAACCAAGTGACTTTGTAAGCTAACCAAGTGACTTGGTAAGCTAACCAAGTGACTTAGTAAGCTAACCAAGTGACTTGGCAAGCTAACCAAGTGACTTGGTAAGCTCAATTCATCATAGAAAAAATGCCCAAGTGCGGTAGGCCGACAGTCGACGGTAAGTTGGCAACAAGTCAGCTGCCGACGTTCGGTTCTCGATTCCGTGTCAACGTCGAAGAACCTATTGTTAGGGAGTAGGGCCGACATCGTATTCGCGGCACCGCGCTGCGGACGCTACACCAAAATATCGGTTGACACAACAAACACATTTTCCTAAATTCCCTACAATTCAGCTTGGTTATGACAAACATCAGTATTGGTATTGGCACGAACCAAGTTTTATTGGCCGAAACCCTGTCAGTTGCGTTAACTATCTGTGATTGCCACCTTACCTAATTGATTGGTTGATACAACTATTCGAGTAGGCAAGGTTTACTTGCATAATGCAAAACGCATTATTGCTTCTTGTACTAGAATATACAATTGTGCTAATTGTGCAACATTATAAATAATCGCGTATCGCCCCTTCAACGGTACAATTAAGACTTCAAAAACATCGTTTTGGAGGTTGTATAAAAGAAACACGCATCAGTGTCGATTCGTTATTTCATCAAACTTGATTTAAAAAATAGTACTAGTCGGTGCAAGCATAGAAAGTGAAACATTTTCTTGTGTGGATTTTTTCTAACTTTAGCCATCTGTGCAAATATATCTTTCATTTTACATTTGTCGTAGAGTTCTAGTTCAGCCACTAGAGCAAGCAGGTTTCGCAGGGTCCAATTTTCTTCGTAGCAAGACTCCTGCCTGGTCCTGACATAAGAATTCCCATTGAAAGTTCTTTCACAGAGGAACTTACCTGTACACTACACGGAAAAAAAAGATTAGTTGCCATAGCCAAGAAATGAGTTGACACAACCAATCGATTATTCTATTTATCTTACAACTCAAATGGTAATACCAACGATTCGAATGGTAATGCCGACGTTTCGAATGATAATACCGACGTTTCGAATGATAATACCGACGATTTGAATGTAGTTCCAACTATTCGAGTGGTAGTCCCAACGATTGGATTAGTTAATCTAACTAATCTCGCGAGAACTAATCATGAATAGTTGAGGTTTCTATTCGATATGGTTGAGGCAACTAATTTTTTAGACATCGTGTACAGCAAATCGAAAACGTAGTTGCTACAACCAAACATTTCTTTCCGTGTAATTTTTTTCTTGCGTAGTAACTTTTTTTTTACGAAATTCCTTGTAACTTCTGTGAACTTACCTGCCATGGTAATTTGTATATTTTGATTTGACAGAATCCTTCGGTGAAGAGAGTTCAATCTTTTAAATCCAATGCCGTCCAGCAGCATTACCTAAATTATAGAAAAGTGTCAAAATGAAAAGAAGTATTGGCACGGATGGAGGTGGCTACAAAAAAAAATGACCACTTATAAAATATTTCACTTCTTGTGATTGGCTAGTAATATTTTTCATTAAGATGAAAGATTGTATATGTGCAATTGCAGCATTGTTGAAGTTACATGATTTTTAAATGTTTTGATCCTCTCAGTGACATTACACATGCATTCCCAAGGATTCGAGTAGTAGCCTCAACGATTGGATTTGTCGTGTATAATATATAACAAGAACTAGTCGTGAATAGTTAAGTCTACCATTCGAAGTGGTTGGGTTAATGAATACATGAGTTGTCGCAAGTTATTTGAATAAACTCAGACACAATAAATTTAATACGTAGTTAGCAAGGTCGGAATATAACATACCGCCGTTGTTACCATTTCGACATAATGTTCGCGCTACACCGACCTTAGCGACAGTGTTGTGCCGACATTCTACGTTGGCCGGTGCTGTCGTCCCGACATTCACCTAACTCTGAAAACGCGCCTGGCTGATTACGGCAGTATTCATTAGTCTGATAATACTGTTTGTACCAACTCCATTCAAATTAGGATCAAACGGTTTGTATGATATTTGAATGAAGTTTGTACAAGATAACGTCTGCGAGTTGGCAAGAAATTTTATCAAACGTTTGTAATTTTTATTTACTGAACAGTGGAAGTTCTATACATACTAGCAACAACGCTCGCGCTCCGCGCGTGGTACGTTTTGGTGACTTCGCGTCTTTTTTTTTAGCTAAAGCGATCCTGAAGAATCAATGTATATGTTTACCCAATATAGTAAGTAGTCAGAATTACGCTACTTTCATAACATACTTTTGATAGAATAATTACATATCCTCTTTAAGACCGCTCTACCACCATCAATTTCAGATGCTATAAAAAGGCAGCTTTATTAGACATTCCTCAAAACTCATATCTAATGGACAGCGTTCCTATTTCATCCCACAAAATAATTACTTTCGATGTGCTGTGTTATTAAGAGAAGATATTATAATCGCTGCAAATTATTATTCTCAATCAAAAACAGAAACAATAAGTCAATTGTATTACGAATTCTATTTCCAAAAGAATTACGGATGAACAACACCATTCATTACTAAGATCAGCGTCGCTTTTGTTTAGAAATAAAAATGAGAACCTTTCAAACCTCTATGGAAAAATAATTATCTATACATCGATTACTTTTTGTTTGTGTGGAGATAGTTCTATTCAATATCACAACTACGAAAAAGACAGCCATGTAGTCACTGGCGATACGAGACTCTGCAGCGGCCATGGCAGAACAGCGAGAGCGACAGTTCAAAATGCGCGCCATACGCGGCAGCCTCAACAGACTGAAGTTGGCGTCGGAACAGTCGTCACCGACCAATCGGAAGACTCGAAAAGCGGCTTCAGTCTTTCGAGTTCGATGTGCCATGTCTTTTTTAAGAAAGGAAAATCAGTATTCTGTTTTTGAAGTTGTAAAAACGTTAATAAAAAAATGATAGATATACAGTTTGACATCATAAAACGGTCTTTAGCTTTTTCTAATTAAAAAAAAATGTCCGTACACAGACTTGATCCGTGAACTTCACGGACATGAACCCTCATACTTAGCACATTTCGCTATCGGATTAGTATTGAAAATGATAGTCAGTAAAGTAATATCTCTTATCTTCACCAAATTGTTATTTGACAATTATAATTGCGGAACTAATTTTTTCGCAAGCATTAAGGAGATTGGAGTGCTCCACACTAATCAAATCAGTGCTAAATTTTTAAAAGCGTTTTTACAAATTCAGATGGTTTAATAATCTGTTCCAAGGTGTTAATCACATAGCAGCATTAGTTCTTGATATTCAAATACATTCACAGCTTTCATTTGAACAGTAAATCGATCAATATCTGCAAATTTCCGATGTCATGTTTTTTCATCGTCTTCACCCTCGACGTCAACGACGTCGGCGGAAAAATATTTCTCAAAGCACTTGGTGTCAACTTCTCCTCAAATGCGCTTCAAGATATTTAGAAAATCTTGCATGCGCATAGTGTAAACTCTTCTTCAGGAGTGCTTCGCGAAATTCACGCAGGTCGTCTAAAGACACTTCGTGCAAAGTCGTCCCGGAGCACGCGTCAAGCAATTCATGAAGACCGCCTTGGGATGTTTCGTGAATTCTTTCCGTTGTGAAATTTCCAAAAATATATATTAGTGTAAATAATTTTTATAATTATAAACGCACATTTGTTAACATTGTTAGAATTTTTTTCTAAACGGATTGCATAAAATTTGTGTGTAATAGTGTCAAATCGTCTTTCACACAGTTTGTACAAAATTGATTCAATTCCGCGGACGCATTCTTATTAAAAATTCATTCAAACGCGGTGAATCGAACTGTTTGAAACAAGTTTGATATAAACGGTGCTATCAGGGCACCACGAAACTTCGCGCAGCAAAATTTGGACACGGCAAGTCTGTTCACAGCACTAGTCAGAAACATTTCTAGTCAGGTGAACATTTTTAAAGACGCCATCATATTTTGTAATTTTATTTTGTTTCTCTAACTGTTGTGTTGAAACTGCAACACGCTAGCCAAAGTAGGTCGATAAGTCAGAGTTGTAACTTATCACATGACAACTCGACTAAAAGTACAAATATCGGACAGCATCACTGCCATGTCTTTGATGTCCCACGAAAGACAATTTTGGGCGAAAAGTCTGCTCTTTATATGCACCGCCGTAGATCTTTTCGTTTACGAGAAAAGTCGTGGTTATTCGCCATCTAGTGGCTGAAAACTCACTCAATGTTCTCTGGGTTTGTTTATCATACAAATATGACATGCCAATGTTTCTTATGGTGTTTAGTAATTACAACATTTCTTATCCACTCTAGATTCACAATTCTACTTATTTGTGCTGTCGCTAGATGTCGAATTCGTGTACCGATTCTCGTAAATGGAAGTGACTACGAAGGCACATATAAGCGGGGAGGTTTCATGCCGATTCGTCCTTTGGCATTATACCGCAGGGCAATATATCGATTTTTTATCGCTATCTTCGGGTCGTTATAAAATAATAGCGACCCAGCGCTTTTGAAGAAAAGAAGGACTTAAAAAAACCTCAAACAACAAACGTATGCTGTTAGGAAAATTTTACATATGTAGTGGCTGAATAAATTCGCGACATCATCATTAACCATGTTCTTATTTGCGAATCTAAAAAATCCCTACATGTTGATAATCCCAAAGCAGTATAGGAAATTAATACTGATCGACGGGAATAAGTCCCATGTAAATGAAGATTACTCCAATGTTTTCGGCTTTCAAAAAGATACAGTTACAACGGATTACTATACTGTTACGGAATAGTCGTTGGTGTAATCAAGCAAATTTGGGACGATTATTATACGTGTTGTAAACTGTAAGTTGTTTATATTAGCTTTTACAATAGACCCCATGTGTCACCGCCGTCCCATATTTTCTGCGAGTGGCAGCTATATTCGCGGATCCATTTCTCTCCGTGTAGAAGCGCAAATACAGCTCAAACTTTTTTTTTTAACTCTGTTTTCAAAAAGTGTATAAATTTCTGAAAAAATGCATACATATTAAAAAAGTTTACGAATCATTTTGGTTTGAAAAAAAGTCTACTTTGACGGGTGGTTTATAGAATAATTTCTTTTCATCAATTTCTTAATAATATTTTTGAATTATTATTACACAAAATCAATATTTTCAGCAACTTCAACGTACTTGATTTTTTCAGATATATAACTCATCGTAAAGTGTTTAACATTAACTCTGAAACTCACGTTTCGCGGTACTATACCGTCCCCACATCTGTAAATGTAGTGTTTAAAAAGTTTCCAGCTTATTTTACAAAATTTTACTTAATCATCGGAAAGAAATATTTTATAACTACGAAAAAATTAATTTGTTTTTATTTGGCATTTTTTTTATTGCAGACCTCACATTTATTTTTTCTCTATCAGAAATGATGCAATTATTTTTTTCATCCATAACAAATGTGGAAAATACGAGGATATAAAAAATTTGGTGGCAAAAAACGATCGGTCTCCATGCGGGTCTGATTCTGACGCATATTTTGAGGCTCGATTAATATGCACGATGAGCGATGAGTTGATATGATGGACGTAATGTGAGGAAACTGACGGAAGAGGAACGAGAAGGGAATTTATTGATTAATGCTTTATCATGCCATGAAAAATTGCACTCGAAGACAACGAAATGCGCATAATTAATAAAAATTAATACGAGCGGAGATGCATAAAAATGGAATAATATTCAAAATACAAAAGAGGAGAATACGTACATAATTTAATCGTCAATATATCAAATGAAAAGTAATATATCAAAATATAAAAATATCAAATCGTCAATATATCAAAAAGCGTGTTAAAAGAAAACCATTGAATTGCAATATTATATCACGATTAAATGTTAATATTTGAGCGTTTTATTATAAAGTTGATCAGATCTTTATTAAGAACGAAAAGTGACGAGACTTGAAAAGATCGTAGCAGTCCTGGCAACTAGTGAGTAAAAACGATTGATTAATAGTTGAAGTAACGACTAATATAGTTATATTATGTAGTAATTGCAACTAATGAAAGTAAACTATATAAAAATAGCTAAATTATACACACCCGTTCCCAATAATTTGGTGATAATTTCAGTACTTCGCAATAAGAGGAAAATGTAATTAAAAATGCACGTTATTGGAGATACTAAGAACAATATTTTATTATGATAATAATAATAATAATAATAAAAATAATGATAATACTAACACGTTGTTAATATTTAAAAAAAAAATAATAGTAAAATCGGATTTTGAGAAATATGAATTTTTTCGTACGAAATAAACCCGCATATTTGGCCGAATACACATTTAATTTTTTAAGAGTATTTTTACAAAACGGTGCGTTTAATTACTGTAAAACTTGTTTTGTATAATATGGAACCGTTCTCCGACAACATATCCAAAAGTTGCGAGTTTTCGAATATTTTTTAGAATTATATAAAAAATTCTGTTTTGCAAGAAAATTCGTTAAAAAATTATATGAATTCGAAATGACTTAATTTAATTTCTAAAAATATAAATTAAGGTTTTATACATGTGTTTTAATCAATCGATTTTAACGACTTTTATTATTTAAAATGAATGTTCTTAGTATCTACAATATGCCTGTTGATTTTTTTCAGGCCTTTTTTCGTTGGGAAGGAGGTATATAAATCCTTTTTTTAATGTATCCTTAATATTCGTCATCCAATGGTGAACAACTATCGGGATTACCACGCTTATTTGTTCGCAGTATACATTATTTTCGTGTTTGAGATTAAAGTAGGCGGTGATTAAACCTATGAATAGAAAAGAATCGATCTTTTCGCCAATTCCTGATGATGACAAAGCATAAGGTATTTCGAGCCGGAACCCGGAACCATGACGAAAGTGAAGACGAAGACGAAGACGAAGAAGACGAAGAAGACGAAGAAGCCGAAGAAGACGAAGAAGACGAAGACGAAGAAGACGAAGAAGACGAAGAAGACGAAGACGAAGAAGACGAAGACGAAGAAGACGAAGACGAAGAAGACGAAGAACACGAAGACGAAGAAGACGAAGAAGACGAAGACGAAAAAGACGAAGAAGACAAAGAAGACGAAGACGAAGACGAAGAAGACGAAGAAGACGAAGAAGACGAAGAAGACGAAGAAGACGAAGAAGACGAAGAAGACGAAGAAGACGAAGAAGACGAAGAAGACGAAGAAGACGAAGAAGACGAAGAAGACGAAGAAGACGAAGAAGACGAAGACGAAGACGAAGAAGACGAAGACGATGAAGATGAAGACGAAGACGAAGACGAAGACGAAGACGAAGACGAAGACGAAGACGAAGACGAAGACGAAGACGAAGACGAAGACGAAGACGAAGACGAAGACGAAGACGAAGACGAAGACGAAGACGAAGACGAAGACGAAGACGAAGACGAAGACGAAGACGAAGACGAAGACGAAGACGAAGACGAAGACGAAGACGAAGACGAAGACGAAGAAGATGAAGAAGACAAAGAAGACGAAGAAGACGAAGAAGACGAAGAAGACGAAGAAGACGAAGACGAAGAAGACGAAGAAGACGAAGGATCGACGTGGACCGTTTCATGCGGACGTTGTGTCGAGACCTGTGAGATCAATACGTACTGACTGCCACCCTCTCGCGCTTTGTTTCCCTCTTGCTCTAACCTACGGCACGGCTTTCGTTCTCTCGTACTCACTCTCACCCCATAACACTTTCTATTTTCTATCTCTCTCTTCTGCTCGCACCCACTCGTACGGTTGTCGCGCGTGCTGAGGCTCCCTCCCTACCACCCTTCGCGTCTCCACCCGCCTTTTGCTTTTTCGTCCACGCCATTCCATCCATGCCGAAAACTCGGTAGCCATCCTCGCCCATGCCTACTCGATCCATGGTTTTGCCTTACATTGGCTCTTTCGAGCGCGCGTTTCCTCGCCCGTATCAGCAGCCTCGCTTCCCTTTCGTCCCGCTGTTTCTCCTCAACAGCAGCTCGTCGCGATTCTTCCACGACATTTTCGCGCGGATTTATCGCCGTTATTATTTTCACGCACAGGTTTGTCATGCGAGGTACACACTATGCGAATGGGGAAATGATTCTTGGGGCTTGGGTATACGTGCACCAACTCCTCTATGGGTTATTGTTGCTTCTATAGAACGATCGAATACGAATATTTTCTATACTCTTCGATGACTCTTCAAAACCAATATATTGTTGGTAATCTCAAGTGTATGTCGCTTCAGGGCCAGTGAAGTCAAGGAAGGTTCTGATGTAATTTACCACGGCCGTTGTAACAACTGTCCTATTTTATAATAGTTGAGAATTAAATCAGTTTTGCTTCCTGATAGAGGAACACGAAAAAAACGACTTTGTTAGCGCAACAAATAAATTGGTTACCTCCAATCAATTGTCTTGGTTATATATGCGCCAGGCGATTTTCTGGTTGCGTCGACCAATGGAACTTGGTAAGATTAGATTAGTTAAAGGAACCAAGTCATTGATCGAACGAACTACGATTAAATAATGAGAATAACCAATTTACTTGGTTAGAGCAACCATTTCACTCTGGTTTAACCCATTTACTTGATTTGCGAAACCAATGTACTTGGCTAGAATAACCAATTTTCTTGGCAGGATCAACCAATTTTGTTAGTTTGAACAGCCAATCTACTTGGCTGGATCAACTCATCCACTTGACTAGATCAACTGATTTTCTTAGCGGGAAAAAAAAATTGCCGTCAACGCGTTCATTTGATCAAATTTTTGAACGTTTCAAACTTCGCGTTGAAATTTATAAAAGTGACGCGATCTTTGGTAGTGACTTGCGAAAAATCGGTAAATCGATTCGGATTTTATGGAGTTGTTACATTTTCAAAAAATGTATGCTGTTGCGTCAATATTTCCAAAATTTGATCTAGAGAACACAAATTTCCCATGTAAATGAAACAATGTTCAGTGATGCTACATATCTAATTTAGTGAAGATCGGTGGAAAGGTTCAGATTCTGTAGGAATACAATTTCTTGGGTATATTATCTTTTACGACCAAAATTTTGATAAAATTCGGTATTTTATTTATTTACTTAAAACAAGAATGCAAAGTAAAACCTTGCGCATTGCTTCATCATTATTTTTCGCATTTTACAACGTTCCCGCTCCAAATTTCAGGTGAAATTAGTAAATACACGATATTTGAAACACGTATATTTAATTTTTTTAATGGAAATTCAATTGCATTGAAAAAAAAAGTCAAAACGCTTAAAAACGGAGGTCTTTAGGTTAAAAATTATTACATACAAGAACTAATATTTTTTTTTTATTTAAATATTTGTGCCCAAGAAAAGATTTAAAAAATAATTTATGTTTTTACCTGTGTTGGTTAAAAATAATGGAGAATATACAATTAAACGAAAATAGCAAAATTAATTAATTCGTATTAATTAGAAAAGAATTAGTAGGGCTCCAATATTTGACATATCTTCACTTCATATTGTAGTAAACAACCTGTAAAATTTTGAGGCAAATAAAAAATTAGATGCACGGATTTCTGTCAGCAGCTGGTGGAATGATCCATATATTCCTTAGTGATCATAATTACCTCATTCTCTCCTACTTTGTTCTTTCCGTGCATTAAGTCAAGAATACCATAAATATTCATCAAAGGTACATTGTTAGAAAAGATTGGAAGTTTTTATGCATAAACTCCTCGATTAAGTTTAATGTCCAATTGTTTTGTAAGATTAAGTCAATTTATTGCAAATACTATACCATACATTAATTTTGTATTGCAATCGTTTATATTAAATTTAGTATACTAGTTTATGCTTGGAAACTTTCAGTACTTGTACACTAAATTTTTATTTACAATTTTGATTACAGTGTAATTATGGAGGTGTACAACTACAGTTGTTATGCAGCTGCGTCACTTGGAATAAAATCTTGATAAAATGTTGACGCCTTCCTTCTAAAAAGATCTGGACCGTCGACGAAAAAAAAACTTCTAGTAGGAGAACTCTAACAATGGGCAGGGCGACGGTTTCCGAGGCGTGAACCATTGGAGGGAGATTGTGACCTTTAATCGATCTTCGCCTCCGAATCATTGGTGATAGATTATCGTAGTGGTGGCTTCGGTCGCAAATGTAGAAGCTGGGAAAAGTGATGAAGATATGGGAGCGCTTAGAGCGAAAACACGTTTCGTTTTTGCTAACCCATGCTTCGTGTGTTTTTGTTCCATTCTGTCAGCTTTCCGGTTACCTGCTGGAAATCTTAGGAAGTAATAAAAGCCCGGAGTCAATGTCACAAATCACAAGCCTTGCACTGAAAGAAATGATTAGTTGCCATAACCAAAAAAATGAGTTGACAGAACCAATCATTATTCTATTTCCCTTGGAAATTCAAATGGTAGTGAGAACGATTCGAATATAACTATTCGACTGGCAGTCCCAACGATTCACAGAAAGAAATGTTTGGTTGTGGCAACTACGTTTTCGATTTGCTGTACACGATGTCTAAAAATTAGTTGCCTCAACCATATCGAATAGTAACCTCCACTATTCACGATTAGTTCGCGCGAGATTAGTTAGGTTAACTAATCCAATCGTTGGGACTACCACTCGAATAGTAGGGACTACTATTCGAATCGTCGGTATTATCATTCGAATCGTCGGTATTACCATTCGAATCGTTGGTATTACCATTTGAGTTGTAAGATAAATAGAATAATCGATTGGTTGTGTCAACTCATTTCTTGGTTATGGCAACTAATCTTTTTTTTTTGAGGTTACTATTCGATATGGTTGAGGCAACTAATTTTTGAGACATTGTGCACAGCAAATGGGAAACGTGGTTGTGACAACCAAACATTTTTTTCCGTGTGAATGGTCGAGATGCTTTTCATGTCGTCGAAAGCTATCGGTTTTTTTAAGTAATGGCAATGATTATGATGGTGATGTTGGATCGCTGGTCATGCCAATTGCGATTACACAGCATACACATAGACTCTAGTATATTACTATATATTTCTTAAAATGGTGGTTCAACTACTGATACATGACGCGACTTAACCCTTTGAAGCATAGTGACATACTGGTATGTCACCTATTCACATGGAAAAAAAATGAGTTAGGCACACACAAAAAGTGGTTGCACGGACTCACTTTTCGTTACTCCATATAACCACGCATTTGTGAGTTGGAACAACCCCTTATTCGTTGTCTCAACTCATAAAATGGTTATAGTCACTAAATAAATCGTTCTACCAACGCATTTATAGCCAACTCATAAAATGGAAGTTGTGCCAACTAACCTTTTTTCTCCGTGCAGTAACCATTTTCTGAGTAGTTGGCGTTATTTTCACTTATTTATCGAACTTTTTAAAATTTATTTTTCTTATCAATATTATATTCCAGAATAAGAATTGCTGTGCAATAATTCGAAATTATTGTTTGTTTTCATTATGTACATAAGCAAACGATGAAAAATAGCAGTTTTTCTGGAGAAAATTCATTATTTCCGAAAGTTGTCAAAAATTCAACGCCAACGTTCCCATTTGAGAATTTTCGCCATCACTGATTGCGAATTCGTGGTCAGATTTCTAAAATTCAAGGTGGCGGATCCAAAATGGCGGAATAAAATTTTAAAAACGATGGAAATCTCATGAAGATCCATATCTACAGGTTTGTGAGGACGCCCCAGATCCCCACACGGAGAAAAACGCTTGATTGGGCTTACTAAGATTTTGGTTAAAAATTTTACCAAGAAAAATTTGGTAGGCGTAACCAAGTTATTGATTAGGCGTACTAAATACTTGGTTGTCTTACCAAATCCTTGGTTATGTTAGCTAATAACTTGGAAATGTTAGTCAATAACTTGGTTGTGCCCACCAAGTTTTCTTGATAACATTTTTATCCAATTTTTTAGTAATTCTATCCAAGCTTTTTTCTGAGTGCAGATCGAATCCGTGGTCAGATTCCCGAAATTCATTCTGCATTCTGGTCCGCCATATTGGATCCACCATTCTGAATTTCCAAATACTGAGTACAGATTCGTAAGCAGCGACCCCAACAACCCCCAAGAGTCAACTTTCACTTTTACCAAACGACTTTTTGCACTCTGGTCCGCTATATTGGATCCGCCATTTTCAAATTTCATATTCTAAGTTCAAATTCGTAGTCAGCGACCCCAAGAACCCCCGTTTCTGTAATTACAAGTCGATAGCATGTAAGGAAAAATGTATGGTCAAATTTCTCTTTATGTCACTTAAAAAAAAGTTCAAACTCACGATAACATTTTGCGAATTCCTTTATTCGTTGCGAGATATGCAAAAAAAGAGATAGACTTATTCCCTATTTTCCTTGTTTGTTTTTTATTATCTATTTGTCTATCACTTCTCAACATTTTCGTTAACATTTTTTTTCTCGACACTTATGACGTAGTGGTCCATCAAAATTGCTTATTATTTTCATGTGAAAGGTCACAATGCGCTACGTACAAACATGGAGCTAACAATTGTTAACATGGTAAGCGTATATAAGGTCGATGTTCCCGTCAATGATACACTTAAGATAGTAACAAGAATATGTTTTACAAAAAAATTAGTTGCAATACCAATTGTAGGTGTATCGATGGAATGCGATCGAGTATCTTCTTAAGCAACGTTATTTTAGCAGTACGAACGCCGTAAAATTATAAACTGATGCCTTTGGTTAGTTGCAATATTTGAGAAGTCCCCCAGAAATCCCAATTTAGTATTGATTCTTTATCCGAGTTTCTCATTGGTTGTCGTCAACATTCGCTTCGATATATTGATTCCGGTGATAGACTTCTCCAAGGTAGACTCACTTAACCTGCAAAAATAATGTGCCGTCTGAAATAAGATAAACTGGTTCATTTTTTATTAAGTGAAACAGCTTGATGAGACCAGCCCTTATGGATGTGTCAACGATAATATTGGATCAAACTTAAGTAATATTCATATAATCGAGCATAGTCTGATAGTTTAAATGATGCGTCAAACCAAATTTTATTCCAATCTTTTAAGGGGATAATTTTATAATTGGTTTAATCTTTTGAGGTAATGTGACAAAAATTCCAAAACTGCAATCGGCATCAAAAACGTTAATTGTGTTTAATCAGATCCCGTGCAGAAAAAAAAGTCCGGGATGGAGTCCCGAATGGAGTTCCAGATGAAATCTGGGTAGTCCTGGCGGGAGTACCAGATGGACTCTCATATGGACTTCGGCTTTTAATGTGATCCCGAAGTCTATCCTGAAGTTCATCACTCCATCCGGGACTTCCGAAAGAACTCAATCAATTTCATCCAGGACTCAGTTTCAAACTTTCCCGGATTCCATCTGGGATGTCAAATACTCTCCTGGACTTCACCCTGGACAGTCCGCGAATCTCGCCGGTTCAATCGCAGAGTCCAACCTGGTGTCCATTTTGGACCGTCAACGAAGGCTAAACCTCTTGTGTCTAGTCGAACCCAGTACAGTCTTATATACGCTGGGGCTTCAAGTCTCTTGCGAGAAACGCTTCGACCGCTCGCCATCTAGCGGAACATTGTGCATCAGTATTACGTGTGATGCCACTACCCACACAGACCGTACTGTCCATTGGACGTCCACGAATGGTCCATTGGTCCGTAAAACGTCCACATCCACGGTGGACGATATATGTATTTCTATTTAACGTCTATAGCAGTCTTTTAGTTGGACACATCACAGTGGATAAAAATGGGACATCCATTAGACATACATAATACGTACTACCTTGATCGGTCCGAATGGATATAAAATGGATATCCATGGACCATTAAGTAGAATACCTCGATTAGATGAATCTGTAGTACTTTACCGAGACATCTAATAGACGTTCAAAATTCATCTACAAGGAGATGTATTTCATAGATGAAATGTGAACGTCCATTGCATCATTTTTGCATGATGAAAAATGAACGTCATTCAGGGCCATAAGGTGAACGAACCCTAAACTTCCAGAGGACCGCATTGTATGGCTGCACCGTCAATACGTCAACTGGACATCTAATGTATGTTCAAACTTTGTGTTCATGGAAACGTACGTTATGGAGGTAATGGGAATGTCTATTGGATGGCCGCGGCAGGACTCTGAATGAATGTCTCGCAAGATCGTTGAGTGGACATACACCAGACATCCGAAAAACCACATTGAATAGTAGCCTGTTTAGTGCATCAGCTGGACATGTGTATAGCGGACGTTGTTCTCCACATCCATAGAACATCAGTTGCATTTCGAATGAACATCACTCCGTGCGGCCGAAATATGTACACATGACACAGTATATACGTAAGCCAGATCGTAGTGTGGCTGGTCATTGTCTTTAAATTATACGTCTAATCTGGATGAAAAGCTAAACATACAGGGGACATCTATATGCATTCACTAAACATCCACAGTAAGTAGTAATCAGCACCAATTCTATGTAATATGGTTATCCCTTGAACATACTCGTAGATGTTTATTGGACATACATTTCACGTCCGCTGAACGTATAATATGAACGTTTAAATGTCATAAAATATATGCTCGTTGAACGTCTTATGGATAGCTGTTTTCACGCAATCGATGACATCCATTCGATATTTGATATACGTCTATTATATACCTACTGACACGTTCAAAGACCGACCACATTACCTAGAATTCGTGCCGATTGACACTTTCTGTGGTTATGTGCTGGATGTCCATTGATGTGCCCGGGACGATCGATTCATCCACGATGGATGTTCAAAAGACGTACCATGGTCGATATGTTCTGTGTGGGTAGATAGCGAACAGACGGAGCGTTTCTTGCAAGTGTTTTGAAGCCGCAGCGTATATAAGACTGGTAAGTTGTCCTGTGTTCGACTACACACGAAGAGTCTACCCTTCAGAGGAGAGTCCAAAATGGACACCAGGATGGACTCTGCGATAGAATCGCCGGGATAAAAACAAACGAGAAATGGGAACGACAAATAAATGAAACTCAATTTCGCTCAGTGCCCAACAAAAAAAACATTATTTATGCACGTCAAACCTACGATAAATTCCAAGTGGTTCACTGTGCCCCGTGACACATTCTACCCCACTCTCCCCAACTTGAAAATAGTATATTACGCCACTAGGGAGGGAAAGTAGACTATGTCCAAACGCGTGCAAGATTACCACCCGAGCCGAAGGCGGGGGTGGTAAACACGCGGTTGGGGATAGTCTACTTTCACTCCCCAGTGGAGTATACTATTTTTCACCATATCTGCAGCGGAAAGTTCGAATTACGTAAAGCCCATAGGGCGGGAAGTCGAACTTTTCGCGCAGGTATGGTGAAAAAAATGTTTTACGGAATTTTAATTTCTGGGTATCATCTTTTAGAGATTAACATTTCGCTAAATTTCTTTTTTTATGCAACAATTTTCAACTATGACATGTTGTTGTTGGATACTTTTTCAATGGCGGACTTTAAGCATTGGTTTTTCTTGAGTGCTTAATAAAATTATATTAGATAAGTCGAAAATGTTCGTAAAACCCGATTGTTAAATTCACGGCTTCACGAGTTTAGAGAAATTTCTTTTCGCTTTCAATATTAAATTTTTAAATTCCGTTTAGTTTTTCACTGACCAAATCGTGAACGGCAACTTTTCACGGCCGGAATAATTGTACTTCCGAGCAACTAAATACCTTTAAATGTTTTTTAATCAAGGTTTCTTGTGAGAAAAAATCAAATTTTTATCTTCGTCTTTGACCGTCTACTTAGGTCTTAAGAGAAAAAAAGTTCAACGAGAGAGAGCCTCAAAAAGGTTATAATACTTTTAAAAAGCTCGAAATCGATGCTTATCCTAGCAGATCGAACAACCGTGAAAACCCAAAAAAAAAACCGTATTTCCAATCCGGTCGGAATGATCCACAAAACCAACCATAATTTTTGTCAATCCGACCAAAAAACCAACCGAGCTTTCAAAAGCTCGCACGTTGTGAATTGGTTGGTCCGTGGGTTGTTGAGACACAAGTCCAACCGGAATTCCAACCGTCTCAAGAAGCATTGCCCGGTTGGTCTCAGGATTGAACAGCGTTGTGCCAACTGGAATACCAACTGGCGCAAAAACAGGTTGAAAACAAGGTTGAAAACAGTTTGAAAACAGGTTGAAAACAACTCAGCGACCGGCTGGTCCCTGGGTTGTGCAAACCCAGGTCGAACCTGGTTTTCTAGCAGTTCAAGCCACACTTAGAATTCGCGGTCCTGAAATTCGTCGTGCCGTGATTTCTTTTAGTTATCATTGTCGAAATCACGGTCCGGCTGGGAGTTTTTCTATACCCTAACGCATGTTGTAGGCTAGGGTATAAACGACAATAAAAACGACCCACGTCGGTATATGGGCGTAAGACGTTTCACGATAGCCTGTACTTATACATGGAACGGCAAACAATCACTTGCGAGAAAATTTTTGGCTTATTCGCCATATAACGAGCTAACTTCAGGTGCACGCGCGGTGGCGATGGTGAAGAGGTGGACCTGCTCCCTTTTGTCACGCAGAAACCCGGCTTAGCTCCGCTAGATGGCGAATAACCCGAAAGTATTCTCGCAAGCGATTGTTCATCGTTCCATGTATAAGTACAAGCTATCGTAAGACGCCGTTCGCCCATGTATCGACGTGGGTCGTTTTTACTGTAGTTTATACCGTAGCGTACAACATACGCTAGGGTACAAGAAAATTCCCAGCAGGACCGTAATTATGCTCACGATTACTGAAAGAAATCATGGCACGACGAATTAAGGGACCGTGATTTCTAAGTTTGGCTTGAACTGGTAGCAAACCTGGTTGGACCTGGGTTTGCACAAGACAGGGACCAAACGGTCGGTGCTTCTTGCCACAGTTGGAATTCTGGTTGGACCTGGGGTTCCACAACCGAGGGACCAAGTAGTCACTGCTTTTAACGCCGGTTGGTATTCCGGTTGGCGCAACCTTCCACATCCCTATGACCAACCGGGCGATGCTTCTTGCGACGGTTGGAATTCTGGTTGGACTTGTGCCTCAATAACCCGCGGACCAACCTGTTCTCAAGCTGCGAACTTTTGAAAGCTCGGTTGGTTTTCCGGTCCGATTCACAAGAATTATCGGTTGGTTTTGTGGCTCATTCCGACCGGGTTGGGAATACGGTTTTTTTTTGGGTTGTCCGATCTGCTAAGTTACTGCTTTAATATAAATATCACATACTTACTACGTGTATAAAAAACCTCGATTACAATAAACTATACGATGTGTTTTGAACATCTGAAATCGCCATATGATGGGAATAAATGATTATCGATCAATGACCGGTACATCCACCTCACCTTGTAATTGATGCATGTGCATTGATTAACATTACATACGATGGTACACGAGACCTCGAAACATATCGATATATACATATATATATGGAGCATTCCATGCTAACTCGACCAATGGCCGAACCTTACCTTGTCGATTTGGTCCACGATTTTTAATGTTACTCTTGATTACGTAAAAAATGCATGCAGATTTTTTTATTTTCGTTTTTTCATTATAATAATTTAAAGCTAAATAAAAATTATTTGAATCGCAAGCGAAAGTGGAAAAATAATTTATTTCACTCAGTGCGTAGAACGCGGTTTTACGCGCGCTTCGCGTGCATCAAATGTCATTTACACACCTCGTGAAATATAATTTTATACGATACTCATGCGAAAAACGTTTTCTTAACTCGTGTGATTGCAACACTCGCCTTCGGCTCATGCTGCAGCAATTCACACTCGTCAGAAAAAGTTTTTTCGCGCTCGTACTATTTTTTTACTTTTTTTTTTGTTTTTTAATGTACCATGCAACGTTTTTAAAAATCTTAAAAATATTATAAGTTAAAATGATTGAAAAACAATTCAATAATTTAACTAGTCAGACTGAATTGTTAACAAGAAAGAATTTAAAAAAATATATATTGAATTGCTGTTCAAACATTTACTTGTTTACAAAAGAAAAAGAAAAAAAAAATTGAAAAACAATTTAATCTTTTTGGCTGAGTGAGTGATGTATGATTCCTAAATATTAAATCAAGGAGAGAATAGAAAAATCGTCGTGTGGAGGCCATATTAATTTTCTTTTAATACTTAATGTCGAGACGCTACCGCGTTTTTTTATAGTGATAGTTGCAAAGGCAGCGTAACTTTTCATCCAATTCCTTAGTTCATAAATGCGAATACCTTCAAACTTGTGAGAAAATTGAGACTACGAGAATGGTCTTAGACAACAACATTTGAAAATAATTGTATCATAAATGTGTAATAAATAAATAAACCGTAGAGCTTGACGTGAAATCAAGACCAATGGTAATTTTCATAACAGTCTTACTATCGAAGTTTTAAATATTATTTAAGATTGCGTGTGGATATACCTATAAAAAAACATTATAAAATATTTTAGAAAGTTAGAAGAAATTACGTCTAGCCTTTCGCTTGCGGATCTAAAATGTTATTTTTGGCATAGTATTTATCCGATTTTTATTGGATAACTAAATCGCAGTGTTTTTCATTTAGTTTTGCGTTTAGTTTAGTTCATTTTCATTTAACACTTATAATTAAAAAACGTAAATAAAGAATAATCTTTTAAAAATCCTGCAAACATTTTTCATGTGGACGAATGACATAAAAAATCGCCGAACAAATTTGACAAGGTGAGATTCGGCCGTTGGTCGAGTTGATGTGGAATCCACCATATATATATGGGGCACTCTACCTGATCCATCTCTCCGATTTGGCTTGTATTTTTTTGTAGGATTGGTTAGACCCTCGAATGCACCAGATTTGTAGTTTTTATTTTTTCTATGCAAATTTTTTTTAAATATTTTTTTAAAGTGACATGTCGAATGCCAAAATTCTCTAACTTATAGCAAAAGTGGGCAAATTTTTTCTAATAATTTTTAAGTTTGTTTAATCTAAAAAAAATATTAAAAAAATAGAAATAAAATTAATCTGCTGCAGGCGACTAGTCAAATATTTCTGTATATAAAATTGTATTTTTCAGAATTTTTTCAGATTTTGTTTCCTCATGGGTGAAGCTTTGTTTTCATGAAAAATCTTTTTTCGAGATTTTCATGTCAAAATGTTAAAAATAGTCTGAAACGTCGAGAAAAGTGATTTAAAACAATTGTCCGGATGTATGTATTGTGTGCGTGTGCGTGTGTGTTGAAAGGCCAAGAATTCATATAACTGTAACTTATAAAGTATTCGACCGAATCAGCTAAAATTTGAACAGCATGTACAGTACCGGCTAATCTTCAATTGGTATAAATTTTACAAAAATCGCTTGAGGCATTTTATTTTTATAAGAATTTTGAAATTTTGAAAAAAGTAAGTAAATACTCTAGCTCTAACGAATTTTTAGCTATCGGGCTGAAACTTCGTATTAAAATTGAACAAAGTAATACGACCTTTGGTATCGAATTTGGGCCAAATCGGTAAATCGATTCGGTTTTTATGAGATTTAAAATTTTTCGAAAAATTTTCGTTTTGCTCTAATTTAGGTAAAATTGCAACTAATCGACTGAAATTTTCTACACAAGAAAAGTAACATTCAGTCCTACTACGTACCAAATTTCGTGATGATCGGTAAAGCGGGTCGGATTTTACATGATTTTGAATTTTTAAAAAATTTATTGGTGTCGCTCTGGATTTTGTAAAACGCCAGAAATTATCAACTTCGTCAATAATTATCATCTTTCGCAAAGCTCCTTCTATGAGGGAGCCAAAAATAAAATAAAGAAACTTTCTTATAGAGGCGGCTTTGTAAAAAGTGAAAAAGAATGAAGAAGCAATATGCAAGGTTCTACTTTGCATCATTATTTTAATTATGGCATACTGATGCTAGAATGTGGCTTGTATGGTACTGGAATAGTCTTAGTTCAGAAAAATTTGAAACATTCCTAAGACTCTGAGCAAATTATAAAAAGTCCGAGTTTACATAAATAAACGTTTAACCAGTTGCCTGTAGTAGATTTTTTTTTTCTATTTTTTAATAATTTTTTTAAATCGAAAAATCTTGCCCACTTTGGCTATAAACTCGAAAATTTTGATATTCAACAATGTATTTTTCAGAATTGTTTCAGATTTTTTAATTATGGCATTCGATATGTAACTTTAAAAAAATATTTAAAAAAAAATTTGCATAGAAAAAATAAAAAATAAAGCTGCATTTAAGGGTCTAACCAATCCTTTAAAAAATTACGAGCAAAATCGTGGAGGTTGAGGGTCAGACTCAGGTCGAATCGGGATGGAATGCCCCATATATATATACACACACACACAGATAATATATGCGTCTCTAGCCAACGGTCACCTCCACCCTATTCGAAAACCCTTAGCGGTGTCAGATACACGATTATATAATGGACGTAAGGTATAATACATAATTAATAACGAATGGTTATGTGCGACAAGGAGCAGGAGAGAGGGGTTGGGTATGTGGATACACATGTCGTACACAGATGTATAACTAAGGAATTCATTGTGGCGCTCATACAGCGAATAGGACGAGGTTGGCAAAGGAGGCGGCGAGTGACAACCAGCAACAGCAAACCCAACTGCATCATGTACCTCTCCTACCCACTCTGCTTCCTGCCACCCCACGATTTTCTCATCGTGTGTCCTTCTCCACAGAATGGGTCGATTCCTTCCTTCTACCGTTTCCCTCGCACAAAGCAAATAGAAATCAATTATATGGAGCAACTCTACAGACGAATGCTAAATTAAGTGATTAATTAGTAAAAACAATTAGTCATCACTTCGCACACTCGGCAATCGTTTTCACGATCCTGTGACTCTTTTTCCTTTGTTCCATTTTACTGATGAAAAAAAAGCATTAATGCACTTGCAAAAATACTGTCGAACACGCAAAGAAAATAGTTTGGTTGAGGTGAAAAATGTTCGATACTTTGCAGACAAAATATTGCGTGACTATTTACAGTTATTATGAAAATTCGAAAACATAAACGGTAGTGTTTGGAATATGTTTTTCGAATTTTGCACATTAGACTGCCTCAAAAAAATCTTTTTTTTGTTACTTGCCACACCAAAAAACGATAGACTGTACCTTAATATTGATCCTCATGAAAAAAAAGCTTCATATGAATTTTTATAGAGATGGCGCAACGGCGTTTTGTATTCCCCATTTGATAGAAAATCGAACCTTTCGTTTCGTTGGATATCATTTTTTTTTGTGCACGATGAATGGTGTATGTATAGTCGCATTTGATAGCTCAAATGATTACCTTCCATTCCGTAAATCGTAGAAAATTTTCGACGACATAGTGTGCAAGATATTCAATTTTGCATCAACAAATGTTTTTTTTTTACTTTTCCAAAAAACGGTTACCTAAGTCAAACTGGCTTCTTCCTTAGCAAAAATTTGTATAAAATTGGTCAAGGACATGTCAAAACTATACTTCATAAAATTTAGCGTCATTTTTATTATTATTTGTATTGTTATTATTTGACAATAAAATGTTTATTAAAATGTCTAATAATTTTTTAAATATTATACCAGTGGTGGATTTTGGCCCAGGCTCTCTAGGCTAGTGCCTAGGGCCGTCAAGTGTCCAGGGGCATCGAACGATAAACCAGTTTTTTTTTAATTCAGAAAAGAGAAAAAAATTGGAAAAAAAATGATTACAAGGCTTTCAAACCAGAATACTTTTATTAACGATTTTTTTTGGGGTTCTTAAAAAATGACAAACTTTTGTTTGTTGATAATCAATAAAGATGCGAAGTTTTCGACATGCAGCTGTTTTTGTTTTGTTATTAGGGCATTAATCGATGGCTCGCTTAGGGCGCCATGATATCTAAACCCGGCACTGGCCACGAATTGTTCGGCCGAAAGATCGTTTTCTGTTTTACGACGTGTGAAAAACTACCTAAATCCCATTAATTTGATGTTTAACTGACATGTATCAATAAGAAGTTCCAAACATTCTATGTTTTATCATCATTCTATCAAGCTCATCACAATGTTGTTGTTTAAACCGCGACCGGGGGCGGGGGGGGGGGGGGGCAGGGACACATTTGCCTAGGGGTGATGGGAACTCTAACCGGCCCTGTATTATATGTAGTGATTTTTTTTTTTTTTTGTGTCTCGGCTCGAGACGAGGTTATCTCGAATCTCGCTCGTTTTTTCTAGCGTTTGTCATTTGTTTGAAGTTCTCGTCTCCAGCTTGCGGTATGAAAAAAAATCATAGTCTCGCTCGATCTTGCTTGAAATAACAAGCGAGATCGTTAAACTTATGACAGATACACTGTCAACAAAATAGAGGCTATGTTATGGTTCTGAATGCGACAGTATCGCACGATACGATAGAATATGCTCAGTTAGGCTCTGCCACCGATCACCAAAATGATATTGTGTGCCTAACAGTTTCCCGAAATGTCGACATGGAAGTATAGTAGGCTTCCAAGGGCTTCCAAGGATGTTGATTGTCTGGTGTAAAAGGACTACACCGAGCGAAGAAGTTTCGTTGAATCCCGAAAATCTTCGCCAATGAAATTAAATACGTATCAGAACGACGTTCTGGTAGGAACGTGTAGTTCCTATGAAGAGTCCGACGTTCTCCATAGATTCCAAGGTTCAGGTCGAGTTTGGATACAACTACGTGAAAATGGATGTGAGTCTCGAATTACACGAGGACTACGGATGTCTTCGGATTTTTCTGAAATTCTGGATGTCATCATAAAACCGATCTAAACGTCTACCATTAAGAAACCGTCATCCTGGAACATTGGAACGTTAGCGTAGTTCTACGAAGTGAAAAAGCACTTTTTAATATTCAACAAAAAACGTGACCTGCACCTTTAATGTAGCGGTGGATGTACTCTAACGATTAAATAATTTCATTGATTCAAGGCTACAATAATAGCACCAGATATTTGATATAAATAATTTCACAATTTACCCTATTCGTCTTAGCGTTATCCATTTTCTGAAATGTCAATATCATCGGAAATAATTTTAAAATAGTTAATAGGGAAAGAAAGAAAAACAATATCTGGCTGTCAAGACGAGATTTCGAGCGAAATTCAAGACGTGAACGAGAGAAAAATCTTGCTATGTCAATAATCTCAAATTGAAATGACAATCGGCTGTCAAATTCCGAGACTGAGTCTTGATCTCGAGTTTTTCTCGCTCGTCTCGCTCGTCCGCATCACTAATTATATGCGTCCGACAATCCCGATTTATACCATAATATGGAGTTTCAAATCAAGAAAACATCATCAGGGTTTTTTTAAGGTAGTTATGTCAGGGAGGCAAATCAAACTGATGTCCATGAACTTTTGGCCTATTGTAATTGAGCTATGCAGCTTTACTTCTCCAAAATTTCGATGGTTCTTACCGACAATTTGAATAAATAATGAATACTTGAAAAACGATCTTTTTACACGGTGCTCAGGGCAGTGATAGCGAAATTAATCCTACAATCGAGAATTAATATACTTAGATCGAAGGTAGAGAAAAGATAAAAAGTACCGGGATTCAAAAATTATTAGCAAATTTGTGCGTATCATAAAAAAATGAAGTCAGCGGACACATGTTAAGGTAGTATGAGCACAAACCTCACGATCAGAAAGAAAAGTGATTTTTTAATATGCTATAGAATAGGTTCAGAGGATGCTGTCTGTAAAATCTCAAGCCATTTTACCGACCATTTACAATAATAGTTAATGTGCAAAATTGGGAAATTTAGTACATGTTATATACAGAAATTGCCCTGATAACACTTTGAGACCGAATAACCATTCTTCAAATTCAGACACCTCCGTAAATAAAAGCTCGAAATACAGAGAAAACTGCTACGAACACGTACGTCCCTTGAAAAATATATGTTACCGAATATTTCGAATAGATATCATCGATTAAATTGACGAGTTTTCGCGAACCGGCATCAAACTGCCGGAAAACAGTTGACTATAGCATAGCCACGCGTTCCTTGATTGGCCAAATGGCGGCCGGCTGGACAATCTGAGTCAAATGACACTCTTATTTAAACTACTATCGTTTTATAAATATACACACCTTATCATCACACACTTCATAATTTTTCTCACTTTATATTGTGATTTTTAAAATAGCGAAATGTGTGATACTTGCTTTGGGCTTTTTCCCCATAATAAAAAATATGGACTTTTTGTTGACTAGGTACTCCGCTCATACTACCTTAAGTGAACGATCCCGGGCCAGATGACGTTACCTAACCTAGCTATTATCCGATTTCAAGATGTCGTGCTAAAAACGAAGTCAAGTTCGCACTGAAAAAATAATTTGTTTCTAAATAATTGTGTCAACCTCTTTGCAACAATTTTCACAAATTCTCGATTATTTTTGGTATTATCATTGTCACATTCAAAATGCAATATATAATAAATTTTCGATGTCACATAGATGCTGCTGTCTATGACTCCGGCGTACTGACATAGTTACCTTGAGAGATGGTAGGAAGAATTTTTATATTAATGAATAATACTTGAAACAATACACATGAACAATAAGTTCATGAGTAACGAGATTTTATGAAAACATTGTCATTGTTTTATTCGTGCTGTGATTGATCGGCGATGTCGTCATACACAATATGATTGGGACCAAGTTCATGCATTGAATTTTTTTATTTAATGTCAAAACTGTCTGCTAATCTTAGTTTGTTATAAATCGGGGAGGAGTTTTCACGTTACCTCTAAGAAAAATTCACACGGTATTGTCTTTTTCTGAGGCTCAATTTTATGGTATAGATCGGGATTTTTGGTACAGAAGTCATCGTGTACAAAAGACAAAACTAAATTATTAGACATTTTAATAAGTATTTCTTTGTTAAATAATAATAATAAAAATAGTAATGACAAATAAGGTTAAATTGTGTAAAGGATAGTTTTTAATTGTCCTTGGCCAATTTTATACAAATTTTCTCATTATTCCTACCAAGGAAAATGGTAGTTTGTGTTTCGTAATCGTTTTTTGGAAAAGTAAAAAAACATCTGTTCACACAAAATTGCATATCTCAGACACTAAGCAACCTAAAATGTTTTACGATACATGGAATTGAAAATAATCGTTCAAGCTATCAAATGGTACCATAGCTACCATAAATAATGATATCCGTCCAAAGGAGAGATTCGATTTTCTACGTGTTAATTAAATGGGAAATACAAAAGGCCGTTGCGTCACCTCTAATAAAAATTAAAAAATTCCCGACTGAAAAAATTAATGTAATTAATAAACAAATTAGGTAATAGAAAAATTGTGAATTAATAATCATTCGCATATTGGAGCTGCGAAATTAATTCATCAAGTTTGGGGTAATCTTTTCTTTCACGAGGTTTAATATTAAAGTCCAGATTATAGTTTCTTGATGTGGCAAGTAAAAAAAAGTTTATTTTTTTGGCTGTCTAGTGCACATCTTTAACATTAGTAGCGTGTCTCGTTAAGTTTGAAAATTAGCCTTTGAAGTCTGTTGGACAAAAATGAAAAATATCATTTTGTCTTCCACATGCAAGCATAATTAAATATAATTCACTACTGCTACTCGCAAAAATATAGCTTTCGGGAGATGACGTTCTTCAGATTAGTAAAATCAGAGTTACACTTTTTTAAGTCTTTCTCAAACTCATGGTGATTTATTGACCATGAGTCAATTGACCATAACGTCAGACATACAAATGCCTGTAACTTTTGAGCAATTAATACTATAAAAATGTTAAGTGATAAATCAATGCAATATATTTCAATAAACAAAATGAGCTGTCACTAATCATAATCGACCAATAGTATCTTTTATACTTTTGAGAAAATGGTAGACAAATATCTATTTCGAAATCAGCGTATATTGGTAGCTTTTATTTTAGTTGCATAACTGTGAAAGTTTTTCTATGTTCAGAACAAATGCTTTCATACAAATCCTCCGAAACTGTAAATTAAATTTAAAAAACTGTAGAACTGAACCGACATTGGTGGCTGTGCGGTCGGTGTGCGACTTCGGCGGCCTCACAAGTTCGGCAGCAAAGTTTGCTGCCGTAACTTGGATGGGTGACCGCTTAGCCGTGCGCCGGCTGGCGCATCAACCCATGGAGACTAGAGTAAAGGAGGCCGAACGCAAATGGAAAAGTGCCGAAATTTTTATTCGGGAATCGTGATTACGATAAGCTTCAAAATTCGCCACAAGCGTCGCTCCAGGCACACGCGTACCCAAGTGAACTTGGCAGTTTGTGACAGAGTGAATAGCGCTACGAACGGTTTGAAAACAAAAATACCCATTAAAGCATAAAAATATATTATTATGATCTGTTTATTGCCGACAATACATATATGACAAAATAAAAAATAGTTTGTAAGCACAAAAAAATTTTATTTTCAAAATTCCCGCTAAAAGGTTATCTCTGTCACTCCTGAGTCCACGTGTGACTACAGCGCCACCATGAGTTGCATATCCGAAGCTAACCTTAGTCACCCTTTCGTGACCACATCCAAAGTACTACATTCGGCCTCCTTTAATCTAGTCTCCATGCATCAACCATTGAACGGGAAGTGAGTTTTTCTGAGGTCTCGATGCATATACTTAAGGAGGTTGGAACGCTCCACACTAGTCAAATCAGTGCTAAATTTTTAAAAGCGTTTCTACAATTTCAAATGGTTTAATAATCTGTTCCAAGGTGTTAATCACATAGCAGCATTAGTTCTTGATATTCAAATACATTCACAGCTGTCATATGAACAGTAAATCGATCAATATCTCCAAATTTCCGTTGTCATGTTTTTTCATCGAGTTTTGTAAAAGGGTAAACCGTAATATCAGTCCGATTATGACGAAATATAGCTCATTTCGATCAGTGGAAGATTCTTAATCGATTGACCGTCCGGATTTTCTATAGTATCAGGCGTTCAAATGTTACAGCCATTATATACTTGATGTTAGGTTATGATAGGATAAACAAACGGTCGTATATTTTGAACTATTAATACGATTTTAAAAAATAGACGGCCAATCGATAGGATATCTTTTATTAAACAAAATGAACTATTAGTCGTCATAATCGGACTGATATTACGGTTTACCCTTTTAAAAAACTGAAAAACTGGAAATTTGCAGATATTGATCGATTTACTGTTGATATCACAGCTGTGAATGTATTTGAATATCAAGATCTAATGCTGCTATGTGATTAACACCTTAGAACAGATTACTAAACCATCTGTAGAAATAGAAATTGTAGAAACGCTTTTAAAAATTTAGCACTGATTTGACTAGTGTGGAGCGCTCCAACCTCCTTAAGTAAAATTACTTTCGTGTATACACCAGGAACTCAGAAGAATATACGGCCGTCTACCGACACGGGTTTTCCGCAGTTTCCCCGTACCCATGCCAAATGCGGTACAGTGTAGTTAAGTCGGCTGCGGACGCAGGAAGTTAGGTTAGCTTAGTGAAGTGCGGGTAGGGAGTGATAGGAGTAAGGGTGGGAAGGGCGGTAAAAGGTGATTGAAGCCATACCATGGAAAGAATGAAAAATAAAAAATGAAAATACTGTATAACTGTTTAAACAAAATTAGCACTAACTTGAAAAAATGTGAAACCCTGTAACCTCCTTAAATAAATGTTCCAAAAATTCTTCAACGCCAGAGAGCTTTTTTGTGAAAGGCAGTAATCAATTATTCTGAAGATTATTTGAAAGTGGGAGACAATATATTACTTTTTATTTCCTCTCGAAGAAATATTTTATTGTATTTTCAAAAATAGGTGAAACACGGATAAATATTTATGCTGTTCTGTGAGTGATTAATATGTCGCATAGTTTCTAAAAAAAAATGTTAATCACAACAAAAATACCTTCTCGTTGAATAAAAAAATGTTTTACTGTGGAAAGTAATGTTTTTTTCACGGGTTTAAAAAAAAACTACTAAAATAGCAATTTCTAAAAAACGATTCGTATTTCATTACTATACTACGTCGAATATTGTTCATATGCTGTTTGTGTTTGGTTCCAATTGTTGAACTCTGCTAGATATTTATTTTCATCAAATTTCTCTATTTTTTCTCGTTCGGTCACAATTTCTTTTTTTTTTCTCTTACGAATATACTGCTACGTGCTGTGGAATTTATGGCGGCCACGCCTCTACCACGTTAACACAATGTTTTTTTGTTTTTTTATTTATTTGTTTATTTATTCGCTCACTTTTTTCTACTTCTTTCTTATTCGCGCTATCTCTCTTGCTTTCCTTTCTTTCTTCACTATATCGCACAATATACATACGTACACTTTTCCTATGTACGATTTATACTAC